>MVGT01000436.1:1059976-1237138 GCA_002174775.1 Macleaya cordata
ATTTCACATATGACTAGGAAGGTTTGAGGATAATTGTTAGTTTAAGATTTATCTAGGAAATGAAACCTTTTTCAAATTTTAAGGAATATTAGATTATTTTTAGTTAATGCATGTGACATAATTGGTAGGTTACTCTCCCTAAACTTACCAAATCTTGTGCTAACAATTAAATTTAGGAAGAATTTTCTACCAAGTTAGAAATTAAGCTCATGGTGAAAAACACCAACCTTTGGATTGAATTACATGGACAGTTGGCAAGTCTTAAGGATGTTAAACACCATAGTTTAATGAACATATTATCCTTAACATAATCTATTTATTATTTGAAATTCCATGATGACTATCTAAATTTGTGAGTAAGACCCACATCAATGCTAATTAAGACTAATATTTCATTGATGGACATCATTTATTTTCTACTAACTAAATGTGCTAGTAGAATTGCTCACTACCAAATTCTTTCCCTTATATTTCATTTTTTTCATTATTGATTACAATGATTGATTCTCCTTATTTTGGTAAGTCCTTGATTATCAAAGAAGCCAAAATCAAACATTATTGTTCATCTAATTAATGGGTTGATGAGTACCTAAATCCGACGGCTAGGAATGAACCTACACATCTTTTTAAATTTCTTACTTAATTTACCTTACTTTGATTGGGGAAAAGATTATCAATAGAATGGAAATAATCTTTATCTTAAATATCAAATAATTACCTTTCATATTTGAGACGGTGCATGTCTATAAAAGAGGGTAGAGAAGGCTAGTCAAGGGCACTGCGGCTTTCTCTCCCTAGCCATCACTCTTTTCCGAAAATTATAGGATAAGGGAGAATCATCATTCCAACACAAATCTAAGGCTACGGTTGAGGTAGGAAGAATAACTCTCCTATGATTCTATGGTTTGATTCATAAATCTACATAAAATGTGTGTTTTATTTTGTAAACGTGTGACTGGAAATGGATGTGGTTTAATGATTTATTACATGGTTCTATTGGATTGTTCTCTTGTGGATTTTGATTTGAATAAATGTGTAGATCTCATGATTGTGTATTTGATCTATGAATGCATGTTGTGTGGTGTTTACAAACGCATACAAAATAAATGATGCGTAACAAGCATGGAGAGAAAAACATGTGCATGAAAACTTTAGATCTATATGATTCGTGCCTTTTAGGCGGCCTTATGGCGATATCCCATGATTGGTCTCCGTGGAAGACGATCTCACGATCGTGGGTGGCTCCCGTAATAGCCGTAAAACTAAAAATGATAAAAATCATGCATGAAAACTTTGGATCTATATGATTCGTGCCTTTTAAGCGGCCTTATGGCGATACTCCATGATAGTTTCCTCGCGGAAGACGATCCCACAATCGTGGCTGGCCCCCGTAACAGCCGTAAGATTAGAATATTACATGTACCATTTTTTAACAAGCAACACTTTTGGTCGTTTTAATCATAAATTCCGCTTATACATGCTATTGGGGCCTACGTGGACATGATGATTCAAGGTTGATTATTTGTGATGAACTTCTCATCAAGTAGATCAATAATACCCACAATTAATTACATTGGATAGATTCTGCATCTTCTTCTATCAAGTTCTCAATCTTGAATAAAAATCATCATTTGGTTTTTCCAAAATAAGTGATTACTTTTCATAGATACTATTTTCTTCTTGTTTCTTTTATTTTCTTGTTTCTTTTTTATTTTTATTTTATTTTTATCTCAATGTAAAAGCTAGATTCTTTGTTATAGTTATCTAGTTTAACGATTTCTTATCATAGTCAAATGGACGTCGACTACCTCTTAAGTTATTCTAGTAAAAAGGACACAAGTTCGAATGTGACTAATAATAAGATCATTGAGAGTGTTACATGACAATGTCAAGATGACGAAATTGAGAATGGTAGTTATTTTATGTAACATAATTATCTTAAAGAAGCAATCAAGACGATAATGATGCTTAATGATTTCCTCTTACAATATGAGAAAACCACATCAAAACTTCTTAGAGCCTTACAAAAAGTCAGAGATGAGATCTGGTCGAATATAAATTTTAACAAATAGCAAACAACATTGTATTCATACTTTGATAAGCACTATAGCCAGTTTCAAAAAAGGTGAATTATTAATGGGTGCTGTGAAAGGAGTTCATCAAAATGTTGGGGATTGGACAAGATTGGGAGGTGAACTAGATTGTTTAAGTTAGTTGGGGAATGGATTTAGTTTTACTTGGGGATAGTAATCCAAAAAAAGTTTGATATTTTTAACCCAACCCCAAGAAACACCCAACCCTAAAAAAAATACTCCAACAAAAAATACACCTAACATTCCCACCTCCGGTCACCACCAATCCACCGACGGCCATCACCACCATCTCAGACCACTACCACTTCTTCTTCTTCTTCTTCTTCTTCTTCTTCTTCTTCTTCTTCTTTCTTCTATTTTTCTTGCCCCCCTTTACCGATCGAAAATGACCATGTCATCTCCTCTCCCTCTTTCTCCCACCCTCTTCCTCTGCTATCTCTCTCTCTCTCTCTCTCTCTCTCTCTCTCTCTCTCTCTCTATTGTCTCTCTCTCGCTTTCACCTTCACCTCTTCAGATCTGAAAATTCTTTTTTTGTCCTTTGCAGGTGGCTGGCGGTGGTGGCAGTGGTGACCGGTGGTGGAGAAAGAAGAAGGAAGCCAAAGAATAGGAAAAAGTGGTCGGCAGTGAAAGTTGTCAGCGGTGGAGATAAAGATGATGGTGATGTTGATAGGGTGGGGTGTATTATTAAACTTCAGTGGGGTGAAGAGACAAAGTAGGGTTAGGTTAGTTTTCCTCCACCCCTTAGTAAAATTAAGTAATAATTTGGATGGGAGATTTTTTACTAAAAGCCTATTTAACTAGTCAATCCCCTAAATATTTTGAGGAACTCTTTTAACAACACCTTCATTAATTTATGTAACACTTGGGCTCAAAAGGAACTTATAAAAAGTATTATCTTATAAATTTATCCAAAATATTAATTTATCTCTTGGGCCCAAGTCGGGGTTCTATTGTATACGGCCAAGCCAAAATATTAATTTTGTTAATGAGATTAAAAATAACCTTAGTTATTTTATAAATTTATTATCTTATAAATATTAATTTTCACTCTAAATGAGGATGAAAATTAACCCAAGTTATTTTTGGCAATTAAGTAGGGTTACTTAGTAATAAGTAGGGTTGCAGTTTGCTTGGGAATCAAGTTAGGCCATTTCTAACGTTAATTGTGGACCTTTGATTTTTTTTAGGGTTTTAATCATAGAGTTGTGTTTACTCCAAAGCACTATAAATAGAGATTCTCACTTAGGAGTTAGACAAACAACATCAATTAGAGAAAAGAGGAGATAAGACTACCTTTGGTGAGGATTTTTTAGAGAGAAAAATAGAGAGTGAAAAGGATTAATAAATGAGTTCTTGTTTGGCACGATTCTTGGAGCAGTTCCTAGAACGATAAACTTGATGAGATTCTCCATCCGAAGTTATATTACTATATTTTGGAAGCTTGAATAGGTTGGTTTCCTTTAACTTTCTGTTTTTCTTTTTCAAAACATAATTGTCTTCAAGCCAAAATGGTCTTATGATGAAGGTATGCATGTAGGATGACCATTTTCATACAAAATTAATGATATGGGTGTAGTTTTCATATTTGTATTTTTATTATTTATTTAATTTTGATTTTTTTTTTAAAATTTTTTATTCATTCAATGTAAATATGCATATCTTAAGTAAAATGTGGAAAGGTGGTACTCCCAGTCAATATGTTGAGATTATATGATTTATATCTATGGAGAATCACTTTTAACCATATAAAAATCATAATTCCGTTGGATGGATTTGAAATTTTTTCTGAAAGTTTGTTAATGAGATTAAAAATAACCTTGAAAACATCAAAAAAAAATTTAATCAATTTAAGATTTTTAAAAAAATAAGTTTATTTGGTTTAAAGCATAAATTTTTTTTTGAATCATCTAGTTTTGGTGGAGATCCCAGAAATTTTAAAAATTAATCTTCTGATGAAAAAATACAAAATCTAGAACCTCGTGGAGATCCGAGGAGATTTGGCATTTTTTGTCTTTTGGTAATTTTTCTTTTGCAAAAACCTTAAAATTCTCAATAATTAATTTTTGTTGGTGTATCTCGAATATCAATTAATTTAATAAATTTTAATGATGAATTATTGAGATTTGATAATTAATAATTATTATCGTAGAGATTGAGGTTTGCTTTATATTTTATTTTAAAAAAACTTTCTGGCGGCTATAATTTCTTTTTTGCTAAAAAAGTAGTTTTTTGAAATCTAATTAATCTAAAATTTTTATGGGAGCACAAACTTGTCATATTTAGTCTTTATCTAATTTTTTATATTTTTTTATTAGTGTAGATATTTTTCTTATTAGGTTAATTTTGGAATAATGGTAGAATATTGCTAGTTTTAGCATGATGATATGTATATGGAATGCAAATTATTTTTAAATATTTTTTAATTAAAACACTAAAAATCTCAATCACAAAGTAAAGACCGATCCTTTTGATGGGGCGGTCATATGGTGCCTCACACCTTCCCAACTCGTAACTTGATTTCCGAACTCAGAATCTATATTTTTTTCACGAGTTGTAAAAATTTAAAATAGGAAATTGCCAATTTTGTTTTGAAATAAAAAAAGGTATTTTTCTTAAGAAAAGGTACTAAATTTCCTAAATTGGGTGGCGACTGTAAGCATTTTAAGATTTTCACGTGATTAAACTATTCATGAAACATGAATTTCAATGGGCTCCGAGCCATGGGTTTTCACTGTTTCCACTTCTACACCTCAACTCAAACAAGTTAAAAATAAGATGGTTTCATGACAGATTCAATGGGCTGGAGGTAACTAGATATTTGCTTGATAGCAGTGAGGTTAGACTTGAGCGAGTGATTATTACCAAACAAATCAGACGCTATTGTGGTGGTGGCCAGTAGATATTCCAGGAACGTCCAGTGATGGAGGAGTCAAATAAGAAACAGATTCACATCGTGCTCTCAATAGAAAAGGTTAAACCAAATGGAACTAATTCTTCTATGATATTAATATCATATTGACATCTTCTTAGTAGATCAATAATTTATCAAATGAAATTCAATTGTTCATGCAAAATAAAAGGGGGAGAAAGACGGTTTACTTTCTCACACAATTTTTAGGTATGTTCAGTACATGATACAAAATTTACGTCTATTTATTTCCAAATTATTTTTTAGTATAAAATGCCGTTTTAACCACCTAATAGTTATCTACAACTTACAGTTCACTTTAGCAACAACTAATTTTATTTTTAAAACAAAAAATATCGTAATTTTTAAAATAATAATCAATTTTTCACAAAATTTATATTTTTGAAAACCATTTGCAATGATCTTCGAAATGAGATTGACCAACAATACTTTCTTTCTTAAATATACAAATCCCAAATTTACAAACATGAAACTAAAATCTTAATTCAAATCAATTATACTTTTTGATTTTGATCTTAATTCGGGGTTTTATATCTAAAATCGCAAATCCCGGTGGCACCGTCATTCTCCAGACCCATATTCTACATCTATGTTCTTCATTTTCACATCTCGACTTATTGATAGTGCAAGAGAGAGATTCTCAAGACGAGTCTTCATCTGGTTTTGGGATCTAGTGTTTTTCTATAATGGTTGGAGATCCAGAGTTGCAGCTGCCCGATCCATGGCTTCGTTTAAGATTCTAATAGAAGAAATAGTTAAAATAATAAATAATAAATAAATATTAGAAATAGTTGGCATTAGTTGGATAGATTATGAGATCATTTTCTCCCTCTCTCTCTCTCTCTCTCTTTTTCTCTTGGACTTTCACCGTTTCCAAATCGTGTCTAACACCTTATCCAACTGTGTCCCTACTACACAGTCACGTGGAACACGCAGGAGCCATGCCTAACACGTGTCGAATGCATGTTTGTATTTGACATGTGTCCGACAGGACACTGCCCTCCCAAAGCCGCATTGGTGCTTCCTTGATAGTAATTTTTCGCGCGGTCTGTCACTAAAAATGGTATGCTAATTTAGTTTTGCATAACTTAAAAATTGCAATCTCAAAATTGCAAGTCTAATTGATATTTTTTGAATATATAAATTGAGCAAGAACTGATTTGTAGTTTAAGAGAGACTCGTGATATCTACCATATTATATAGACAACCGTGAATTAAAAAAAAACTTTTGGCTAGACCACATTTTCTATTGGGCCAGCCCTAATTGACACTGACCCTATGTAGGGGTGTCAATTGGTACCCAAAAACCTGGAACCGAATTGGTACCAGAACCATTTTTTGCGATTCCGGGACCTCACTTTGTGGATCCGATAAATTTCGGATCCATTTCGGATCTTCCCGTTTCGGATCTTTCCGTTTTTTTCCCAACGGGTACCCGCGGGTACCCGGTTCCGTATAAATTCTATAATTTTATAGTTTAATTTACTATTATATAATAATTTTTTAATTTTTTTAACTTTTTTTTAATTAAAAAAAAGAAACCAATGACTATTATTTAACAAATTTTATAATAAAATAAATTTTATAATTGAGTATAATACGAAAATACAAAATACAAATAGGTTTTGTGTGAAAAAAATAAAAAATAATAACTTAAAACGGGTATCGGGTACCCGCGGATCCTAGCGGTACGGGATCCGGAACCACCAATTGAGGTTCCGGAACCGGAACCGAAAGGATCCGGAACCGCTTCATATTAACAGGACCGGATCTGGAACCTTCAGGTTCCGATCCAGAACCGACCGGTTGACACCCCTACCTATGTTTGGTTGGGATCTAGAGGGCCATTGGTGAGCCCTTGAGCTTAGATCATGGAGACCACCACTGTTATGTAGAGAGAGGAGGTGGGTTGGGTCATGGGTGGTTGATGTTGATGGGACCACGCCAGATTCAGATTCAGATTCAGATTCAGATTCAGATCCAACAAGAAGAATAGGGTCATACAAAACTAGACGATAATCCCAACTCTCCATTTTCACGACTCTACTTCACTTCTTGTATATCCGACGAATTTCTTCTCTAATATTTTATTTTAGATTATTAATATATAGTAATAATAATAATAAGTTAATAATAATTTATATTTAATTAATCAATAATGGAAACGAATAATAAAGAAACTCTCCGTCTCCTTTACACTCTCTCTCTCTCTAGTCATAGACTTCTTTTTTTTAGAACTCCCTCTCTCTTCTTTCTATCTCTACTAATCTAAATCCTAATAAAACGAATGCTTCACGCAACACAATCCCAATTTCTGAGTATTTGAAAATCACACGGCTTTGGCTTTGGCTTTGGCTTTGGCTTTGGCTTTTCATCATCATCCTTTAAAGTATGGATTTCTCTTTATCTCTCGCGCTCTCTCAGAAAGATTAGGTAAGTTTTCTTCTGTAAATTCGGCAGTTCTTCAGTTCAATTTCTCTGGTGCTGACTTTCATTAGATCTTCTAAGTTATGTTCGGTGGTGGAATATAATCGTTTTTTGGACTCTGGGTTTTTTGTAAACATCATCTGTTTGTTGAGTTTTAGGGTTTTTAGAAGATTTTACTACTGTATCATTAATGGGGGGTTTTTTTTTTTGTTAATTTCTAGTTGTTTAGATCTGTATTGATTCGTTGATCTGAAATTGTTCAATTTTATTTACATAGTTTATTTCTTTAGGGATGTTTAAATGATCGTGGATGAATTATTTCTCGTTCGGCCGGCCATTTATCGATTCTTGGTCTTCAGAACTGATAGCTCAGAGTGGATTTGGATTACTTAGTCCTTTTTAGGTTGCAGTTTGATATAACAAGCACTGGATATTTTGTGCTCTCAGTAAGCTTTCCTGCAAGATCAACCCTAGATTGTCTTTCTTTCATTTATTTCTGGTTCATCTGATTTGATTTTTCCTCCTTTGAATCATCGCCTTATTAGGGTTTCATTATCAATCTACCTAGGGTTTCAATTTTTTTTTCTCTGTTTCTTCATAGTGCTAACATATATACTTCTTCTCTACATCTCTCTTTCTTTATCTATAAGTCCTGATAGATTGTTCAATTTCTGAATCAGAAAATGTACAACGGAATTGGGTTGCAGACCCCAAGAGGGTCGGGAACAAACGGCTACATCCAGATGAACAAGTTCTTCGTAAGGCCAAAGAGTGCGAAGATAGAAACGAAGGCATTTGAAGGCGATCAGGGAACTGGTGGCGTTAAGAGGGCGAACAGGGAGATCCTTGAGCATGATAGAAAGCGGCAGATTCAGCTCAAGCTTGTTATTCTGGAAGAAAAATTGATTGACCAGGGTTACACTGATGATGAGATCTCTCAGAAGCTTGATGAAGCAAGGAAGAACTTGGAAGCTGCTGCCACCGCTGAGGAAACCAGTGTTGGGAGAAGCGGCACCACAAAGAACAAGTATTGATCTCTTTCTCTCTCTAACGTTTTTTTTTTCTTCTTTCATCTGAAATGGATGCTGCAATTAGTTGATAAGAAGTCATGGTTGCTTTATATCAATACTTTGTTGTTAATTGTCTTCATAGAGCGATCTGTGAACTTTTATGTAGTCGGTATGATCTGTGAACTTTTATGTAGTCGGTATATTTGGATGCGTTCGTTCTTTTTTAATCTGTTATGTAGTTTATTTTCAAGAAGGATGTGAATTTGTGGATCTGGAGTCTCCTCCATCTGCTCAAGAGTGGACTTTCAGTTATTGCTTATTTGATTTGATGTGGTACATCCTTTTCATGAATATTTTTTTTTCTGGAGAGGCTAATGAATTTTATCCACTGTAGATCAAAGGAAGATTAGAACGTAGGAGGTATAGGGAAAGGACACAGCGCAAAGAAAATGAAAATTTTGATGATTGCACTCCTCAATTTGAGGCCTCTGACCAAATCCAACCCTAATCCCCACTAAAAGGCTACATTTAAATCTAATAGTAGGGTTAGGGATAGAAATCTCCTTAGACCTAAAAAGAATTTCATTCCTCCCTTTACGACCCAAAAAATCGATTGCAAAACTATCCTCCAAAGAAGCTTCCCTTCTGAGGAAAAAGGACAACGTACCTCTCCATGCATACATCACCTGAGAAGGGGATGAAGGAAGACACCACCCAAAAACTGAAAGAATGCACGACGACATCCCATAAAGCCCTAGCAATCGAACAATGTGAAAGAAGAAACCCCACCAATTCTTTTTCCACCAAAAGTAATGTACATCCTTTTCATGGACACTTGATTGCACTAGTGTGCTTGAGAAAAGAACTGTATTTAGGTTTGGGCACTGGGAAAAATGTTGCATCTAGCTTAGTAATCTATTTCTCTTTCTATAGTCTTTGGGATTTGTTAGATATATTTTCTAAATCATTGTTTGTGAATTTTAGATGTTCACACACATTGTGAAGATTTCGTATTCTGCTAGATAAAGGAGTTTATGTAGATGGAAGTTGGGCACATTATTTAATGGAGTACTTTCAATGGAGATCATATAGATGGTTTTCGGATTTACAAGCTTAGGTGCATTTGATGCCAGGGTTATTTTGGTCTTTTCATGTGAGGGTCGTTTTGTCTTTTATTTAGATTTTGTATGTATCTTTTGGGTTTTCTTTATTGTAGAATGGTTTTGTTACGTGCCTACCACGTAACTTTACTAAAAATTAAATAAAAACAGGGATAATAGTTTAATTCGAGGAAAACCAGCCTCCAATTGATTCTTCGAGGGAATCAAAACCTCCATACATGAGATAACTCACAAAATATTCTCTTCATACCTTTCTTATTTCAATAGGACTCTTAAATAGAGTTCATACATACAAATTACAACCATAAACTCCTACAAAATAGGAACTTCAACCACTTGCATAGATAATGCATCACATTCCTGAATAAAAGGAACACTAAAAATTAACAAATTAGACTATTTCAAATCTACACTAGCTAACTTCAGAAATGCTATTGTGACCGATCAAAGTATTCGTCTAAGTGCACCGATCGATGTGGCACCCACATGTGGGTTTCAGTTTAGATGATGCGGCATTTGAGATGGTTAAGTCAAACCCATTTTTCTCTCTTTTAATGAGATTATTTTAATTTTTTATTTTGTTTCCATGTACGGTCAATAGACTTTATTTTGATCAGTTTCACCTCACGTTTCTCCATGCCCAAAATCAAAACACAGAACGAAATAGGGCTCAATAGATATTCACTGGTACTTCGCATCAATCGACCATCCCTTCGCCGGATCTATATCAATTTTTGCCAAATTTTTACCTGAAGTTCACGCTCCTCGCCAAATATAGTTAATTTTTCAACGGAGATCTTGTCAACCACCATTTTTGGAGAGCGAAAGAAGAGAGATCTAGAGAGAGAATCGGAAGAGATCTGGATAGAGGGCAAGAGGTAGATCTGGAAAGATGAAGATCAAACGCATAAAAGATGACTGTCATTAAAATAATAAATAGAGATTAAAGTCTAATTAAATTTTCATTAATTAATTAATGACGTCCACCTCCAATACTAATTTCACCGCTGAAAGCCTGCCTTCTCACTTTCCATTTTAGATTTTTTTTTTAATTTTTATTTCTTTTTATCCATTTCTCAGTCTCTCCGTTTCAGAGTCTTCGAGTTTTCACCGACACGGCAACTATGATGCCGCGTTCTCAACGTTCCTTCATCTCTCCTTCACTTAGTGCTCGGACTTTCTCCTCCTTCATACTCTCTTGAACGAAACCCTAACCCTAATCTCAACTCTAGATCTTCAAAGAACTCTCATTTCTCTCCTTCTTCTTTCGCTAACAACCATAGGATTGCCAGCGCTCTCGTTCCCTCTGCTGCTTTCCTCCTCGATCTGGGAGGAACCCCGTTGTAGCTACCCTAACCCTAGGTCTCAAGATCGTTACATAGATGATTATCTTAATATTCTCTCTCTAGATCTCTTTTCTTTCACTCCTCAAAAATGGACAAGATCTCGATGAGAAATTAACTATATTCGGCGAGGAGGGTGATCGATGCGAAGTACCGATGAAGATCCGGTGAGCCTGATCTATCTACCATACCTGTAAAAAAATTTAAAGTAAAGGCAATAAAAAGTTGAGAACTTGAGAGAAAAATGGGTTTCACTTAGCCACCTCATATGCCACGTCATCCAAGTTGAAACCCATTTTTGCTTACATGTAGGTGGCCACGTCAATCGGTTCACTTGTACTGATGTTTTGATCGGTCACAATAGCATTTCTGAGCTAACTTACATGCAAGATAAAAATATAAATTACTCTTAAACCCTAACAACCCACGTTTAAGTTACCCTAACTTAATCTAACCACTACATAATAAATTAAAAAATCTTAAATAACTAAACTACTAAATCAAAATATTAAATTAAATACACGCACATAACAGGTTTATTATTTGTCAGTGTTGGGATTCTATTTAGGGTGCTTTCCTTTCCTCACTAGAATTTTATATTTATTAATATTTCATATGAGATAGTGTAGAGAAAGTTTTTGGATTAATTTACTAAAGTTGAATCTGCTCATCTTCTTCTCATTTTCCTTCCATCCCTGTCTTGGTTCTACATCCAACTCTGTTTGTCTCTATTATGTGGTTGTTTATCTGCATAATTATTTATTAGTGAGGAGTTGATCAAAAATATTATTTATTAGTGAGGATGCCCATTCTTATGCTCTGTCTTTAATCTTCATGTGAGGGTGTTAGCTCTGATGTAGTGATGTATCAATCTGCTCTTAACTTGTATATTAATTGTCCATTCTGCTCTGTTTTGTGGGTCTCATACTCACTACAGGGTTTCAGTGTGTGGTAATCAAGATCTAAAATATAGAATGAGTCTAAACAAACACTGAAACTCTATAGGAAGAGGGTTTCAGTGTGTGCAATTATGTCCCAACCAATGTGTTAGTCAAGGTCTATGATGTAGAATGAGTCTAAACAAACACTGAAATCCTTTAGGAATAGGGTTTTAGTGTGTGCAATTGTATCCCTCATCAATACAGTGCACTGAAACCCTCTCACTACAGGGTTTCAGTGTGTGTTAATCAAAATCTAAGATGTAGAATGAGTCTAAACGAAGAGGGTTTCAGTGTATGCAATTGTGTCTCTCATCAATGCAGTACATTGAAACCCTTTAGTAACAAACACTGAAACCTTTGAGGAAGAGGGTTTCAGTGTGTCCAGTTGTGTCCCAACCAATATAGTGCACTAGAGGGCTTCAGTATGTGCAATGAGTGTCCTTGCAACTAGTACAGTACACTGAAACCCTCTCAATCAATATCTAAGAAGTTTAATGAGTATGAATACAGAAACCCTCTAGCTAAAAGGTTTCAGTACGTGTTAATCAAGGTCTAAGAAGTTGAATGATTGTACACATACACTGTCAACAATTGTGTCACAACTAATACAGTGCACTGAAACCGTCTTCCTATAGGGTTTCAGTGTGTGTTAATCAATACTGAAATCATCTCCATCGAGAATTGAACATTAATGGTCAATGATGCTTAGAGAGAGAGATTGAGACTGTAAATCAGTGATGGAGAAAAGTTGCAGATTTGATTTTTTGAAAATTAGGTACAAGTTTGATGAAGGAGATGAAGGTGGACTGGTAGAGTTGCAGATCCGACGACGGCGACTGGTAGAGTTACAGTTCCGGCGACGGCAACTGGTAGAGTAGCAGTTCCAGTGACAGTGACGGAGAAGAGCTACAGATCCGGCGACGGAGACGCAGAAGAAACTTCTTTTTCTTTCTTTCTATTCTCTTTTTTTGTTGGATGGGCTTTCTAGTCATATCTCTTCCCACACATGTGGTTTTTAACACTATGTCTGTCCTGCATCCCAACATTTTTTCCATACAAGGGTTTTTAACTAAAACTCTGTTTAATAAAAGTACTATAGATAATAGTGTCAAATGTTTCTGACGTGTAATTATAATGTCAAACTTCGGAATGGACTAAACTATATAATAGCACATGGGATGGGATGAACTTTACTTATGTGTTAATTATGATTGTTCATTGTGCATTTCCTTATATGCTTTAGATTCTATGATGAGGATTTGAGAATTGAAGGTTACTCATTTACTTCTCGAATTTGCATAAATATCGATTGTGTTTACAAGTATAAGCATGTTTCAAAGTTTAAGAACTCAAATAATGATTTGAAAACTTGTATGTTCTTCAAAAAAAACAAAGTGCTTAACTCTGTAAATTTCACCACTTAAGGGCTTGCGAAACCCTAAGTACTGCAGCCTTGAACACGAACCTTGAGTGTGGAAAAAGTACATAAACTACACATTATCTGTGTTCACCTCGAATTCTGTGTAAAACTATCATGAATTTGCTTTTCTTCAAAACATGAAAATTGTAGCCTCAGAAGTCTAGTTTAAGTAGAATTTTACTTTACTGACTTTGGATTTGTATGTTGAGAGTAATGATCAAAACAGTGCTGCTATTGCAAACTTTTACAGATTGTGCTCTTATGTTTATGTTTGGTTTGCTTATTTCTGTTATGTGGTGAACTCTTGTTTTCCAAAAAGGATTTTTTTTTTCTCCGAAGGCCTTAGTAGACCTTAGAATCTTGAATGATAGAGTTATTCACATGAATACTCCACGTGTAAAGACCTTTTTTCCTTCTTTCCCCTAACGTAACGGACCTTGGACTCGAGTGATTGGGTCGGATCACGGGTTCCGCAGATCGAGGAGTTACAACACTCTTGGCATTGCAATAAGAAGGTGCCACATCATTAGGTAGCCTTTAATGTTTCAAGTGTTAAAGGATTGCAGAATCTTTAGTGCTATTTTATCATTTGCTTTTAAAATTAAAATTGGTTTTCCTCATATATTTTTTATTGGTTGGATAAAGGAGGTAATGTTTTACCAACTTAAAAAAATTTGAATGGACAAAATAAAACTTATGCCCCTCCCCCAAATTTTACGTGCACGGACCTTTTTATTTTGTCCTTACCCTCTGTAAACACCATGTTTCTAAATTAAAATGATCTAAAAGTTGAATTTGTAAGGATAATATCATAATTAATTAAAAGAAAACATTTTTCTAATATGATCATCCTTGTAATTAAGAAACATACCCATTTTAAAAAAAAATCGACCTTGTAAAAAATTGGTTAATTTTTGAGTTTTTTAAACTATTGATTTATCTATTAATGGATCAACTTTTAACAGGTTTTGATTTTTTTTTATAATATGGTTTTTTATGAGGATGATTGACATGACGATGATAATAATGATGATGTCATCCTACTGAAATAATAATTAAAAAAATTGTCCCAAAATTGTATCTAAAGATCAACTCCCAAAATTGTATCTAAAGATCAACTCGTATTGATAATTTACAATTCCTTTATGAATTGTGTAGTCCTCTTCAAAATCCATAGTAGTTGTGGATTTTGTAACTTAGGTTAAATCCTAAAAAGAAAATGTGGAACAAATAGACTAATTTTTCTTCTTTAAAATGTGATTCCATTCTAGTGTGTAATTGGCTTTTTTAAACTTTGAATCTTATTCTATAAGAATGTGATTCTCAAAATATTACTAAAAATGAGGGAATAGAAAACCTCTGTGTAGGTGGGTTTGTGATTCCCCCTCCTCGGGATTCCCATTCTGGCCATCCAAACCTTAGTAACTGGATCCACATGCATAGGGTAGCGCTCCCGCTCCCAAACCGTGGATCCACGGTTTAGGAGCGGATCCACAATTAGAATCCGTGGATCCATTAAATGTCCCCTTGTTTACATAATAATTGAAGTACAATAACATTCCTTTTTATAAGCAACTCTTCATTTACCTCTTATACGTCACCAATGTAGGACTATAATAAAGCAACAACATCATTTAATATGATGCCTTTTTATGATCAACTTTTCTTATGTGTCTTACACTACCTCACCAATGTGGGACTATAATAAAGAAACTACATAACCTCCAGTAAGTTTGTCACCGACAAGCCTTAAGACACATACTCTTTAGATTTTGGTCAGCTGTGATTGACTTGTTACAAATACATGATTAAGTTTACATGGGAAAGTTCAAAGCTAAAGTAATTAAATTAATAAAAAAAAATATGCAGATTGTTGTAATAAACCACTCTTTTAATTTTTGTTGTTTCCATAAATGGATTAAAAATTTATCTGAACATATGAAAATTGTTCAATTTTTTTTTTCTGAGAAATTTGTTCAAATTTGTGAAGTTTAAACTTGAAAAGATAAATTAGTTATGTTGTTTAATTGTTTGCTAGGTATTTTTAACATTATAGGTAGATATGCACGAATTATATAATTTTGATCACTAATTTAAAAATTTTGAAGCCTAAAAGATAGTTGTGTACGCTTCTTAATTATTTTGATGGGTACTTTAGCATTATATATACGGGAACTCCGAAGGTGCTCTGAGCCTTGAAAAATTTTAAATTAGGCACTCCGACGCTCCCGCTCCGCGCTCTGGTTACTTAGATCCAAATATGGCCTATGCGATTGTAGAAGAAAAACAGAACGGAAGAGTAGTTGAAGTTTTAAAAAGATAAAGAAAAAATATAAGATGCAACAAAACTTATAGTTTGTTTGGACAAGGGATTTTAAGGAGGGATTTTGTAGGGACCAGGGATTTTGAGGAAAAATATAACATGATTTTTCCATCAAATCCCCCACAAAATTCCTCTCCCAAATCCCTTGTCCAAACAGACTATTAGAAGTTAACAATAAAATTCAAAAGGGCTAGTTTTGGATCAACCCCAGTTTGGGGTTAGTTCACTCCATGAGGTGAACTGCATCTAAACAAGGGTTGATTTATAATCCTATGGGTAGATTTTTTATGGTGTTTTTTAGAGAGATACTTTTAGAGATCTCACCTATTCAATTATTTCTCTCTAGAGTGCTCAACACCTCTGTTAATAATCCTACATGTAGACACAAAATTTTGCCACCCCTAGATGAAGGTGGCATTTTTCTTTGTTTGCCTCAAGATACGTGCTAAATGTGGGACCCGCATAAAGTATGGTCAAAATTTTGACTCGAATTAACGCAAAATTAACTGGGAATGTGCGAGATGTGAGTGGTGCACACACAAGATTAGTGTACCTGGCTACAACAAAATTAACCCTTTTGTCTTATTACTTTAAAAATTGGGTTTCTTATTGTTGTGAATGGGTGTACAAAAAGTGTACCAAATTTTGGTACACCCACATCACCCTTAATAAAACGTATACATCAGGAGTAAAAAAAATTTGAAAAAGGTTTTAGGTGGGTCAATGTCACCCACTTGACATCTTAAAATGATTAAAGAGGTGGGTAATAACACCCACCCCCATTTTCTTTGAAAAACGTACCCCTAGCCGTTTGCCACATTCTCTCTCCTGGTTCTCTTTGTGGATCGACCAAGCGGTAAGGCCTCACCTTTTCTCTCCCCGATTTTTACCATTTTGCCCCAACGGCTAGATACGTCTAAGAGCAAGGCCAGTCATACACTTCAAACCCACCAAAATTTAGTTTGGGTTTGAGGTTTAGGGGTAGGGCACGGCCAGTGGGGCGCAAACATTTATCGCGGAAATGTTACGCGTCGCGAAATATTTTCGCGAGTCAACGCTGACCACAGTTGACGTCGCGAAAATGTTACGCGACCTGTCGCGTAACATTTTTGTGAATTGGGCCTGTCGCATGAAAGTTTCACGTCGCGTGAATCTTTCGCGGATGCCCCTAACCCCTAAACCATGCCCCAAACTGGTGGTTCAGATGAAGGGTATGAGGTTTTGATGCACCCACTGGCCATGACATGTTCATGGCTTAGAGGTTTTGATGCCTCCACTAGCCGTGCTCTAAGCCATTGAACCTGACTTTCTCTCTCTACTCGAGAATAGCCATTGATGTAGGATGAATAAGAACCAGCCCTCCTACTCTCATTTTTCTATAAAGAGAGAGCTCCCCTAAGTGGCAAAAGACACAATAACAACTTGAGAGAGAAATTACACCCAAGTAGAAACTCTAGAGAGAGAAATACTCATCTTCTCTCATTTTCAAAAAACCTCGAGATGTTTTGAAACTCTATTATTTCTTGAGTGAGAAAGAGTTTTCTAATCCCTAAAGCTAGGTAATATTTTCTCATTTCCACCTATTTTCCATTAAATTATAATATGTTGTTCATCCAATAAATGAGTCATTCAAGCATTTTATGATATTTAATTTTCTAGTTATCGTGCTTTGATTTATAGACTAGTTATTATGTTTCATGTATGTTTGCATTGAAATCTTACTTATGAAGTTTACATATTTAAAATAAAGTTTATTACATGTAAATATCATCTTCATGCAAACACCATCTTGATTAAATCAATGTTTTATGGATATCATGCAAGAAAAATGTTAAAACCTTGCTTTTCTTATGATGATTCATGTTAGATAAGAAAAGTGTCATTATGTGATTCCATAAATAAGAATTCAAAATCATGCTCCATGAAAAATGTATGGATGTTTAATGTTCTTTACTTTTGCATAAAAACTCACTTTTTGATCCATGAAAATATGTAGGTTTGTTATAAAGTTGTTTTACTCACTTTTTGATCTAAAATTTCATATAATTTTCATGTTATTATCAAAAAGTGTTGTTTGATCCTAGTGGGCAAAAGTTAGATTTTGTTGAAAAGTAATAGAAATCTTAAGCCCAAAATAACACTTTTGCCCTAAAAAAGAATAAATCATCTCATAAGCTTCCAAATAAACTTTTGTGGACCAACCCATGATTCATATCATGGGCCTTAGGTTTGAATCTTGGGTTTTACAACCCATTATCAATTTTGGACTTCACATGCCCACTTCCAATGAAGTTGGGGTCCTTACCCACTTCACCAAATCCTCGGGCCTCAAAGGCCTAATTCAAACCAAAGGGGTCTACAACCCACTTCTTTTCTCTTTGGGCTTGACAAGCCCATTCAATCTCAAACCCTAAACACCTAATAGTCAAAACAAGATTAATCTATCCTATAATAAGATAAATCTAGGTTAGGTTTTCTCTTTGGGCTTGACAAGCCCATTCTCCTGAACTTGTTAAGTGAAACCACCAAAGACGGGCATCTAAGCTCGACATTCGTGTCTAGGCCGGGTTGATGGTCTTGATACTTAACTAAGTTGGGTTAATTCTTAAACAGACCCCACTTTGCGTAATCAAATGATTTCTCTATCAAATCAAAGAAAAACAAAAAGTTTTTAGCTAATCAAATCATTTGCATTAGCTCTAGGTCATATTCACCCAAGAGCCTTTAGGATCTCTAGAGTATTCTTGTGCGAATCTCTAAGCATAACTCATCCATCGTTTTTAAAATCATCGTTCTACGTGTGCAACAGTGAACACGTATCATCATCATCATCAAAAGACCCAGTGGGCCATGTGTACTAATGCACATGTCAATCATTTTCAAAACCAACAAAATTTTCTCACGTGCCACGTGTACAATAGTATACATGTGTCACATTGAGGAGTCTAAGTGATTGCACACTTGTACATCATGGTCGCCAACACTTAGCATCGCGTCCAAGTATCTTCCTCAGCATGCTCGTAGAACAGCGTCCACGTGCACCCATGACCGCTTGTGCGTGAGATCGAGCTCACGTACATCCTTATTACTTGTGGAATCACGTCCACTCGTAATTCTCGGGCCACAGATGGGATAGAGTCCATTCATGCTTGATTGTTTGTATATGGAATAGCGTCCATATATGAACAGATTTCTCATGGTTGCCAATACGTAGCAACACGTCTAAGTGTCTTCCTCGGCACGCTCGTGGAATAGCGTCCATGTGCACCATGACCGCTTATGCGTGGGATCGAGCCCACGCATATCTCGTTACTTGTGGAATCACGTCCACTTGTGATTCTCGGGCCACACATGGGACAAAACCCATTCATGCCCAGTTGTTTGTACATAGAATAGCGTCCATGTATGAATCGGTTGTTCGTGGAATCGAAACGTCTAACCATCGCTTGCTTCGTGGGATAGAACCCACTTGTTTGTCTTTGTTTGATTATGGGACAGAGCCCATGAACAAACATGCATACCACATATGGAATAGAATCTGTATGTTCTTTGTCTAAACGTGGGATCGCGTCCACGTATAATATTCATTCCTTGCACGTATTTCTAGACTAGATGCGTATATTGTCTTTTTCACTTTTACCCTAGAACTCTATCCGCATAAAACGTAGAATTAAGGGGTTGTGAATTTACTTCTCTTGAACTTTCTTTTTCCTATAGTAATAGTAGTTAGATCAAAAATTCTCTAAAAATACCCTTAGTTATGAAGTAGAGGCCAATCTTATGATCGGGCGGTTGTCGGGTGCTTAACACCTTCTCGACCCGTGCCAGGATTCTCTTACCCGCTATCTCTGACCGCAAACCATCTATTTTTTATCATCGCCATGGTTTTCCTCTATAAAACTAGTTTAGGTTGATTTTCTAAATTTTGGGTCTTGATTCCCATTAATCAGGTGGTGGGTCCATACATTTCTCATCACCATTATATCCTCCCACGTAGGTGAATCCAATTGTCATTGTTTTTCTCCTTCTCTCACTCTCCCTCTCTCCGTGGAGGTGGGAGAGGTGGGTCGAGGAGGAGTTAGCTGTTGTTGGTTGGATTCACGGCTCCACACTTCCCATCCACTTATTTCTCTCTAATATCAAATTTTTTTCATAGATTTTAGAACCACAACGAAAAATCTTTTTTATTGATACAAAAAAAAAACAATAAAAAAAATAATTGATCAAATATATTTTTACTGACAAATAACTTACTAAACAGAAAAACATAAAAAATCATAACTTAACTTTTCACAACTTATAGTCATTTTTTTGGGGGTAGTATTACGCCAATATGATGAGTGGAGTTTTTACAACTTATAAAATTTGAAAATGGGGTGAATTGCTACTAAACCATGGTATATCCGTAACTAAGTATGGCTAAGGTAAGCAATAACTAAGGATAGATGATTGGCACGGTAATACTAAATTTTATCTCATTATCTGTAGATCCTCTTTCCCCAAATACTATGGCACATTTTTCCTTTTCTTATTCAACCTTGTAGGACCTATATTAAGGTAATGTAATGGTGATAATGTTCTTCTCACCTTATAAATCATTCTCACTAAAAGTAAATACATTCTAAAACTCTTAAAGCCATCAACTTGAGTCGAATAAATAACAGGGGATCTGCTCAGTGACAGAAATTTCACACTACCTCGCATTATCAAAAGTCTTTATTTATTTGTTCAATCATTTTTGTACATTTTGCTTCTTAAACTTTACCTGAATTGGCTGCAGGGTTGTTCACCGAAGTGAGTTACACATCAGTCAATAGTACCAAAAGGGAAGTCTTTATTTAGTTTTATTTTTATATCGTAATCAAAATAAATGATTCCCCACACGCGCATTCAGCGTGTGAGTTTGGTGTCCAAAAGATTGTAGGCAGTCCCACTGGTGACTATATATATCATCTAAAAAAATCAACTCTTAGATCAACTCCACACGATTCCACTAGCAAATGTAAATAAATAAATAATATTACGGGACATAACTGACATTTTTTAGTGCAAAAGGGGTTTTGGGTTGTTAATGTAAATTATGCGGGTGCGTTATAAGGTGGAAATCTTCGACATAAAAAATCAATATTTGAAGCAATTTCATGTAGCACCAACGTTAGGTGTAAACAGAGTGTTATTTTTATAGAAATAAAAGAGTAGCATATGATTAGTATTAAATGAAATATACATCAGGACATCATGGAATTACAATTACAAGTTGAGACATTTTTAAGAAAATCAAGCCTCTAGCCGCATTAATAATTTAAATTTGTCCCGTTCAAATAAAGCAGAAACCTCGACTCCTCGTTATTTTGTCACGACTTGTGTTCCTCAACACCTTCTCACGATACTCACCATGCTCATGATGTAAGATGCAACAACATTTGTTAATGCTAAGCTCGGGCCACATAATGACGTGGTGTTTTCTTAGTGGCTGTGGATTTTTTTTAGGAATAGGAAAATTTTATACTCACCTTCTAAATTTACTAGTTGATGTTGAATCAATACAATCTAAAGAGTATGGGAAATGATAAAGTGGTCACTTCTTTTCTTTCTGAGATTTAATTAGTTACACATCATCGGGTGAGTTTAGTGTGTGAGAAATCCTGAGTAAGTGTATAAGTATTCGAAGGAATATGCAGGCTACACACTCTTGACATTGCAAATAAGAAGGTGCCACATCGCCTCCAATGTTTTAAGTGGCATGGATTGTAGTATCTTTATTGTTATTTTGTCATACACTTTTAAAATTAGTGAAATATTATTTTCCTCATCTAACTATTAAACTGACCGTATAGTTTTTATTGCCTCGATAAGAGAGGTAATGCTGCGTCAACTTAATAAATGAGTGGACAAAATAGCACTCATGCCCCTCCCCCAAAGTTTACGTGTACGTCTCCTTTTTGTTTTGTCCTTACCCTCTGGGTATACCCTGTTTGTAAGGCTATATGGAGATGATCCAAAAATTGAATTTGTGAGGATAATATCCTAATTAAAAGAAATCATTGTTCTAAATTGATCATCCTTATAAAAATAAGAAACACACTCCTTTAAAAGAAAAAATCGACCACATAAAAAATTGATTGATTTTTGAGTTTTTTAAACTATTGATTTATCTATTAATGGATCAGCTTTTGACAGATTTTAATTTTTTTTTTTCTATGATACTATTTTTGAGAAGATGATCGACATGACGATGATAATTATAATGATGACGATGTCATCTTCCGTGAAAACTAATTGAAAGATTGTCCCGAAATTGTATTCAAGATTCAGCTTGTATTGATAATTTAAAGTTCCTATATATTAATTGTGGAGTACTCTTAAAATTCAAAGTAGTTCCTGGAAAAAAATGTGGAACAAATAGACTAACTTGGAGTCTTCTTCCTTGGAATGTGATTCCCATTCATGTGCTTAATTGGCTTTCTTAAACTTGGAATCTTATTCTATAGGGATGCGATTCTCAAAATATTTCTAAAAATGGCAAAAAAAATGTGATAATAACAAACCTATGGGAAAGTGGATTTGTGATTTTCCCAGAATTTTTTTTTATCGATAAAAAAAAAAAGACAACGACCAGAATTTTATGTTGATCAAATATATTTTTATTGAAAAAGAACTTGTCAAATAGAAAAAATAAAAATCATAACTTAACTTTTCACAACTTATAATCATGGTTTTTTTTGATGAGGAAAGTTTTAACAACTTATAAAATTTGAGAATAGGATGAACTACCACTAAACTGTGGTTGATCCATGACTAAGTGTGGCAGGGTAAACAATAACATAAAATTGGTTAAAACCCCCACGCAGAAAAAATAATTAGTGTTTAGTATTTGATATTTTTAAAATATACAAAAGAGCTCGTGATCATTTTAAAAAATAGTTTTTTTTTTTGGGTTCAAGGGACTATTGACCAAATTACATGACAAGGCTAAGATACACCACTAAGATACTAATCACTAGCAATGGGTGTATAAGAAGCGCAAAACACCGCCAAGATCATCAAAGGAGTCGCCACCACGGACGAAGAGAAGTCGTTACTACGAACGAAGAAAAATCCGCCACCATGGTCGAAGAGAAGCTACTAACTCCAACATAACTAATTACATGGGCCAAACCTTGTGGCAATACGACGGCCTACAAAGTTTGAACCCACAACCTCCTAAGTCATAGGTAGGGATGCAAACCAGCTATTTTAAAAAATAATTGTTAGTCTTTTAAACTTTTAAAAATATTGATTTAGTCCACCGAAAACTATTTTCAATAAATTAAATTTCCTTTATTACCATTTGTAACCATCTCAACACTTTTGAAACAGTTTAAAGAATCAGTGTAATAATTATAAATTCTTTATTTTTAAGAATTCTAACCCTCCCTATCTTCTTGATAATTGCATACAAGTTATTACAAATTTTTATATTGATTTACACGTGTATGGGGTATGGTTATTACCCATGTGATATGAATCTCAGTTCCTAATTTTACTATTTTTTGTATTTCGATGACATCTTAGCCGTTCATCTAGTTTTAATATATACTTTTACGAAATTAAGAAAAATTAGAAATTGTAATAAGTGGAGAATATTTGGTTCAGTTAAGAGAATATGATAGAAAAATTAAGAATTGTAGTAAGTGGAGAATATTTAGTTTGGTTACAAAAAAAAATAAGGGTATTATTGTCAAATATAATACAAATATTTGACTAATTACCGTTTAGGATGAAACACATATTTTAAAACAGTGATGCTAGGGTTAGGGGTGGGACTTGGGTTGGGTCAACCCATCCAACCCGAACCCGACCTGGTATTTGGGCAAGCGTGGACAAAGGTTATTGGGCATTTGGGCAATTATGGGCATCATTTTGCCAACCCAAACTTGAATTTTGGCAAGCGTGGGCAGAAATAATTGTCAATCCGGACAACCCGCCCAACCCAAGAAACTTATATATATAAATAAATTATAAAATTTTAATTAATTTCTAACATGTGAAAATATTTTGAAAGATATAAATAGATAAATATATTGAATTACCAATATAGAGTGGATGTATTAAGACCAAAAAAAAAAAACTTTCCCCGTGCCTCATTTTATGTAAAGTCAAAAAGATTTTTGTTACTTAATAAATAAAACTCGAAAGATTTTAAAATCATCCTTAATTTATTTATTACGTGAGCAGATCAATTGCAAGTTTGTTTATCTTTTGAAACCGTGAAGGATATTTTGTTTAATTAAATTTGTTATCTATTTGTTATTATTTTTTGTATTAATAAGTTCATCTAATCACCTAAATTTATTGAAACTTGGGCAACCCGAAGAACCCGAGAAATTTACACGGGCCATGCGTGGGTAGACTCCTTCCGGATTTTGTGGGTTCTAGGGGCATTCTGGGCACACAGAGGTATAGTGTGGGCGTGGCATGTCCAAAGACTCTAACCCGCCCAACCCGCCCGAGTCCCACCCCTAGGTAGAGTTACAGAAAAACCTACAAAATTTTCTATTGAAGCATAATCTACGATGGATGCATATCACTTTGGGATGGATGCAAATCACGAGGTTATGGGAAAAATAGTTCCATCGTCGGATTAGCTTTCGGTAGAAAATTTTGTAGGATTTTGCTTTAAGTTTAGCATTATCTATTTTTAAATTATGAAATACTAAATACTAATTAATTACTATATAATGATGTATATCCCAATTTTGTGAAACAATAATTAGGGATAGATGATTGGCACCCGCGGTAGTACTAAACTTTATCAGGTTATCCCATAGATCAACTGTCCTCAAATACTCTGTTCACTCCCTGTCTCTTTTGTGATTCAACCTTATAGGACCCACATTGATTGAAAAAATCAATTGTTAAGAACAAAATTTGGACGGTTGATTTTTTGATCAAATTTTAATTGGGTCAGAATATATTAATATGAACTAAGGCAAAATTAACAAGAGTGCGAGTCGGATAAAAAACAGGGGATCTGCTCAGTGACAGAAATTCCACAGTACCCTGCATTATCAAAATACCAAAAACACCGAGCAAGATAAAGGAAACTTTATCTCGTCTCAATATATGAAAATCGAAACAGAGTTTTTTCAGAGAGAGAAAGTGACAGAGAGAGTTTTAGAGAGAGAAAGAGAGAGAGAGAGAGAGTTGACGGGACGCGTGTGTAGAGAGAGATGTCAAATAATTCTGAAGACGTATCACATGAACGTGGCGGAGTCGAGAAAAGTATCCAAAAACCACAGGTGGTTGATGGTGGTGGTGATCCACAACAAGGTGGTCCACAGCCGTGTCCTCCTCCTCCTCCTCCTCCTCCTATCGGTACTTCTGATGGATCCACTAGTCGTGACAACACATCATTGCCGTCAGAAAATAGCGATGAGGTATGACTACGACACGTTTTTGACACAAATTAAGATACGCACCCGTACCGCTTCTTTTAATTTCTTAACTAAAGTTAACTACATTCTCTCTCTCTCTCTCTCTCTAAATCCTTCATTCACTCTTTTAAAACCCTAGTTTCCACCTTAATTCTACTACTACTTCTTCAACAACTGTGTAAGTCCCTCTCTCTCTCTCTGTCATCTCTGTAATTCTTAATTAGTTTGTTTGATTAATTAGTGATCGACTGCGCCCAATGTGGTGACCCGGATACCTTGGTCATCAAAAAAAAAAAAAAATTAGTGATCGACTTGACAATATTTGGATGTTACGATTGAATTTTTAATTATTTTTTGAGAGTTTTAAATAATTTATTTAAAGAGGCTATTAATCTTTATTAGGTCCACTTAGAACGTAGTGCTAAGGTTACTAAAAAACCTACAGAATAATTTATAGAAAGGAATAATTTTGGGTTTGACGCAAATCGCAAGGGTATGTGACGCAAATCACAAAAATGTGTAAATACACACTACCGTCAGATTTCAATTTTGTAGATTTTTCTGTAGGATTCTGCGATTAGTATAGCATTATCGAAGTTAGAAACCCCTTCAAAACACTTGTGTTCTACTTATTTTTCTTGTACTCTTTGTTGTATTTTATTCTCTTGGTGTACTTTTGTCTTATTGTCTTCTCTTGTTATATGTGAGTTTTTATCAATAATAAATTATTTGGGGTTTACCTATTTATAAAAAAAAACATTTTTGGAAGGGGAAAGTGGTGGATCCCACCCTGCCACATAAGCGTCTGGCACTATTTTTGTAAAACCATTTGTCCAAAAAATTATTTTTGTTTGGATTTAGGGTATCCACTGAACTTGCTAAGTACTGGTCTCACTCCAACGGCTTCCTTCCTCCATTAAGAAAAAGTTTACATGTGTTGTCTTTAATTAATTATTCCTAATTAACTTGTGTATGTCTTTATAGGGTGTACTCAGTTTCTCTACAGGAGCAGTTGGATTTTATAGGAATTTGCTTGAAAAGTATCATTTTCTAAAGTAATTGCACTACTTGCTTCAAAAAAATTTCTTTTTTCGTAGATAAGTGTAATTTTTTGTACCTAATTGCATTTAAGTGCTATTAATCACAGAGCCAACTCCTCCCTTGGTTGGTCACAGGTCACTAATGCTTCTCCCTACCTATTTTTAGATCATCAAAACACAACACACAAGTCTTTGAGGAATAGGGATCCTCTTTCCCCTCCTTGTCCCATCCCTGATTTTGCTTTTATGGTATTGTGGGCTTATTATGGATATGATCTAAAGGTTGATATTCGGAGAGAAAGTTCTCCTCACCCTACAGATCATTCTCACAAAAAATCGATTCATACAAGACCTAACATAGAGATGATTAAAGGGTTGATAAAAGTTTTATTCGTTCCATTCTAAAATTTCTAACTCTATCAAAAGTCATCAGAAAATTGATATTTTGGAGTAATTCTATCAAAAGTCATTAGAAAATTGATATTTTGGAGTAAATTTTTTAAAATAGACTAATTTTTTGTAAGAATGATCTACGGACAGAACATTCTCACAAAATATTAACTCTTGAATTGTCTCTATAAAACCCACAAAATAAAATCGGCAAAGTTTGAACTCATCAAGAAGTTTGGGTGAGTTGTTGCGGATTACGTGGATCAACCCTATATTTCAGTATATGACTGTGCCAAGAAAATCTCAATCTTACCCGTTTAGCTTGAAAGTCAAATTAGAGTCAGTTTAGCGGGTCGGGTTGATGATATAATTGTTGGGTCAGGTACGCATGTTGTTCTTTGCAAATATTTGACTGGTCGTTTAAATTAGTTTTGAATGTTTGATTTTGTAGACCTACCCCAAAAAAAAAAAAAAAAAAAATTGATTGGTGGGGCCTTAGACTTTGACTACTGTCAAAATCCCACCAATCACATGATTCAAATTGTAGCATCTTCTTGACCCATGTTTGTGGTGGGTGTACAAAACCTTCTTATGGGCGTTAACACCGTGCATTCTTAAAATCTGGTGGGGTTCTTACTGTACTCTCTTTGGACACTTGTCTTTGTTTGTGGGCCCACCAGAGGGTCGGTCTAGTAAAACACAAAAGTTCCAAAACCGATAATGTTTTGAGATTCACACAGGCACACACAACAAGAAGCAAAGATGATGATCTGATCTTGAAACAAGTTCAACTTAGTTGATTTTTAACCGTCGGATTAGATTACTAAATCAATGGCTATAGATCACTAAGACCAAAAAATCCCCACGTTGCGACTTTATACTCACACGAGACCCACGAACTCATTATTTATTAATCTCAAAAATTGCTTCTTTCTTCAATTACTCTTCACCTCAGCTGCTGCTGCTGCTGCTGCTGCTGCTGCTGCTGCTGAAGTTAGAAACCTTCAAAAAAATCCCTCATTCTTCTTCCTTTTTTTGTGAATTATTTGTGGGAAAGGAATGGTTTCTCACCTTAAATGGTTAGTCAATCTTAAACCCTTATTTTTGTTTTTCTGATTAAGATTTCTGTTTTGATGAACCTTTTCTTCTTTTGTGTATCTGACAAAAATCTATCTTTTATTATGTTTTTATATATAGATCTTTCATGCAAGACTTGGAGTAACCAAGCTAAGTATTAATTAAGGAAAAAATTAATGTTTTAGGTTAACCCACATTATTCTCTGATCTGATTATAACCCATTTCTCAATTTGGTGAGAATTTGATCTTTGCGTGAAGAAATTAGGGAGTGAAGCATGTGCATAATGAAGTAAGATCTTTTGTTTTTGTGGTGCTTTATTTATTTGCTTCTTAATGATACTCTGTTAATAGTGTTGCTCTAGCTTTTAATGGTTTTTTTTTTAATTCATTATGGTGTATGCATGACTCTCTCTGAGTTTCCACAATCTGATAAAGAAAACCTAATTTATTCAGCTGGATATTGCTTAAGAAAGTTGAAGACTAAAAAGCAATGGCATAAATCTTCAATTTTTTTGGGTTTTCTTTCTTTCTTTGTTATTTTTTTTTCGCCTTCTTATTTTCTGCATGATGCTTTCTCAGTTGCTACAATCTTAAAAATATCTATTTTAGATGTCTTCTCTCAAAAAAAAGCACTTGGTAAAATTTTGTTATTGGATGTAGAAATTGAGGAGCACAGGAATCAGGCAAACTTCTATTCAAATGGGGGAGTACAATGGTGTGCAGTATGTTGAGGTTGATGAGAGAGCTCTTCCAAGGTTGGATAGTTTTAATAAAGTTTCGTTGCTACCACTCATTTTCCTTATATTTTACGAGGTATCTGGAGGACCGTTCGGTGTTGAGGATAGTGTTAGTGCAGCTGGTCCCCTTCTTGCACTTCTAGGGTTTCTGATTTTCCCATTTATATGGAGTGTCCCCGAAGCCCTAATTACTGCAGAAATGGGTACAATGTTCCCTGAAAATGGAGGTTATGTAACCTGGGTTTCATCAGCTTTGGGTCCCTATTGGGGTTTTATGCAAGGTTGGATGAAATGGCTTAGTGGGGTTATTGATAATGCTCTGTATCCCGTGTTATTTCTAGATTATTTAAAATCAGCAATCCCGGTTTTAGGCGGTGGTTGGCCGAGGGTTCTGGCAGTTCTGGTTTTAACAATTGCTCTTACCTATATGAATTATAGAGGTTTAACTATAGTAGGCTGGTTTGCTGTGTTCTTAGGAGTGTTCTCAATCCTTCCTTTTGTGGTTATGGGACTTATATCTATCCCTAAATTGGAGCCTTCACGATGGCTTGTTGTAAACCTTCATAATGTGGACTGGG
This sequence comes from Macleaya cordata, assembly GCA_002174775.1. Taxonomy (NCBI): domain Eukaryota; kingdom Viridiplantae; phylum Streptophyta; class Magnoliopsida; order Ranunculales; family Papaveraceae; genus Macleaya; species Macleaya cordata. The sequence continues at coordinate 1,088,823 of MVGT01000436.1, forward strand.
GTTTGTATTTGAACACTCTTTTTTGGAATTTGAACTACTGGGATTCAATTAGTACTCTTGCTGGAGAGGTGGATAACCCAAAAAGGACTCTTCCTAAGGCTCTATTTTATGCTCTGATCTTGGTTGTTCTTGGGTACTTTTTTCCCCTTCTAATTGGTACTGGAGCTATTCCACTTGATCGTGATTCGTGGACCGATGGTTATTTTTCAGATATCGCAAAAATGATTGGTGGGGTTTGGTTGAGATGGTGGATACAAGGGGCTGCTGCAATGTCAAATATGGGAATGTTTGTGACCGAGATGAGTAGTGATTCTTTCCAGCTTCTAGGAATGGCAGAACGTGGAATGCTCCCTGAGTTCTTTAGTAAGAGATCTCGTTATGGGACTCCTCTAATTGGAATCTTGTTTTCTGCTTCGGGTGTGGTTTTGTTGTCATGGATGAGCTTTCAAGAGATTGTAGCTGCAGAAAACTTTCTTTACTGCTTTGGGATGATATTGGAGTTTATAGCATTTATTAAATTAAGGATACAGTACCCAGCAGTGTCAAGGCCGTACAAAATACCTCTGGGGACTGTTGGATCTATATTAATGTGTATTCCTCCAACTATATTGATTTGTGTGGTTTTAGCTCTTGCTTCTCTTAAGGTCTTGCTTGTAAGCTTGGCAGCTTTGCTGATTGGGTCCATTTTGCCACCTTTGCTAAAGTATACTGAGAAAAAGGGATGGTTAAGGTTCTCTACGAGTTCTGATCTTCCTGATCTTTTTGCTGCAAATCATGAGACTACCCAATCTTTAGTAGATTGAAAGAATCTTGAACCTTGACTTCTGAAGTACTGATATGGTGGACTACGGCGAAATTGGTTATGCGCGTCAATGATTTATGTTTGTGGAAACCTTCATCTATATAAATTATCAAATTAGGAATAGCCACTCGAGTGAAGCAAAAACAAGCACTTCAATGATTTATGCTGCATGTTGTTTCTAAGCTTGTAAAAGTGGAGCAATCTTTAGATGCCTATTGATGTTTTCACTCTCCTGCCACTTTTATTAGAGATATAACTTATGTTTGTGGTCAAAAGCTTTTATGTTCTCTTGTTTTAAGTCAAATCTTCCTTCAGTATACTCTCATTTCTGTTTCTATTTTATATCTTTGTAGTTGTTTAACATGTTCTTCTATTTGTGCTTTTAAGGTCTTATTACACACAAAAAAAGACCATTGTTTGAAAGTAAGTTTAGATCCTTTTTGAACACAGACAGATAAGTTCCTATTTGAGATTGATGAAAATTTATGTGAAATGCTTACACAATCTCTGGAGTAACATTGGTTGAAACTTGCACCAAATTCAGTGTTCTCTCTTTAGTCTTTTCTGTCAATTTGTTGTTATTTGGGTTTTTCGGTAGTTTGTTATTCTTGCATTTGATCAGTTGATCTTCACTGACATTTGGCTTATGAGATATTTAATGAACTCTTCTCCCAAGCTGATTATGCTTTCAGTAATTTCTGCTATTTCGCAAGTTAGGTGGAATTCAATGGCGAAGTTTGCAATATGTGATCTAGGTTTCTGTTTATGTCACTTATCCATGCTTATGTAAAGCTGATTACTGAGTAATGGAACTTGTGTCTTGGTCAGTAGAACTCTGGCTTAATTTGAAACCTCTTTCAACATTACAGAGATTACTTACTTGCATCCCCAAAACTAGTAATGGTTTTGTGATAATAGTATTTGTTTGTATTCTTATCAAAGAGAGACAAGAAGATAAGAAATAGCAGACAAGGATAGCATATTCTGAGAGTTTATCTGACAGCTCGAGCCGCAGAATGAACTTTGAACATGTTTGTCGTTGAATTCGAAGATATTAACATAATGAGACCAACTGGTTTCTGTAGAAACTGAGGATGAATTGAAGATCTTTGAGAGACTGAATTTTGTTTTTTTGGAGAATCCAAGTTGGGAAGTGGTTTCTTGTTATGCTTGAAGCCTATAAAATTGTGATCAAGAGTTACTTCATCTGGTACTGGGCAAAGGAATTGAGTTCATCCTCATTTTGAAGCCTTAAAATTGTAATTCCTAGCTGGTTCTTCTACCCAGCTGTTGAAGCAGATCAAAATTTGGATGTTGTTTCTCTCTTGTTATTCTACCTATGTAAAATACATCTGAATGAAGCAATATGATACACACTAGTAAAGTACAGTTGTTTTTTTTACTAGTGCTATTATTAGACAAAATTGCCTTCTTAATATTGAAGTCAAAAGTTCTATTATTTATACCCTAACAAGGCTAAAATGTCAAATAAAATGCTTTTGGATTGAATAGTAAATGATTTCACCTAAAACACTTTTAGGTATAATTTGCAAGTTGCAACCTTCTAATAGAAATGTTTCTCTTCCAACTTTTTTTTAGGATTTTTTGTTTTGTATTTTGAGAGAAAATTTTTGTAAGCCAGTCATATCAACTTCAAGAGTTACTTTTGCCTATCTAATCTAATAATGTTAAAGGAAGACCCCCTCATATTTTTTTACTGGGAGAAATTTGATTTAATTTCACCAGAATAAATAAAAGATAATGTAATGCGAAAGTGTACGGCACAAGGTTGTAGGTTCAAATTTTGAAGGCTGTGGTTTTGTCACATAATTTTTTCTATGTAAGTAATTATCCCCCCCCAAAAAAAAAAATCAAAGTTAAAATTAATTATGTCAGTAGTTTCTCTGCGTCTTTGGTGACGTTTTTTTTTGTGTTCATCGTGGTGTCTTTTTTTTGTGTCCATGGTGGTGCCTTTTCTTGCATCCGTTGGTAACGAGTTGTTTATTTGTGGTAGTTTTTCTCTCCGCCTTATTATAACTTGGACATTAGGCTTTGACCCTCAATGTCCTTAGTTCCTAACGCCCGACCCGAGATTGAAGAAACTAGGTCCGACTCGATCTTAGCCCACCCCGACTAATTTTCATCCCTATACCGGCTATGCTATACCTATAGGCGGGCCCAAAACGTTTTTAAAGAAGTGGTCAATTCGTAATTTCATAGGATGTTTGGGGTTGCTCTAGTAATTTACACGTTCATTCTTCGACCACGATCGTGTAATCTGAACCGTTCAAAGCTAGGGTTTTCTTGGTCTAGGGTTTTGCTTTTAAATCCTCGAGAGCTTTTGTTTTTCCTCCTTTCAGGGATAGAAAGAGAATTGAGGTTGGAGTAGATCTCTCCAGCCAAGTCCTGCGTCGGAGCTTCGGATTAAGGTAAGACTCCATTAACTCCAGCGACAGTTCTCTTTTACATCTTTGTAATGGTGTATTGTTGCTGTAAAAAACCCTGGAAAACAACTGCATTTGATGGAAGTGATAGGGTTTTTAGTTAAAACAATCAATGTATCTTATTAGGTTCTGATAATAGACTTCGACTATTAAGTTTAGAGTTTCTCAAAACGAATATTTTTGTTGACCAGTATAGTTTTTATCTGCATTTGTGTGAATTAAATGTTATTCCATTTCCTCTGATCTGTAGATATGCATTTTTGTTCTTGAGCTCTCGGAATTTTAGTATCGACTTAATTGATCTGGTGATTAGGGTTTCGTAATTGTTGAAGTGTTTAATAGGATGTTTGTAATTTATCTTAGTTGTGTTTCAAATTTACCTGGGCTAGATCCTGGGTTAGTCTAGCTTCGGGTTCGCCTCTGTCAGTAATAATGGCTGATTTCCTCCTACCCCTGGTACCCATGTTTTTCGCTTGGGGACAGCCCGAATGGGGAATGTTTAGTGATCTGTATGAAAATTATCTGAACTTAGAGCATCATGAGATTAATGTAATTTAAGTTCTAAATTAAATACTGTTATCAGTAGAAATGCTTGAAACTTGAAGGGAACTGGTTGAGTTTTAGGGTTAGTACGGAGATTGTGTGTGTCAAAGCTGTTATAGGCCTCTCTCATTAATCATGTATGTGGTGGTAAACAGTATAGTGCCTCAAGAATGTTGAGAATAGGTAGTAGTCTGGATGGTGTTCTTAAGTTTCGTGGAAAAATTATAGTAGGCGTGACATATTTTGATATCCGGGGACAGATAGGCCACTTAATAGAAGAATAGAGTTTAAGTCTGATGATTGTGCCTTGGACACTCTGGCCGGAATAGAAGTTTTTAAACTACAAAGGACAAGGACTTGAAGACCTATGAATTTTGAGTGAGTTGGAGATATTCTTTTTATCTTTCATTGCACACCTAAAGTCTGAAGATCAACCAGGTGTAATCACCTTGGATTTCAATCAGATGGAGGGATAGGGCTTTCGGTTTACACTGTTGACCACATTCTCGACTAAGGCCCTGCTTGGTATGCAGGTAAAATTCGCATCTGCTGTTAATCCCGGTCAAATTGATAAATCATCTGCTTGGTATGGTATTCCTCTGCTAGTTAGGATACATATGGCCCTGTTTGTCCATGCAAACTACCACTACCACAGTTGTGGTAATTTGCATTCTGCAAATTTTCCCTGCATACCACGCAGGGCCTAAGTGTAGGCCTTAGGTGCAATCAACTTGGATTTCAATCATACATATTAAATGCTATTGATGACTCTAAAGCTGTTGCCAAAGAAACTTTTATTTAAGCATTTAAGTATGCAACAAGTTGTGCCTAATGGGTTTGTTGTATCCTAATTTGTTTTTCCTCTAATGAATTATGGAAATTGAAAGACTGAAAATTTCTGGTGTTGCTTACATATCTCACTTTTGCTGTCTTTTCAGGTAAGTCATGGTTAAGCATAACAATGTTATCCCTAATGGGCACTTCAAGAAGCACTGGCAGAACTATGTCAAGACATGGTTTAACCAACCTGCTCGCAAGACAAGAAGACGTGTTGGTTAGTAATTTTTTTCGTTTATTTATCACCTGCATGACAAAAAATTCATGTTGGTCATCTTGAAAAAAAAAAAATTCAAGTTGGTCACTGATATGCGTTTTCTGTGATGAAATATCCAGCTAGACAAAAGAAAGCAGTGAAGATTTTCCCACGGCCTACAGCTGGGTCACTCCGTCCTGTGGTTCATGGACAGACCCTAAAATACAACATGAAGGTTAGGGCTGGCAGGGGATTCTCTCTCGAAGAGCTCAAGGTATGTTAAGAGTTGTATTAGTTCTCAAGTCTGGTTATCCTATTCACTTGTCATCATCCTTATTTATCAGGAACAGACAAACCTGTGTTTTATTACATTGATACTTGAAATAATAAAACAAATTTGGTGATTCATATAATAAAGTGGAGGGTGTTTTATTACATTGATACGTGAAATAAAAAAACACGTTTGTTCTAAACCTAAATATTAAGTAGTTTTCTTGTTGGATCACTAGATTAATCTTGTTTCCTGAATATCATGTTGTTGTATTGTACATTACAGGCAGCTGGCATCCCAAAGAAGCTTGCCCCCACCATTGGCATCTCAGTGGATCATCGCCGCAAGAACCGTTCTTTGGAGGGTCTCCAAGATAATGTGCAGAGGTTGAAGACATACAAAGCGAAGTTAGTTGTCTTTCCAAGACGGGCTCGCAAGTTCAAGGTAAAATGAACACTAGCTAAACTTCCTTTTAAATGCCGTTTAACATTCCTTGGTGTTCGAGTTCCATTTTGTTGACCCCGACCAATTGATTGGTGGGAACCTGGACTGTAATAACAGTAAAACATATGGAGTTAGACCGTTTAAGCCCCCATAAATCACATTGTGGGTAAGCGAAATCATTCTCTTGGTGTTCATGGAATCCTCACTGCCTAAACTTTGGTCACAGGCTGGTGATTCTACTCCCGAGGAACTGGCAACTGCCACCCAGGTCCAAGGAACTTACATGCCCATTGGACGTGAGAAGGCACCTATTGAGCTTGTGAAGGTTACAGATGGGATGAAATCGTTCAAGGCCTATGCCAAGCTGCGTGTTGAGAGGATGAACGAGAGACAGATTGGTGTCAGGATGAAGAAGGCCGCTGAGGCGGAGAAGGAAGAGAAGAAATAAGGTGGTAATCAATCAGCGTTTCAGACTACTGATGGGGAGAGTTTAATTTTTGGGTGAGTCTGAGGCTTCTATTACAGTTTCTTCCAAACATAGATGATCTCTTGATTTGTTATAGGAATATTAGTTCAGTTTTGTGGACAGATGTTAGGCTTCCTTCTTGTCTGAATTGATGTCAAAGGAATGGACTTTCATGTATTTTTTTCCTACTGGGGTTCCTCATGTCCATGGATTTTGTTGACTTTTGATTTATGCCATAGTTTTTCTTTTTCTCTTTGTTGCTTTTCGTGGTATGATAAGTTGTAGTTGATCTTTGGTCTGTTGGATTTTTTCTACTCTGCATTCTTTACAATATCTGTAAAATAATTCTGGTATGAATTGAATGCTTCATCTTTATCAAAACTAGTGGGCTTAGTTTTCCTGTTATTCCACAATGAATTGAATGCCTGGAATTCAGGCACTGCAAGAGTTGATATTCGGGGGTCAACCGTTAGTTTTTCTTTGTATGATAAACACTGAACAAAAAGCTAGGCAAGGAGTAGTCTGTTGTTTTTGTTGTAAATTTTGACGTTAGGGGTACAGGCTCTTGTGGAGCCCACATGAGGTTGATCTAAAGGCTAACGTTTGGTGAGAATGTTCTCTTCATCATGTAGTTCATCTTCATTAAAAATCAGTCCATTCTAAAAATTTTTACTTCATAAAAAAATTAACTCTTTTTTTCTTCATTCATTTTTTATTGTTAATTTTTTCAATTTTTGATCAATTTTTGGTGGAGTTAGAAATTTTAGAATGGACTAATTGATCTGGAGGGTGAGGAGAACATCTTTACAAAAATTTAGGTCTTAGATCAACTTCATGGGACTCTATATGAACCTGTACATATAAGGTTGTAAGCTGATCCATTCTCGTAGAAGATTTATGTATTAGAATGGGAAGATTGTGTTGTGTTCAATCCTATTAATGAACTATGTTGGCATTGAAGATAAGAAACTTAGCGAAACAGAACCGTGGTCTAGGGCCAGTGGTGACGCCCTTGACGCTTCCATTCCGCGCCATGAAGAAATGCTCAAGCGTATACGAAATACGAATAAAGGCATATCTGAATCTGAAGAGAACCCAACATATATGTACATTAGGTTTTCTTTTTTTTTTCTTTTTTTGGGTGGGTGGCATTAATTTATTTTATGCATTAAGAAATGAGATGCGAATAACTTTATGCTCCACACACATTTAGTGGTGAGGGAGACTCACGTGGACACGTGCAGATCTGTTAATAGAGATGGCCCATGTGTGATGGGTGGTTCAACTGCACGTCTGTGCAACTGCCTCCTGTTCCGTCATTAAAAAAAATGAGTGTTTAGAATTATAAAATCAATAAGGGGAAGGCAGGGAGGAAGATTAGTTAGCTTACCTAGGATGATGGATAAGGTACATAGAACAGTCCGTCCATTTGAAAGACTCTGGACTGCCCACGTGAATTTGTTTGCTGTCTATGAAAAATTCGGTGGAAAAGCCTAGAGAATTTCTCATGAAAGACACAATCCACTGTGGATGCATATCACATTGGAATGAATCACGAACGTATATGAAAATTGTTCCACCATCAGATTAGCTTTAGGTAGAAAATTATGTAAAATTTTACTATAATAGTCTGTTTGGACAAGGAATTTGGGGGAGGAATTTTGTGGGGACCAGGGATTTTGAGGAAAAATATAACATGAATTTTCCACCAAATCGTTGGTCCCCACAAAATCCCTCCCCCAAATCCCTTGTCCAAACAGACTGTAAATTTAGATTATCCTAATTAAAGCACGAGATTAATAAAAGGCCACTCATAAATCAACACAAATTTTTTCTAGATCAGCCCAACAAATGGTGGTTCTATATGGTCGATAAGCTTATTGGGTTATGTGGAAAATTATAATATGTAACCTTTATAAATAGCAGTGGTTGTAGTATAAAATATCAATAATATCTTTTGGACCGACCATTTTATAAAAATGGTACCCGATGCTTATGTGGCAGGGTGGGATCCACCATATTTTTCCTCCCAAAAGTGTTTTGAAGGGGTTCTTAACCTACATGGCAGTAGAACGGTTCTACTAGAACCCTCCCAGCCACATAAGCATTTAGCACCACTTTTGTAAAGTAGTCGGTCCAAACAGCACATAAGCATCAGCCATGTAGGTTGGAAGCTCCTTCAAAATACTTTTGGAAGGAAAAAAAGTGGTGAATTCCACCCTGCCACATAAGCTTCGAGTACCACTTTTATAAAGTGGTTGGTCCAAACTGCATTGTTGATAAAATATTAGACCATTGGCATCAGACATATTTGGGTCATGTCAACAGCTACTTCGCGTGGTTTACTAGCGTAATTCAAAAAATATGGTCACTTTAGCATTATTGTGTTATAAAAATACCATTTTAGTGTAAATTTTTCCTTATGGAAATCGTAAAAAAAGTCATTATGTTTTTAATCCTTTTTTATAAATTTAGTCCCTACTTTTATGACTTTTATGTCCAAAACTAAGGATTAAATTTATAAAAAAAAGATTAAAAACGTAATGACTTTTTTTCCAAAACCCCATTTCCTTATTATTGGTTTTTATGATGTGGCATATGAGTTGGCATAGAGGTAGCCCAAAACGGGACAAGGACCTGAGGGTTTTGGCACCTCAGCCATGCTTCTACCACGTGGACAAGGTTGATAGAACTGAATTGTAGCGTTCTTATCTGATCTGTCTATGCAGAGGAAAGTTAACCCTTTTCAAAAGAAAAGAAACAGAGGCACATATGTAATTTAAGATCAAATCATGGCTATTTTTCCTACATCGTTGCTATATATGTGTGTTACGTACTTTAGTGTGTAAGCCAAGAATTCCAACTGTTATTGCGTCAGAGTAGCAAAGGAAGTCCAGCGAAAAATGGGTTTGAAGGTTTGCATGCTCTCTCGCTATCTTTCTCTCTCTAAAATTCTCTCTTTCTCTCTCTAAAATATCGCATGAATTCTGAATCCGTTCTTAGTTTTTTTTTTTTTTTTGGTCAAATCTAATTCATATTTGTTCATCCATCGATCAGTCCGTCTGTTTATGTGCTTAATTTTGTTGTAATTCTCGCTCTGGCTAAAATTAAATTCTTTGTGATTAGATTTCTCTGCATCTCTAGATTCTGTAGAAAACATGATACAATTTGGATCACATTAACAATTTTATATAAACCCTAACTTGATTGTTTAGTTGAAATTTCTTTCGGATCGAATAATCTTTCACATGCGGAGTTAAAATTGAATCTTTTTTTTTTTTTTTTTGATGTTTGAGTTTCTTGCATTAGATCTTAAACGGAGAAGGAAATCTTATGCTTGAGTAGAGTAGAGTAGTACTAAAGATCTTGAGTTGGTTCTTCAGTTTCATTTTATAGATGTGTTGATTGGTACCACTTGCAGGTAGTGCCAAGAACTTATATTTGGGGAACATGAAAAGCCTTCAAAAGAGGATGACAAAAGCTAGGGTTTAGATTGCATCAGATTAGATAGAAGATTTTTGAATCGATCGATCAAATAGTAACCTTACTGGATCCATGATGAGGTTTTAAATTAAATAACTAATGGAAAATGTTTTAAAAACATAATATGTGTCATTAGTTAGTAATACGGATTAGTGGAATCAGGGTTGATCAAGTACTAATATTTTCAGGTTCTTAGATCCAGAACTAACAAACTGTACCTCGATCCAAACTTTATGGTACAAGATTGAGTAGGCATCAGGTCGACCTGATCCCCTTGACAACATTAGATAGATAGATAGAGAGAGAGAGAGACCCGGCCGACCTTGGATAGCTATTAGTGGCCAACCAAGTGGCTGATATGAACTTAAATACGCATGTTGCTTTTCTTAACAAAACTGCGATGCTTGTGGCTTAAAGCCGTCGAGGTGAGATTATGTTTCCAATGGGTTCAATTGGCCAATTCCCAGAGTCAAACTCAATCAGAATTGGTTGTTTCATGGTAGGTTTATCACATTGCTTTCCTTGGAGGGAGCAAGGTAATCAAACAATCTGGGGTGGCTAAAATAATGAACTAATCCGCATACGCTTTCTGAGAGGTTCTGGAGTGAGCTCAACAACTAAACCAGATATAAGTTTCTTTGGATCACCCAATGCAAACCTACTTGTTTTCAATTGATGGAGAAGTCATCATTTTCTTAGGTGTTTCTTTAGCTGTTTCACTTTCAATGGTTTTCCTCATGGTCATTGTGTTGGCTTCTTGCTCTTCTCCTTACAAATCTTCAGATTCATTCTCTCCGAAAACACCATTCAATTAAAGATTGTGCACTGTCTCATTGGCAGTCAAAGTTATTTCAAATACTGAATTTACGCTTCATTTTCAAACTGATAGCTGGCACTAGTTTTACGGTGCCTTTCCCTGTTTCGTCCTTGATAAAACTTGTCAATGAAAGAAGTTGGTTCCTCTGCCACAAGGACCCCTTTAACTATGCATGCTTCATTGACATTAGAGGCTTCTCTAATGGACTAATACCAATCTGAGTTTTGTTATCTGTAATGTGATGAATAAAATTTCCTAGTCAGATGAATTTAAGGGTTCAAACAGCTTGTTATGCAGTGTCTATTTATTTCTTTTAGTTTTGTGGGCATGCGTGTTTGTAATTATGTTAGTGCAGAATTATTCCATATGTTTTGATAATATGATGTTATTACGCATTGCTTAAACAGATCCAAACTTATACTTGAAAATAAATTTGTATGTGAGCTGTCAATTTCTGGACTTACAAGGATGAAGCATGCTGAATCTAACTTGATTTAATACCAATTTATATCATTATTTTATGCCTTATCCCAGTACTGGGGCCTGCAACAATTAGTATGAACATATAAAATCCACAATGAGATTGGTTAATATGAACAATGAAAATCAACATCTGAACTTATGGCGGTGGTCTTCTGAAACTCATGACTTCCTTTACACTGGTTAACATGAACATAGAAAATCAACAATGAAAAAATTCGGTGATATTTACAAGTGAAGTTGTAGATGTATAAGTTCAGTCATCAATTACAATTAGTAGGGTCTATTGGCTTCTGCTTCCAAAAATAACTTATGCAGATTATATACAACGTCTTGTCCCAAAAAATTGTATCAGTTTCCTTGATTTAATCTGAAAAGGTGTAGAAGAGAGAGGTGTTATTTGCTAACAAGGAATTGGGATTGTCCTTTTGCAGGAAGAGTTTGAAGAGTACGCCGAAAAGGCTAAGACCCTACCTGACAGCACATCAAATGAGAACAAGCTTATCCTTTACGGCCTTTACAAGCAAGCAACAGTTGGAGCAGTGAACACCAGTATGTAAATCGTTCCATTACTAAACTATTAATTGTCAAATTTTTGATTGCAACACTTCTCTTACACACACGTGTGAAAGTTCCATTGTTAGCCTGCCTTAGATTCTTTGGAGTTTGGGTATGTTGATTTGATACAAATAAATGTTCTCTTTTGTGCCGTGGACTTGTTCTTGCCTTTCTTGAGTTACTTGTTCACTTTGCAGGTCGACCTGGGATATTCAATATGAGGGACAGAGCCAAGTGGGATGCATGGAAAGCAGTCGAAGGTATTATATCATAAACCCTGAGACATTATAATTTAGAACAGTTGATGATGATCTTTGGATTAAGTTCCTTGTGTTGGACTGTGTTTTAACTGCTTCAAAATACACTTCTTTTTATTTTTTAGGAAAATCAGAGGAGGAAGCAATGAACGATTACATCACAAAGGTAAAGCAGTTGTTGGAAGAAGCCGGTGTCTCTGCTTAATTAATCTTCTTCTCTTCTTATTATCATGAACTGAAAAATGAGAATCCAATCTTGAACTGTATGTGGTTTGATTTTAAAAGTATTCGTAGTAAGTACCTGCACTAGTGAATGCTTGTATGCTTTTCTTTAACGTGTTTTTCTCTTAAAAAATTGTCAAATTTCAATTTCAACAGGTTAGAAAAATAATTTTTCATTAGGTTCTCCAAATACCCACCTCCAATTTCAAGCTCCCAAATCTTAAGCATGAAAATGCAGAATTCATGTAATTGGGATCCTAAATTTTGGGCTTAGAAATTGGAATGATAACTGATGGAGACTAAGAACAGACTACAGAGATTTGAGGAAATTTAGGATTTTTATATTTCCCCTCTCAGTGTGGAAGACCACTTGCTAGAGTGGTTGGAAACATGGTTGTCCAAAGTGTAGGTCTTGGGGATTCATCTTTAATTTAAGTCCAATTCAAAAAAAAAAAAATATATATTTCCCCTCTCAGTAAGATGGCTATACGTGAAATTAAGTACTGGATGAGTTTTGGTGATGATGTGAGGAAAACCTCAAGAACATCTGATCATCTACATGTGGCCCCACATGCTACTGTATATACACTTGGTTTAAACAGATCAGACTCATGGTTAAAACCTCAGAAGAAAAGCCTGAAATACTTTCTGGCTTATGCTCTTAACCACTTAAGCTTTACTAGGAGCCCTCCAAATGTTATTCCTCCTTACTAAGGGCAAGGACTCGAACAACCAAAATAAGTTATTTCTGAGGTTTCGGCAAGTATCATGGACACCTCAAACAATTAAATACTTCTTTAATTTGACGCATTGACACTTCTTTAATTTGACGCATCGACTCAAAATTAGTCAATTGGGGAATGTTATGATATTGTGTCACACTGTCACACACCACCATAGGACAAATGGGAAGAGATCTTTTCATTTAGATTTTACATGTTTCACCCACCTTATTTAAAATTTTTAATCCCACCTTATTTAAAATTTCTAATTCTACTCATATTATTCTTATACTCTACTTACACTTTGTGGAGTCGTTTGGAAATGATCTCAGGGTTAATTTTGTAGTATTACCCTTTTAATGCGATGTGGTTCAACAACAACACGTACATTGCTTTTCTTCAGCTCCACACCAAAAATTGTAATAGCACAATCGGCCTCCTCCAAAATATTATTTGACGGATCGAATCTACCTTTAGACAAAATCCACTGCATACTGCACACAAAACTGATTTAACCCCACGAGCTTCAGGGTTTCTGTAGCATTCCTCTTTTCTTAAAGCAGGATACAAGTTAAACAGTATCTGAAACGACCAACTGACAATTAAACTGAAGATTTTTTTGTTGTTGTTAGTATTTTTGGCCCCACAGCAAAACCCTAAGGATCAGGACGATCAGACACACGGTGATTTTTAAACCACCAGCACAAATACAGTCTCTCTTTGTCCATACCATAAACTCAAATAAGTCGTACAACCAGATAATTGTCCTTGTCAACTGCTTTTTGTAGTCACATGGAGTTCAAATTGACCCCTCTATTTAACACCCAACCAACTTGTATGTTGGGACCAATGAGTAATGCTAAGGGGACCTTGGACACTGGCATATGAGATTCACAAGGAGATGTTCTAAGGGCTTATTTAACCCACTTAAATTAGCCATAAAAAATCAGCAAATTATTTATGCGTCGTTTTTATTGTTGAGATTAGAAGTTTTAAAATTATATGTTTTTTTTGTGAGGATGAAAAAAGTGGTTAGAAGATCATTCTCATGAAAAATCAGTCATTCAATCATAGACTCTGTTAGCGTGACACCAAAAACTAGTGTCGATTTCGACACCACAAGGTTAGGGCCCACTCCAAAGTTTGATTTTTGGTAAAATTATTCTCCTAACTATATAGATCGTTCTCACAAAAAGTTAGCAGATTCTAAAACTTCTAACCCTATCAGAAGTTGATTGAAATCAATAGTGAAAAATAAACGATGAAGAACATAGTCAACCTTAGATGGGGTTAAAATTTTAATAATGGGTTAATTTTTTATGAAGATGATTTACATAGTGAAGAGAACATTATCATTAAATATTCGACCATTGGAGTGGGGCTCTAACCCCTTTGTGTCAACACCATTTTTGTTGTCACGCTAGCAAAATTCACAAGTGTGTTATTTGTGCACCTTGTTTACATGTGCCATTTGAGGGTGCAGTAGTGCTTTTTGGACGTTTTTTGGACCGACCAACCTACAAAAGTTGTATCCGATGTTTACGTGGCTTGATCGATCCCACTACCATGTAAGTTAGAAACCCCTTCAAAACACTTTTGAGAGAGGAAAAAATAATGGGTCCCACCTTACCACACAAGCAGCTTTACAAAAGATGTACTCAACCCTTATGTGGGAGGAGGAGACCTACTACTTTTTCCCTCCCAAAAGTGTTTTGAAGAAATTTCCAACTTACAAAATAGTGAGACCAACTATACCACATAAGCATCCCACTTGTAACTTGGTCAGTCCAGACAGCACTACTCTTTATAAAATCATGGGTCCAAAAATTATTTGAAGGCATTTAATCCGGGACCAATATATTTACAATTCATGTTACATCAATCATCATCATTATCATCGGTATCTGCACCACACCTGCTGCACTCCACCACTTGGCTACAGGCTACAGCTACAATTTTCAAGGCAGAGCGGCAGAGCGTTGTACAGAGGTTACCTCTATTTGGCCCTTCCTGTCCCACTGCCTTCAACTTGTGCCCTAACTGAAACAGATTCATCCAGTTCTCTTGTTTTGATCGGACAAATACGTAATCTCCTTGATGTAACCCCACCATCTTATGGAAAAATCACCCACCCACAATATGACAAGGATCTCCCAATCACTCCCATGTGAACTACTACTGTACACTGTTATCATGAGGCTTCAAAACGCTACACTGAAAGCTCAAACACTATACATATGGGTCCGGCCTTTTACTAAGTACGCAGTTGTGGGTGTACGACAGAAACTGGTGCAGTATCCGTAGCTAATGCTGGGGGTGTCAATGGGTGCCTGTTTTACCCTTAAACCAACCAGAACCGACTTCCACAATTCTAGGTCCACATATTTCAGATTTCAGTACTGGAACTGAAATCATTTGTATTATAATTAGTACTGGTTCTTGGTATTTTGATATCCAATGGAATTGAAATCAATCCTATAAGAACAAAGGAAACAGACTGGCTTACAAAATGATTTTCTTTTCCTTTGATATTTCTATTACTTTTTAACATTTTTTTGCGTAATATACAAAGTAAACTTCGAGTAATCAAACCCAAAATACCCAAAAACCAACAAGAACCTGAACTGAACTAAATATCCTGGTTCCACTTCCGACTAAAGAATACTGGAACCAACAAAAAGTGGAGCCGATAGGTTCTAGTTCTGGATTGTTCAATAACTGATACGGAACCAACCCTTTGACACCCCTACTTAATGGCTTTGATCAGTATGTCAGCCAGCCAGCAAAAGAGAAAACATTTGTTAGCATATTGGTTAGGAGAATCATACGAGGATGAAAGGGGATGATTTACTGAACAAAGGGATATTTAGATATGTAATATTCCTTGGCACGCGAAGCGCCTTCTCTAGACAATACCCCCTCCAGATCACCCATTATTCTTGCTAACCATACCTCCAAATTCCTCTGTATTTCTTTGAAGTTGTTTCTAAAGGAGTCCAAAGACCTTCTGATGGTTAGTTTGGTATGGGCCTCCAATTCTTCTCCAAAATGGCTTTTCGTGGTTTCGGTTTGCAATGCTGTTAGTTTTTGTTTTGTCTCAATTGCTCGCTGCTGAAGACGGTATGCTTCAAGCAAGAATTCTGTTTGTCGACGAGTTCGAAACTCGGCACTGAGGGTCTGTTCACAAGGGTCGTTTGCTTGCTAACAAGATCAAAAGAGAAAATTAAAGAAAATAGTAGATGTTAGAAGGTATATGACCATCCATGTCTATAATGGCAATGTCAGATATGTCAAACGGAAACAATTACTAGTATAATTGGACCACAGCAACTCAGCTTACCTAACAAATACGGCATGGAAGTGATTGGACTCTTCATTGAAAAAATTTCAGCAATTAAATTAAGAAGTGAAGAGTAGTAAAACCAAATAATATCACCTATCTAAAGAGCATTTTAGAAAAGAAAAAAAAAATAATCAGAAAAGAAACACACCAATTTAATAAGACTAGTTAAATGGAGGTTATATACTTATTATTTCTGACTTATTTAGTACATTTAGAACAATCAGGCAAGACATGGAGCTATCTCAGCTGGAACAAATTACAGCCACCCAAAGGCAAATCGACCACTCATCTGAGTGTTATCCAGAGAGCTGCTTGTGGGAGACCAATTTAATCATGCCCTAGTAAATTGGTAAATGGATTTGATGCTCAAGTAGTATTAGATCTGAAAGGCATGGATATCGATACCCCTCAATAGGATATCATAACATCTACAGTACATAGAAGCAATTTTCTTCCATTCAGTACATACTATTTTCCTACTTGAAAGACATACTGAATACTTAACAGAAGTAGGGGACCACACTTAAGATTCCTGAAGGCATTGTTTCTGAATTTTCTTCATAGGTACAAAATGTTACAATCCATTTTTGAATGAAATATTAAAACAATTGATTGATACGAATAGTGTGCCATTAAGTTTGTAATATGGGACAGGATTGATTGATGAAGAATGCCTGTGATGAGGAAACAAAACCTCAGCATCTATAAGCACAGAAAGGGCGATGCTAACACTTGTACTACAGGACCTAGTTGTCTGCAAAGGGTCATTCATTGTAAGGTTCAAAAGGGACCATTTAAGATGTCTTAGACGGTTGGTGGATAGTTGTTGCAATTATGTAATGCAAACAGCTGTAAGCATCTTTTTTTTTTTTTCTTCATTCTTTTTATTGGTTTTGGGTAAGCATTACATTTATTAAGATGAAGCAGCTGCAATCCAAATAAATGCGCCATGAAACAGGCTATTTCTAGCATCAAAAACTAAAAACACCTATTATTTATTTTTAATCAAAATAATTTCCTTCTTTTATAAATGTCGTTTTACTAATAAACAATTTAGTATAATATGGTCTTATTAAGACCATTACCTGGATTCCTTTGTCTAATAAGTTTTCCGTACTAAAAAAAAAAGTGTAGTGATATAGCATGTTATTTTCACTGTCTGGTGCAATAAGTGCATTTCATCGGTGTTATATGTTAGGTACCCAATGTCCTGTCTTTGCCTGTAATGCATTAACTACAACTGCAATATGCCTTCAAAGAATTTAATGTCATTAATTATGGAATTAAATTTGAGTTATTGAACAAGTGGTATTTCTCTTTTCCAAAACCATAACTGTTTATGTTGAAAATAAAATATTGGGTAATGTTAAAGAAGTTGTTATATTGCCATATGGTGGTTCATTATTCCAAAAAAACAGTAGTTGGTAGTAACATTACATATAACAACATATCACTGATAATTTTTAAGTATTCTTAAATATATAATTAGCAAAGCCAGATGGTAATTTCTGCATGTAATTGCATTAAGAACACCTATTACTGTCATGCTGATAATTGTTTAATTTGCAAGATTCCAGAACATCAGATACCATGATATAATTATGAACATTGAGAAAGTGGAGAAGAATGATATGAAAGCATATGAAGAAAAATACAAGGAGCTGTTCTGGCTTACCATTCTTCTGCATAGATCATCAATCTTTCCAGAGAGAGCTTGGTATCTCTTAAACTGTTTCCTCATTAATGATGAGACTTTCAATTGCTCGCCCTTGTCAATTCTCTCCAAATTCAGTAATTCCTGCTCAAGTGATTTTAACTTGGCAGGAATTCCTGTTGATTCACCATCTACCTTCCAAGGTGACTCCCTTCTGAACAAGAAAAAGTTTTGGTTTTCATATAAATTGCAAAATTGTGCACAAATTTAACTTCACAAGACTTTCGTTAAATTACCTTGCTACAAAGTGCTTCATATGGTACAAGGACTCGGGAGAATCATACTGCATATCCTGCAACATTAGGCATTTAAAATAACAGTAATCAGCATTTTACCTCTCTTTTCATTGTATTCAATGGGGGGAGAGAGAGAGAGAGAGAGAGAGAGAGAGAGAGAGAGAGAGAGTGATTCATATGCTTTTGAGATGGTGCGATAATACTTCTTGGGCAGTTTGACAACATCATGTTCTGAAAAAGGAGGGTTTTGAATTTGGGCACCTAAGAGTATCAAAAGAACTTGAGCAAAAGATGACAGATTGTCTTTGACAACATAAAATATTTCGGAATTTAAATAGACTCCTCAGAGCCCCTTACTGATAACCTGCAAGGAGACACTTCCTACCCCAATCTAGAGGCCGACTAAGGAGGAGGGATTCCTGCCAATAAAATCTCAGAGTCTACAGAACAGAAAAACTCAAAACAATAACACAGCTGATGGAGACAGTAGTAATGAAGCTCCTTTAGCATGTTCATGAATGGTTCACATGTCATTGAAGTGGTTAATAATTTCATAAATTTCACAGGTAGCTGTCAAGACTGAAGAAATTTCACTCTAAGACTTCTTTTTCTAAGAGTAAATCTCACTCTAATAAGTCTATCGAACTTGAACAAAAAAAAACTCTAAAAATCAGAGAGAATACAAATTTAGTTTCTCCACTAGATTGACCCTAATAGCAAGGATTCCATGTTCACAGCACAAGTTCTCCGGGATTATCTATATGGGTTTGGGGTTTTGGCACTGCGTAAACTCATTTCTGGGCTGCTTTTTGCATCCTTTTTGGCTCACACAATACTTTTGATCCTTATCACCTATGGGTAGAGCCCTTAATTAGTGAAACTGTGCAATTACTTCCGTTTTCCAAGTCATATTGTCCACAAGAGTGAAACTAGCAACACCCCAATTTTTTTAATTTTTTTTTATGAAGAATACCTCAAATATGTTTCCAACAAAACCAATTTCATCACAACATCTGTTTCCTCTTGGATATCTTTTTTCATCCTAAAAATGTATTGGCAACTTGACTGTGTTAAAACTGGTGTTTATCGCAAATTTTAAAAAAGCCTATTCTGGACAATGAAACCTATGAAAGTTCAGTTTTTGAAATTCACAAGTTCACTTAAAGTTCTTCAACACTAACCAGTAACAAAGATGATCACAACGTATCTAACACTACTCAAAATAGCCAAGCTTGGTATGCACTACTTAGAGAGAGAGTGTTTTAGAGAGAGAAAGTTCAGAACATTGTCTAACCTGCCAGCCACCGCCTCTCTCCGGACAAACCTTCGGAGCAGGGGCTACGAAATTCCTAATAAAAGCGTTTTGTTTTCCATAAAGAACCGCCATTTCACCTCCATCACCATCTCTATCCACAAAATACTCCTCCGACACCGGATCTAAACTCTCAGAAGCCCTAATCTTACCAAACCTCGAGAAATTCACACACTGATCACCAAATTCTCCATTCTCCTCCTCAAATCTTCCACCATAACCTCCTCTGAATTTAGAACCATAAATTCCCTCACTTTCCTTCTCTACATCAACTCTTTCAACTGATCCAACACCAAAATCCTCCTCATCATCTTCATCATCAACATCATCCGCCGCTTGCCTCGACATGAAATTAATCATTTCTTCTCTCTCATCAACTTCTCTCTCTAATCTCTCCACACAAACCTTCAAATCCGCTTCTGATTTCTCCAACTCATCTACTTTCGCTCTCAAATGCGCGATTTCCTCTCCAGAAGCTTCAATCTGTTGCAACAGCTTCTTCTCTTCTTGTTGCCATCCGTTTCTATGACTAGCAAAGATCTCAACAACTCTAGCATTCGCTTTAGAATCCTCTTTTCTTCTACATTTCATCTGTCTGAGCTGTTCTTCAGCTTGGATGAGTTTTAGAGAGAGAAATCTGTTGCGAGATTGGAGAGATGAGATTAAAGATATGGATGATCTTGGAAGTAAACCTAGAAAAACAGCGAAGCTGAGTCCAAGATATGTAGAGAGAGAAAGAGGTGGTTCTGTAGAGAGAGAAACAGTTTTGCTTTCGTTTAGAGAGAGATTTGGAGTTTCTTTGATATCTTCTTCTTCTGCAACTACTACTACTATTTCTGCCGCCATTACTGGAACTGAGAAGAGCTCAAATTTGGGAATTCGAGTTATTGATTTGTATTTTGTATCATCTTGGTTAGCAGTAATTTACTATAATAACCTTATTCTGTTGGGGAAATTACTAAAGTAGGATTCAATGATCGTTTTCGTCGGTTAATGGAACTTTTTCTCTGGACTGACTGTCCAGTAAAGCCTCACTTGACTTTTATCTCTGTTTTTCTTGCAGTGGAAAAGAAAAGAAGGGTTCAGCTAAAGGCTGTAAAGAAGCCAACATGGGATCGTTAGATAAGATTCGACAAAGACGAGATTCATGAGATAATTATTTCCTGGAGTTACCGTTTAGGCCTACTCACTGCTCCGCAGATCTGAGGATGACGTGGCCTAAGTAAATGAAATGGTACTTTTACAACTTGGATGAGTGGCACTTCTACACTCACCTGCTGACTCTCACCCATTGGAGTAATGCTATTTTTATTTTTTTGAATTAGACTTAAATTAAAGATGAATCCCCTTTGTGGGACTCGAAACTAGAACCTACAATTTGGACAACCATATTTCCAACCACTCTAACAAATGGTCTTTTACTTTGAATAATGCTATTTGTTCCGACCAAATATCAAAATTAGTACCAGAGGCATAATTGGCATGGTTGATTCGGGTTGGAAAATCCCTCAAATCACTTTTATTAGGAGAATGACGGTAGGTGGGCCCCACCTACCACATCAGGCACCAATTTTAGCACTTGGTCTATCTAAAAACTATGTTCCCACTCGTTGAGATGACTAGCTGATGTGGAACCACTTATAAAAGGTCAACATCTCCGATGCAAATGTCTATTTCATTCTACACGAAGTGATGAATATCAAAGTGCCAGGTATCATATCTTACTTAAAGGGGCAAGCAACAACATACTGGGTAGTGTTGACCCCTGCATTTCAGTTGCTTGCTTAGAGTGAGGTTAATGCGTGCACCCAAGCTTAACTACACAAAAATGCTGTCATGTTGCCATCATCACATTAACTATTTAGTGAATGAAAGTGCTAGCTAACTTTGGTGATTGTATTTATTTTTTATTTTTTTTTGTGTAGGCCAATCACAAATTAGTGGCAAATTTTTAGGGGAAACCACTTATTACCACTTAATGAGTTTGAAACCTAAAATTATAGGTTTATCTCTTACTACCACTAGTTAGTGGTGAAAATTAGTGGCAAAAAAAATCACCAAATAATTAATTGGTAAAATTTGTGATTTACAGCGTAGAGTTGGATGAAAAAAAAAATTGAACATCCTAACGTTGTTTATGAGCAGACAAATCCTATACATCATCCTCACATAAAAAAAAATCAATCAATTCTAGTACTTTTAACACTAAAAAAAAATTGGTTAGAAGTTCATTGAAAATCAACGGTAAGAAATAAATGGTGAAACCTTCCAGTAAAATTTTAATAAGGTTAAAAGATTTAGAATATGTTAATTTTTTGTGAAGATAATCTAGATAATAAAGAACATAACCAAACAACTCATGTAGACCCCACAAAATTTATGTTGTGGCTAAACATAAATTATTTTATGTCCCCTACTTTTTTCATTTTTTTATGGTTCCCGAGAACGATATCAAAATCAGATTGATAAGGAAAAAGAGAAAGGGACATGGTAAAAAGTTGGTCATTTTTTGTTGAGACTTTACAGTGAAATGATTCATATTATTCAAAAGTGGTGGAGTCAGTCGTATTTTGCTTTCTTTTTTTTTGTGTATCCTATCTTTTAAGCACGTCGGCTTTTGTTCTCTTTTCAGGTTTTTTTTTTTTGATTTTACGTCGAGCTCATTGCCTCAACCAGATACAAAAATACAGGTTAAGTTATGTGGTGTGACAACACTCGGACCTAACTCCACCACCACAAATTCAGTCAAGTTTTTACCCTTTCCACTGTCCCCCCAACCCAGCCCCTATTGCACAGAACGATTCCCAAAAGTGATTCCCAGCTAATTTACCATAATAACCTAATTTATTCTCAATAATACCGGATAAATCCTTCTCATATTTGTATTCACAATTATATAGACTCTGCTTAGTATGTTAGAAAAATTCGCATTTGCAGTTATTCCTGGTCAAATTGGTAAATCAGCTGCTTGGTATGGTATTCTTCTGCTAGTTAGGATACCAATGGCATTTTTTGTCCATTCAAACTACCACTACTACAGTTGTGGTAATTTGCATTCTACAAATTTTTTCCCCATACCAAGCAGAGCCATAGACTCTAGAGAACGAATCAAATACCCCCACAAAATCCTCGGGTCTACAACTCTACATGGAGTGGATTTAAACACTAGTTTTTTATGAAAATATTCTCCTCACAATGTACATCATCGTACTAAAAAAACATTGAATTATATAACTTCTAGTCTCCTCAAAAATTAGTTGCAAGTTAGTGGTAAAATTAAAGCCTGAAAAATTTAAAATCTCAAGATTTTGATGGTCGGGGTAGTTTGAGAAGTCTAGAAATTTTAGAACGGATTGATTTTTGAATATGATGATTTACATAGAAATGATATATCGCATAAAAAATGAGCTCTTAGATCATGTGAATAAATGAAAGAATATCTAATTCATTTCAATAGAAACCGATGACATCCCATCTGAAATCTGATTGTGGATGCATAGAATTCTAATTTAAAGCTGGAGGGGAACTGCATGAGAAAAAAAAAAAAAATGAATCAACATATGTTACAGTCGTCCATGAACTGATGATTTTCTCCATTTGGATTCCACATGTTTAGCCTAGGTATTAGAACCGGAACCTCAAATTTGTATTTTACAATCTGTACTTGGTATCTAACGAAACCAAAACCATTGACTTAGAACCCGAACCAATAATTTATCCAATTATGAGACCACAAATAATGAAAGTAACCAAAACTGAAATGACTTATTCAAGTGTTGCTAAAGGCACTCAGATTTTGGAGAAGGGCTCCCACCTCTGGGCATCGATATTCTACGATGATTTCTCAGTCCCCTTCTACTCTTGTGTTTTTTTTTTATAGGACACTCTCTTTTTGTAACATAGGCTATAATCCGCTCCTTGTGTAATTTTACTTGGTTTCCCACACTCTCCATTCAGAGTGTTGCTCTAAGTAACCAGAGCGCAGGTCGGAGCTGGAACGAAAGTGGGAGCGGGAGCGTCGGAGCGGCCGATTAAAAAATGTTCTTAATTAAAAAATACTTTCGGAGCGGGAGCGTCAGAGTGTAGTTCGGAGCGGGAGCGTCACCCCTATACCAAGGTTTCAGTTACTAAGGTGTTGCTTCTTTTTCTGTGTACTCTCCTTTTTCATTGAATATATATTCTTTTATTCTGCTTCAAAAAAAAAAAAATTGAACAAGGGATCCCTGCAGAGTCAATCAGGTGAATCAAATATCAAGCTGACCCATCTTCAACCTTCAAAACTCTTTCTCTTTGTTAAAGCACCAATGCGTCAGAATCGCTTAGACTTCTAACCGTGGGAAGTACAACGGCTACAACCATCGATAGAGGTTTGATATTCTTATTTGGAAATCAATTGAAGTGGTTCCTCGGTCTTCCAGCAACAACCACCACCACCTCAATGGAACGTGGCTAGCAAGGTTTAACATCTAATATGTATGTAACAAATTTGATTCATAAATGAACGTCAAGTATTCATTATAGGACTCGATATCGTGTTGAAGACTGAGTTTGACTCACATATGTATTAACCCAACCCGGTCCTCCACCGTGAACCGGCCAGCACCTTTAGCAATGTTCAATTATGTAGGTTCGTTCATGTTTAATAGCCTGTTTGTTTTTTTACCACTAATTAGTGGCAGGCCCGTACAAAATAGCTTTTATTTTTAAACACTAGTTAGTGATAGTTAGAGGCAAACTTATAATTTTGGGCATT
This sequence comes from Macleaya cordata, assembly GCA_002174775.1. Taxonomy (NCBI): domain Eukaryota; kingdom Viridiplantae; phylum Streptophyta; class Magnoliopsida; order Ranunculales; family Papaveraceae; genus Macleaya; species Macleaya cordata. Next base: position 1,112,723 of record MVGT01000436.1, read on the forward strand.
AAACCTATTAAGTGATAGTAAGTGATTGAAAACAGCTTATTACCACTTAATAAGTTTGAAGTCTAAAATTAAAGGTTTGCTTCTAACTGCTACTACTTAGTGGTGAAAAATAAAAGCTATTTTGTGCGGGCATACCACTGATTAGTGGTAAAAAAACAAACAGGCTATTAAACATGAACGAACCTACATAATTGAACATTGCTAAAGGTGCTGGCCGGTTCACGGTGGAGGACCGGGTTGGGTTAATACATATGTGAGTCAAACTCAGTCTTCAACACGATATCGAGTCCTATAATGAATACTTGACGTTCATTTATGAATCAAATTTATTACATACATATTAGATGTTAAACCCTTAAGACAAGATGAATATCTTGCCACGTGGCTGACCTGGTTACCGTCAGATAGATTCGCTGTATTAATTAAGATGATCGATATTCTTCCACGTGGTTAACGTTAATTGGTTATCATTCCTTGACAGCTTTAAATGCCCACAAACTTGGGCTCCAAGAAACGAAAATGTACTTGAGCCCCACGTTTCCCACCTAACTATTCGTTTCCCCTACAGCAATTTACATTCACTACCCTCCATCTTTATTTAAGTCACGCGTAACCGCCTTAGATGACTGAAATGAAGGACATTTAAGTAAATTGACTTTGACTTTCTAATCCATTCCAAGCTGTCTGATAAATGTTGACGCCGAACATTTTGGAAATGTTTGTCGTAACGCACAAGTATTTGTAAAGTAGCACAAACTTAAAACGTAGGTCACCAAAACCCACCATTTGATTGGTCATAAATTAAACGATCTACTCTGCAAAACCAATTACATGGTGTGTTTTATTGACCCACGTTAAATGTGGTTGAACAGAATTGAGCGCTGACACCGCCTTGCCAACTCAAAAACATGCAATGCTAAACCGACATTCTAACCATGGTTAAAAGATTAACTTTACAAACCTAAAACCCACCTTTATAAACCCTAGAATTTAAACACAAAATATTCATTCCTCGTCTGCAAAACAAAAACCGAAACCGTTATAAACTATTCCGCTACTTAAAATATTTCCAGTTTTTCAATTTTTAGGTTTTGAATTTCTCTCTGAAGAAGAAGATGTACAGTACTAAGAAGATCGCTGGATCACTTGTAAGGCAACTTAGCCCACGCTTAACCTACAAAGCAACCTTCCGTACTCTGATCGACCAACCTACAAACGGGTTTCTAACCGGTGCTTCCTGTTTCCTTAATGGGTCGAGAGGATTGCCGGCGGTAAAACCCGGGATGGAAGAGTGGGTCAGGTTTCCGGTGATGGGTGTACGGAAAGCAAGTACTTTGGCATTGGGTGATGAAGAACAGAGGGAAGAGAAGGGGTTAACGGAGACTGGTTCAGCCGGTGGACAATCGGATGGTCCGGACAAGAAGGCAGTTATTAGTTACTGGGGTGTCAGTCCAGCTAAGTTGATTAAGGAGGACGGTACGGAATGGAAATGGAAGTCTTTCAGGGTAGGTCCTTTTCTGCTATTCGGGGGTTCAATTTCTAATTTTTTTTTTGGGGGGGGTGAATGAAGAATTTGTAATTTTTTGCAGCCGTGGGAGGCGTATGAGCCAGATTTATCGATTGATTTAAAGAAGCATCATGTGCCAAGGAATTTCATGGACAAATTTGCGTACTGGACCGTCAAAGCTCTTCGATTTCCTACGGACGTATTTTTTCAGGTATTTATTTTTAGAGTTTTTAAACAGATCCTTATGTTTTCTATGTATTTTGACATGATCCTTGAAGTTCCAAAAAATTAGGCAGATCTCCCTTGACCATGATCCACAGAAAAAAATGATTACCAGCTTCAAAGGTTGACTAAGGTCAAAGGAGTCTTATTGTTGCCTGCACCTTTTGAGGTGCAATTTGTACACCAACTTGTGTGGTGGGTGACAAAAACCACCCGTAATCTAGCCGTCAAATATGTTTTAGTGTGTCGAAGGGATGGTTGGTTGATGTTATTACATTTTAACGGCTGGATGATGGGTATTGGGTGGAGTTTGGATGATCTCCATAACGAGGACATTGCAAAAAATCAAGTTTTTGGATTATTACTCTGTGAGCTAAAGATAAGTGTAAACAAAGTGTAAGAATAGTGTGGGTGTGCGGAGAAAAATGATAAAGGGTGGACATAGGATTTTCATAGTATGTCTAAAAAAGCGAAAACTTTACTTTCACCCCAATATTTTTATTTTTTCTAAATCTTTAACACCCAAGTTAATGTTTTAGTCTTTTAGACCAGTGTATAGGGGCCGACATGAAGATGATCTAAAGATTGGTCTTTTGTCTGACGATTTAGATCATCCTCACAAAAGTTGGTTGAACTTTGATCGTAAAATGAATGGTTAAAAGATAAAATTCCCCGTATGGTTGAGTCTAAGTGGAACTCAACATTTTTCATTTTTGGGTAAAAAATGATGATTAAATTTGAACTCTTGTTATAATCAAAACAGAGGAGATATGGTTGCCGAGCAATGATGCTAGAAACAGTAGCAGCAGTACCAGGAATGGTAGGAGGAATGCTGTTACACTGTAAATCGCTTCGACGTTTCGAACACAGCGGAGGCTGGATTAAAGCATTACTAGAAGAAGCTGAGAATGAAAGAATGCATCTAATGACATTCATGGAAGTAGCAAAACCTAGATGGTATGAAAGAGCATTAGTTATGACAGTTCAAGGAGTCTTCTTCAATGCTTATTTCTTAGCTTACTTGATTTCGCCCAAACTTTCTCATCGAATCGTTGGGTATTTAGAAGAAGAAGCAATTCATTCTTACACTGAATTCTTGAAAGAATTGGATAAAGGGACTATTGAGAATGTGAAAGCACCAGCTATTGCAATTGATTATTGGAGATTACCCGCCGATTCTACGCTTCGTGATGTCGTTATGGTTGTTAGAGCTGATGAAGCTCATCACCGTGATGTTAATCACTACGCTTCGGTAAGTTTGAATTTTTATCAATCTTTAGTTGGATTATTTTCGTCATTGTCAAGTACTACTAGGGTGGGAATATGATTAGTTTATCAAGGAACCTAAATGATCACTCGTAACCAATATGTATATATATATAGAATGGATCCGTGTACAACCTTATTTGTATATTGTTATTTTTACATTAGTTGTGGAGCCTACATGGTAAGGAACCAATAGCTAATTTTTTGTGAGAATGATCTACAAGATGAGTAGAACATCCTTACCAAAAATCATATCATTTTAAAACTGGTAGTCCTATTAAAAATTGACTTTTTTTCTCATCGTTCATTGTTCACCGTTAATTTATAATCAACTTCCCATTAATTTTTGATGAGGTTAAAAATTTTAGAATGATATGATTTTTGGTAAGGAACTCATCTTGTAGATCATTCTCACAAAAAATTAGCCATTGGTTCCTCACTATGTGGGCCCCACAACTAATGTAAAAATAACGATGTACAAATAAGGCTGTACACGGATCCGTTCTCTCTCTCTCTATATATATCTGCTATGCTTTAGTTTTGGTTTGATTATTGAACTACCCTGAACCCGAATCTATAAAAAAAAGTCAGTCTGGGTTCATGTTGGTTTTAGTCTTGGTACTCAAACAGATAGAACTTGAACCAAGATTTGAATATTTCATTCTTATATACAAAAGATGTTCAAAACCTAGAGAAACATAAGAAAAAGCCTTGTTTGTAATTGGTTCCGGCTCCTATCAGTTTGGTTCTTATTCCAAAATAACCTACCTGAATAGTGACCTTTTTGGTTCCTAATGGTTCTGGTGCCAGTACCTTTTTTTTTTTTTTTTTTACCTAAGATATTAATTTTTTTTTTAATTCTGTTGCAGGACATACATGTTCAAGGACATGAGCTGAAGGAATCAGCAGCCCCTCTCGGCTATCACTGAAATATCTCATAATTATGTTTGAGAGACATATTTCAATCTACAAAATTGAACAAACATCTAAAGACTAATTTTGGTTTTTTGTCGAATAAAATCTTGCTATAACTCTGATGTGGTATGGGGTATTTTCATATTGAACATTGACCCTGTGTTGTAAATATAGCCCAATATTATTGGCATATATGTTTAATATTAAAGATCAAAAATATGTGAATTATGTAATTTTTTTTTTGGCGTGCTTTTTTACCTCACAAAAAATAACTTTTATATCACTTTAACATAGCTAAAAAATACAGGTGTAATTATGGTGTATGAATAAAATAGAATATGTGTAATTAGAATATGTAAGGGCAAGTGCAGCGGAACCTATGAACCATGGGTTGAAGGCTTGCTAGTGGAATCCTTTAATCCATGGATCTATCAAACTTTCTACTAATTTGTAGATCCTTAGGGCAAGTGCTATGGTAAACTCTTATTTAAGTTGTTTGAGGTAGGGATTGAAGAGATTGAGGGAGTTAAGTTTCATGGGAAAATATGTAGGGGCGGCACAATTAGTGTCGTATGGCACAAATTCTGCCGTGGATTAATTTTGGTCTTCAAAGCCCCTTTTGCATGTTAAGTTCCATCATCTTATTTTATGTTAAAAAATAATTAAAAGTTTTCATCTTTGTGATAAAAAGAGTACTTTGGATATTGGTTTATGGATAATGGAATTTGGGAAGAGGCAAAGGTATTGTGCCTCACGGTATAATCTCTGCCTCCTCCCTCAAACCACTTGCTCCCACCCCAAACTAGGACATGAAGGAGGATTTGGTTGTTTGGGGTGCCCATGGTACTTGCCCTAACCTCAAAAAATATTTTTTTTTTACTTGTTTGAGGTGTCCATAATATTTACCCTTAGTGGAGAGATGAATCAATAACGGCAAAAAGGCGGACACCGTGAGCTTGATGGGGTAAGTTAATTAGGGGATTTTTGAGAGAGGTATGTCCAAATCTCCATTAATTCCTGGGGTATATCCAAATCTCCATTAATCAGGGGTAAGTTAAATAAATTAGGGGTGTGTTATTGACCTAGAATAAAACATCAATGGGTGTAAATGTGTAATAATGCAATTAAACCCAAAGAAGCCCAGTACTTTTTTTTTTCCTAAAAACATTAATAACTATAAAATGAGTAGTGCTACAACGTATGCACTTTTGGGGGATTTACATCCCTCTCTGAAGTGGATGGTGGTCCATGTCTTAAAGTTTGGGAAAGACGGAATGATTAAAATCACGAGGGGATAATAACCTTACGATAGGTTTGGGGAAGAAAATCCCCCAAAATGTGCGTACCTTTTAGCATTTTCCCTTTAAAATAAGTTCCGGACATGATTTCACACGCTACCCTATCTTTGTGTCCAAACACCCCCTGATCACATTAAACTAGAAGAAGCCCTAGTAATTCCCAATTCCCACCTCTCTCAACTCGAGAGTATATCGCCCCTCCCTCTATCTATCGATCAACAAACTGTGAAGAAGTAGAATCAGAAGAACAAAAACACAACGGAACACAGGTAGTTTGATTTTTCTCTCTTTCTCAATTTTCCTCTTTCAGCTCTCGTTTCTCTCTCTCTCTCTCTCTCTCTCTCTCTCTCTCTCTATATCTTTTCTTCCCTAAACTAACTTCTTTTAGGAAAATAAACGGATGAAATTCAGGTTCAGGGTAACAGCTTTTCTCTTGTAAATTTATTTATGTTATCTTTAAAATTGTAAAGAATTTCGAATTCAGACTTGTTTTTTTTTTTTTTTATGATTTTCATGGCAATGTTTTGGAATTCTATTTGCTTTTTTCATTAGAGATTTCATCGAATTTTGATTGAAATGCTGATTACGTTACAAAATATCAGAATGAATTTGAATCTAAGCTTGTAAACTATTCAAGTATGATAACAAATTTGTTAATGAAATTCCTATGTCGTTTAAATTGTTTTGTAGTGGAGTAAAATTTTGTTGTGGAGATGCGTGAGGAGACCCCAACATCTAGAGAGAAGGACGTCACAAAGATATTGGACAGCATTGAGTGCTTAGGTAAGTATCTTCTTTCAAGATGCATATTGAGATTATGTAAAATTCTTTTATTTTGTATTTGTGCATTGACATCTGAAACCCACAAAAATTTGAAATCAGAACTTTGTGTTTGGCATTTTGGAACTCAGTAAATTATTATTAATTTGATTATTTCTAGCTATGTGGGGTTCAAGTTTTAAGCATGTTTTAAGAGACAAGCTTTTCACATTGAATGGTTTCTGCAAGGAACTGCAGTTTTTCTGCAAGGAAATTCAAGCCTTACTGTAAACTCTAAAGGAAGGGTGTGACGCCGTACCCATTGTGGTATTCCAAAGTCAGTGGGTGTATTTGGAATTGGAATAAAAGAACATACCAAATAACTGTAACCCTCCCCCTTTATTTAATAATATAGATATGGAATCGGTGACTAACAAATTATGTTGAACAAGTAGACCAAGCCCTCTAGGGCGAAGGACAGATCATTTATATGTTAAAGGCTTATCATCATCATCTGTGGGATCATTTATTGCATGCAATCAATCTTCGTTTCATAATTATCTCTTTCCTTATCTGTTCCCTCTTACTTTATACACCAACACCCCTTTTGTTAATCTGGAAATGATCGATTCAAATCAGAATCAGCTGATTTAGCCAACTATGGTATGGATAACACTTTGTTCGATTTAGTGGAACCTCTAGAAGATAATAATGATAAATGTGGTCGACAAGACTATGTCTAGAACTTATCAAAAAAAGACTATGTCTAGGACAAAAATAATGCCTCGGTGTTGTACGAGACAGGAATGTGGAAAGGGATATCCAAGTTTCTGGGCATATTTTTTGGTGGATTTGATTCATATTGGTGATTGGGGTTTATCTTGTGATGATCTTTTGTGTAGGGGATGGGTCATTTAAGGTAGACTTTCCATCTATTTGCACTGCTCCAGTAGGAAATGTGTTCTAATCTGTAATTTTTCTGGTAGGGATAGTTGGAAGGGTTGTCTGTGATTTGGACTCAGAAGGAATGTCAGCATTCTGGAGATTCTAGTACCGCATAAGAGATTGGAGAGGGGTAACTAAGGTCTTAAAAGGGATAAGAGGCTGCGGAGATGGTGTTTTCATGGCACATTAATTCTTGATGCAACATTGCAACAATTGTTCTATTTAGTTACATGACCCTCCATCTTTCCCAGCCATGATAATGTGGGGGTGCTTGATTATTTTGTAGGTGGCATCCTTTCTTAGGTAGTAATTCTAGACAAAACTCTCATGGTGGACCATTTGATCAGTAGAGTGCACCTAATGTCCCAACATTTCCATAATGTGTAAAGGTATGGCGAGTTTGTGATATTTATTTCTTTGTTGTACATTCTCGCAGTATTTACTGTCAGTTGTATGAGCCGGTATTTCCTTAGGATTTTGCATTAGGAAGAAAGGAACAATCAGATTTTTGTTGGGATCCTGCGTGAATTACTGGTTGGTGGTTTGAGGTTCTCATTGTTGGTTTCCCATGGAAAAGAAGTTTTAGGGTTTGAAGTTTTGATTGTTAACTGTCAGAGATTTTAATTACATTACTTCTAGTGGTTGTGGCTTGTGTGTCAGTTACTATTCCATTTGCTGGGCATTATTGTATCTCCTTTTTGCACTGGGGTATTTTCTCATTCTTTTAATGTAATCCTTTATTTGATGATTGAACAAGCTATGAAGGGTTTTCTAGGTGTTTTTCTGGGTAAGTTGCGGTGAGTTATTTAGCTATTCAATCATCCCTGGAACTGGTTTCTCCACAAAATTATGTTTAGGATAAGTTAGGGTGCCTGGCTTAGAGTCTATTGTCGATTTTTGGTCATTTAAGATTTTCCATGGAGAATGGGATTGGAATTTTTTATTTTCTATTTTCTTCTCTTCCATGTCCATAACATTATTGAAAAATATGATGTCTGGAATCTGGACAACGGAATGCAATGAGAATTATACTGTGTTTTTTATTGGCTGTGTATGGGTTGTGGATTATGAAGGCCTGCGTTCTAAAAACTATTGTGGCAAGCAGTATCTTTAGTACATTTGTTCCTCCCAACTGCGAATTCGATTCCCATTTCACTCAGCCTGGAAATGGGGAAACATTGTGTGGAAATATTAGTATAATTTACTAAATTCTGTTTTTTGATTAGTTACTTGAATGATTCTTCTGTTTTCTCTGTGTGTATGTAGTTTTTTTTAAGCTTTTTATTTTTATTTTTATTTTTTTATTTATTTATCATCTTGTTTGTTCTTATATTGTTACTAAAACGGTGAAAAACATGATCTTTAGGAATGGATTCCAGTGACTCGCAGCCAGAAGTAGACAACAAAGGGAAGGGAAAACAGATTAGGTGGACTCAAGGAATGGATGACTGCATGATAGAAACATTTGTTCAGCAGACAAGATTGGGTCACAAAGAGGAAAAGGGTTTTAATGATCAAGCCTATGATGCTGTTATGAAAGCTTTGGCAGATCGGCTCAATGTTGATGTATCTAAGAAACATGTAGATCATCGCCTTAGAACACTTCGAAGTGAATTCTGCATGTTTAGTACTTTGAGAGAGCAAGGTGGATTTGAGTGGGACCCAACCAAAAATAAGATCATCACAACAGATACTACATGGAACGACTACATCAAGGTAAAATCAAATTCAACCCAAGTACGTAAGTTATGATGAATAACTGTAAACTTGTATGATAATGCATTTTTCTGTTTTAATATGAACTTCATGTTGTCGACAGGCACATCCCAAGTTTAAACACTATCGTGGAAGGGCATGCAAATGGGATTACGATTCGTTGGATATTATTATAGGCAAAGATAATCCGACCGAAAGCTTGGCCATAGTTGGCATTGATTCTAGTGACTCACAACCAGAAGTGGATGAGGGGAAGGGTAGACAACTTAGGTGGACCCAAGAAATGGATGAATGCATGATAGAAATATTGATTGAGCAGGTGAATTTGGGTCGGAAAGGGGATAGGGGTTTTAAAGATCAAGCATATAATGCCGTTACCAAGGCTTTGGCAGACCGTCTTGGTGTTGATGTGTCTAGGGCTCATATGGATAATAGATTAAGAACATTTCGAACGGAATACCGTATGTTTCGCACTTTGAGAGAACAGAGTGGGTTTGACTGGGACCCAGTTAAAAACAGGGTCACTGCCTCAGATTCTACATGGAATGAGTACTTAAAGGTACACTTAGATATCCAATGTAGTTACTTTATGGTAAATTGATTACATGTGGGTGATGTCTCTTATATTAAACTTTTCATTCTCAGGCACACCCAAAGTTCAAGTATTATCGCGGAAGATCATGCAAATGGAATTACGAGTCATTGGGTATTATTTTAGGTGACACTCCTGCCACTGGAAGCTTTGCCTTGGCTTGTCTCGATTCTAGCGACTCACAACCAGAGGTGGACAATAAGGGGAAGGGAAGACAACTTAGGTGGACCCAAGGAATGGATGAACGCCTGATAGAAACTTTCGTGGAGCAAGTACGATTAGGTCAAAGAGGGGACAAGGGTTTTAATGATCAAACCTACAGCGCTGTTACCAAAGTTTTGGCAGAGCGACTCGATGTTGATGTGGGTAGGAAGCATATAGACAATCGGCTTAGAACACTTCGTAATGAATACCGCTTGTTCAGTACTCTGAGAAGACAGGCTGGGTTCTGCTGGGACCCAACTAGAAGTATGGTTACTGCACCCGATGGCGTATGGAGTGAGTATATTAAGGTACTATTTCAATTCTATCTAGATTGGTTTACATCACTTGTTTTTTTTTTTTAACACAACGGATCCACTGCCCTATAGTGCTCCACATCGAGATGATCCAAGGGCTGGTTCTTTTGTGTGGATTTCCTCCTCATCTAGAGCATCCTCACAAAAAATCAGATTTATTTATTTATTTTTAAATCTTTTAATCCCATCAAAATTTGGTAAAAAATTTAACAGTAATAAGCCATCCATTTTACCGTTAAATTTCTACCTACTTGGATGGGATTAATTTTTTTAAAAGGATGTGATTTTTTTGGTGAGGAAGATCCATATTAGGAGGAAATCATCCTCACAAAAATCACCCCTTGGATCATCTCCACATGGAGCCACATAGCAGTGTAACTGTGGTGTAACAGTAAGTGGTCTAAATGAATCCTAACCCATTCAATCAAATTTCTTACTGTATGATGAAAGGAATTATAGACATGGGTGAAGGTATCTTATATGATTTTTGCGGTTCCACAGGCACACCCAGAGTTTAAGACTTGTCGCGGAAGGTCATGCAAATGGGACTATGAGTCTTTGGCTATTATATTCGGCAGTGATCATATTGTAAGCAACAATCACGCTACTGAAAGCTTTTCCATGGATGGTGCTGATGTTGATATTACCTCAACTCCCATCGAGGGCGTAGGGGATGCTGATGAGTTGCCACTAACAATCGAAGAGGAAATGGGCTTGGATGACATTAACGAAGAGGTAGATAGATCAAGCCAGGAGCTCAGAAGGAAACCATCTCCTATACAGCAGAGGCGGGTCAAGAAAGCGCGCACCGCCGATATTGTAAGGGAGGTGATGGAAGTAGTGAAAGCAAAGATCGGTGGGTTAGATAAATCAGTAGATGGGTTGTCCTTTGCGAAGAAGTTGTATTCAGAGGTCATGAGAGTAGAAGGATTCAGTCCAGACTTTTTAGATCGTGCTTTTGAGATTCTGAAGAGGGATGGGCACGGCGCAGAAATCTTTCTTGTGAGGAATGAGACGTATCGAAAGCGGATGTTAGAGGAACTATATCAGAAGTTTGGTGACAGTGGTGGTACTGGTCGGACTGACTAAACATTGGCTCTTTGCTTGGCTGTTTATTGGCATGTTTTTCAGGAACCAATCTGGATTGATTTAGGATGGTTTTCGATGGGTAGATGTTATGTTGTTCGAAACTTCGAATACATCATGCAATTTGTAACTAGTCAGCTTAATGTATAGAATTCTCCCTCTCTCTCTCTCTCTCTCTCTCTCTCTCTCTCTCTCTCTCTTCTGTGCAGTTATAAGTGTAAAAAATGAAGGCAAAAAATGGTGGAAAAGAACTGAATGAAACATCTAAAAAGCTATGTGAACTGGATTATGCCTGCCTGAATCAGGGATGTCAGTACGGTACCCGTTTACTTGGGAACAGAACCGGAACCGGATGGGACTGATTTCTCGGTTCTCTTACTCTCGTACAAAGCCGCATTCACGTGGAGCATACGTAGTTTTTTAAATTTTTTATATTTTTAATTGGCTTTTTTAATAAAGGAGGGATATTGCAACATACCTTATTGCGACGGTAATGCAACATATTTTTTGTGGAGTCCACATCTAAGTAACCAGAGCGCAAAGCGGGAGTGAGAGCGGGAGCGGGAGCGTCGGAGCGCCAAATTCAAAATATCTTAAGTTTTGGAGCGCCTTCGGAGCGCATTATATGCGATTTTTTATTAACAAAATAAATTTTTTAAAATGATAAAACATAAAAAAAATTTACGACTTAAAATTTGTATTCTATTATTTCATCTGTTTTTGGTGAGCTTACAGGTTTTGATTCTTTTATATAATTTATGATAAAACCCATTCTAAAGTCCATACCAAGGACTTCAACCTGATAAAAATTTTGTTGAAAGTTGAAACGATGATGAAGTTAGTTAGCCTTCAATGTGTCGTTAAGGTGGTATTTTCAAAAAAATTGTGGAGTTGAAAAATTGGGAATATTAGTAAGAAATCTTTGACTTTTATTTTAATTTTAATTGGAAGTATTAAATGTTGAGATGGAGTTTGCTTTTAATCACATCGATTGGTCAATGTTGGGGGAAGAGAACTGTGGACTTATAAAAGCAGATATTGGAGATAAGCATATGAAACACGTGAACGTAACACATTAAATTTGGATCCGCGAATTGTAAAATGTGGAACCGCGAACCGTAAAAAGTGGATCCGCGGATTGGACGCGGATTCGCTCTCAATCCGCGAGTTCGCGGATTGGACGTGGATTCGCTCTCAATCCGCGAGTTCGCGGATTGGGAGCGGGAGCGCCACCCAATCTTAGCGAATCTGGTTACTAAGGTCCACATAAGATGATTTAAGAGTTGTTTTTTTGCCAACAACCACTTACTCTGGTGGTTGGCATCCCTCCTTATAACATGGAGGTCTTGGGTTCAAAACTCATTAGCTGTCGTATTACCATTGAATAAGGCCCATGTAATTTCTATCTAGTATATATATAGATGTATGTATGTGTAGGTACTCATTTGGGGTATTCTCTTCGCTGTTACTAGGCGACTTCTCTTTGTCTTTCGTATGTTTGTAGTAGTTATGTGCTCAGTCCTCACCCACTTAGTAAAGATGTTTTTTTTTCACCATATAGATCATTATATCTGGAAATCAACATTTCTAAAAGTTCTAATCAATTCAAAAGTTTATAAACAATCACCAGTTTATAAAAATGTTTAAAATTTGTCATTTTTTCATCGACTGATTTGAGTGTCTTAGAAGTTTTAGAATGGGTTGATTCCCAAGTGTGTTGCAATATCCCTCTACTTTTAATAATAATAATAATAATAATAATAATAATAAAATTTCACGAAATTAGGCTGGAGGGGCCAACATGAAGATGATCTAAAGACTGATCTTTTGTCTGACATATCTTCTGATGATTTAGATCATCTTAACAAAAGTTGGTTGAACTTTGATAGTAAAATAAATGGTTAAAAGATAAAATTCCCCATATGGTTGAGTCTAAGTGGAACTCAACATTTTTCATTTTTGGGTAAAAAATGATGAATAAATTTGAACTCTTGTTATAATCAAAACAGAGGAGATATGGTTGCCGAGCAATGATGCTAGAAACAGTAGCAGCAGTACCAGGAATGGTAGGAGGAATGCTGTTACACTGTAAATCGCTTCGAAGTTTCGAACACAGCGGAGGCTGGATTAAAGCATTACTAGAAGAAGCTGAGAATGAAAGAATGCATCTAATGACATTCATGGAAGTAGCAAAACCTAGATGGTATGAAAGAGCATTAGTTATGACAGTTCAAGGAGTCTTCTTCAATGCTTATTTCTTAGGGGAAGTGCTATGGAAAACCCTTATTTAGGTTGTTTGGGGTAGGGGTTTAAGGGTTTGGGGGAGCGCAAGTGCCATGGAAAATTAGGGACGCAAGGTACATTTAGTGCCATACGGCACAGATTGTGCCGCACGACACAATCTGTGCCGTGACATGCATTTATTTCTCCCATCTGTACTTGAACAATGGCTATATGGAATTAGGCAGATCTGTGCCGTACGGCACAATCTTTGCCTCCTCCCTCAAACTCCTTACTCCCTTCCTAAATCTAGGACCGGAGGGAGGGGTTTGGATGTTTGGGGTGCCCATGGTACTTGCCCTAACCTCAAAAAATACTTTTTTTGCTTGTTTAAGGTGTCCATAACACTTGCCCTTAGCTTACTTGATTTCACCGAAGCTTTCGCATCGAATAGTTGGGTACTTAGAAGAAGAAGCAATTCATTATTACACTGAATTCTTGATTATTGGAGAATGCCCGCTGATTCTACGCTTCGTGATTTCGTTATGGTTGTTAGAGCTGATGAAGCTCATCATCGCGATGTTAATCACTTCGCTTCGGTAAGTTTTAAATTTTATTGATTATTTTTGTCATTGTCGAGTATTAGGGGCGTCAAGATTAGTTTATCGAACATAAATGACCTAGAACCAAAATTTTCTATTTCTGCTAGGGATTCTGTTAATGGTTTTAGTTTCGATTTGATTATTGAACTACCCGGAACCAGAATCTATAAAAAAAAAAAAAAAGCCTGCAGAACCAAGATTTGAATTTTTCATTCACATATACAAATGATGTTCAAAACGTAGAGAAACATAGGAAATTAAAAGCCTTATTTGTAATTGGTTCCGGCTCCTATCGGTTTGGTTCTGGTTCCTAAGTACCCTGAATAATAACCTTTCCGGTTCCTAAAGGTTCTGGTTCCAGTACTCAATTTTTTTTCCTGCAATATTATTATTATTATTATTATTATTATTATTATTTTATTTTATTTTATAATTTTTTTTGTGAATTCTGGTGCATGAGATACATGTTCAAGGACTTGAGCTTCGGGTATCACTGAAATTTCTCATAACTAAATTTGAGAGATATTTCAATCTAAAAAATTGAAGAAACTTCTGAAGACTAATTTTGTTTTTTTGTTTGTCGAATAAAAGCTTGCTATAATTCTGGTGTGGTATGGGGTGTTTTCATATTGAACATTGACCCTGTATTGTAAATATATCCCAGTATTACTGGCATATATATTTAATATCAAAGATCAAAATATGTGAGTTATGTAAATTTTTTTTTTGGTGTGCTTTTTTCCTCCCAAAAATCCAATTTTTGATCATTTTAATATAACCAAAAATCACAGGTGTAAATATAGTGTAAGAATAAAGTAGAATACGTGCAAGTAGAATATGTAAGGGCAAGTCCAATGGGACCCTTGGATCAATGGGTTGAAGGCAGAATCCATGGATCTATCTAACTTTCCACTAATTTGGGCTCCGCCTCTCAAACAGTGACGACCAATGTTTTAAAAACCGGACCGGACTGGCCGATTCAACCGGTGACCCAGTCCAAAAATCGGGTTGGTTCAACACCGACCCAGTAATTTTTTTAAAAACTGGCCTTTTTTGCTTGAACCAGTTGACCCGGACGGTTGAACCAGAAACCCAAGTGAACCGTCCGGTTTTTTTACTGGGTCTTAATGTATATATTTTAAAAAATTGCATCTAGAAAGGTTTGAACCTAGGAGGTTTGAGTAATGGACATTTTTACCATCTAGGCTAGGAAGCTTTTGTTTTTTACTTTCATAAGCTTTTCTATTTATAATATATTATTCCTGTTATATAATATATAATTCTTTAGTGGGTTATTTGGGTCAACCCACTGGTTGACCCGATTTGACCCAACCCAATGACTTTTCCGGTTCAATGACCGGGCCGGTTTTTAAAACATTGGCGACGACTGTTATTTTGTACATTTTTTTTAAAAAAAAATGTGTACTTTTAATAAATGTGATATACATATTCTTAAAAGGAGTGTGCAAAATTAGCTTTCAACCGCCACCACGAGATTATAAAACAAGATGGAACTTCAACCTGAAATTTTGGAACTGCCATCTCACAATATTAGAAGTTAGCCAATTTTGGAATTGGCTATTCTAACCAGGTTTCTACATGTTCCACATTCTATTCTTGAACCCTTTTATACATGTTCTACTTATATTTCGACTCACTTTTTTTTTTTTTTTTTTTTTTTTTTTTACAGTTTGTTCAATTTTTTTGTGAGAATGATGATTAATTTTCTCATTATGCAGATCAATATCTTTCCTTAGATTTTCTCCATGTGAGCTCTACATGCAGATGTAAACAAGTAGGGAGGTATATCTCTACTGTGTTTTTTTGGTACTCATAAAAAAAAATTGTTTTCTGTTCAAATTAAGAAGGATGAAAAATAAATTTCTAGCGTTTTTACTTAAAAAATTAACTTTTGTAGATAGAATTGAGAAAATGAGAAAATCATTATATCTCTACCAAAATTAAATTACTTTCTCCAAGTTTTTACTTATTCATATAATGAGTATAGAGACCATTTTTTTCATTCCCTATTTTATCAATATGATTACAAACTCTGTTAAACAACATTAATTTCTTTAATTAAACATTAGAAGCAGTTCAGAGCTTTACCTTAAGAGCAGCCGATCAAAAAAAAGAAAAAACAACTTTAGTTTAAGACTAAATATCAGATGAAATANATTTCTGTAAACATTAGAAGCAGTTCAGAGCTTAAATAACTTAAGACTAAATATCAGATGAAATATTGAAGATAAACAGCTCATGACATGAAGTTATATAGAAATAAGAAAACATGGAAGTTATATAGAAATAAGAAAAGAAGTAGAAGTAAGGATCCACTTTCTCCAAGTTTTTACTTATTCACACAATGAGTACCTATTTTATCAATACGATTAGAGACTGTTATACAATATTAATTTCTTTAAACATTAGAAGCAGTTCAGAGCTTCAATAATGTAAGACTAAATATCAAGATGAAATATTGAAGACAAACAACTACTACAAGATAAACAGCTACTACTACTATGTTCAATGCTTGTTATTCTTGGGAACCTACTATTATGTACTGATTAAGATGAGGGAAAGAATCTAATACCACTACTAAGGAAGTGAATAACCAATAGAAGTATCAGAGGATAGATTACAACAAAAGAGAAAGTAGCTTCTTGTACTTCAAATAAAACTGAGATATTTTCTAGCATCACCTGACCATAGATTATCAACGCTAACACCCCGATCATCAACGACTGAATCAACAGCGACAGTCCCTTAGTATTATTCCTCATATTTTCTTTTGGGGACAATTTGCAGTGTTGGATTGTCTCTGTAATGTCTCCTATATATAGAATCAAGTTTATAGAATTGAGAATGATCTGATTCTGTTCTTTGGCATGTTGACCTTTGGGTACGTCCTTTTGTGCATGTATATTAGAATATTAATGATCATACTAGTTTTCTGGAGTGACAATTTAAACCTCTTCACTGCATGGACATCATCGTGCATGCCGAGGGCTGATGGTTTTGGGCTGAAACTTGGCATAAGGGAACCACCTAGCTAGAACCAAAACCTATTAATATATATAAACTGTTTCCAGTTCTTTTCAGCTCTGGTTCGGGAAATCAAACGGGTCGAATTCAAACCAGGAATATTGATTTCTAATTCCATTTGGTTTTCGGGTATTTGATCAGTTCCAATTCTTCGATATTTTCATTCTTGCTTAATAAGAACCCTTTATAATACTAACAGCTTAATTTGGTTCCCTAGGGTTCTTAGTAGTTCTGGTTTCAAATTTTCAATGCTCAAATATGTGTAACCAAAACCAGAATGCAACCACTTCAGCTAAGAATTTTGGAGCGTCACTCCAGAAAGACAAAACAATCTCACTTCTTTGATAAATCCGTTTTCTCTTGCTTTGTTTATAATTTTTGAGAGGTTAAGTTAGAAGGCCAACTTTAACCCACTTTTTGTAGAAAAACACAAACCAAAAACGTAATGACATTGATGTAAACTTAATTAATTTATGTTGACAAATAAGGACTCGTATTTGTTGGTGTAATGGGGATTAAAATAAATAAAACTATTCTAATGATCTCAATGGGGCATGCATTATTAGAGAATATGAAATGGATCCATTAGGTCAGGGACACTCAGTATATCTTGATTTACTTGTTTTCAATGAATTCAATAGTTTTCTTTTTCTTTTTGGAGTCCTAAAATATAGATAAATAAATATATGCATGAACGTCATCCAATATGTGTATGCCCTGGACGTAAAACATTAAATTATGGTGCATAACAATTATTAAAAAAAAAAAGAAGAAGAAAATGTTATATTGAAACCAATGAAGAGGAGTAGGGTTACGATCTAAAGTAATCAGTCGCGGAGCGAAAACAAGAGTAGAAGTGCCTTAGCTGCCAATCAGAAAACATCCCTAAAACTTTGGGATGCCTTTGGAGCATGAGCGAGAGGTTCTAGAACCGGAGCATCACCCCTATACCACGGTTCTAGTTACTAAGACTATGACGGAAATGGGGTGCATAGAGCCCGATGCGCATGATGTTAGATAACCAGAAGTTTCTTGTGTTGATCCTTTCATTCGAAACTTGAAGTCAACTGAAAGCATGTACATGGAGCTCTATGCAACCCTGCAACGACGAATGTACATATGCATTAACTGGGACATGTGCTCGATGCAAAACCTAATTTATTCTTAGTTATCACCTATGAATCCTTTGGTTGCCTTACTGATAACCAGAGTAATAGTGCCTTTATCACAAGACAAATTCATTTTCAACCACACATATTTCAACATGTGGCAAACAATCTATCTTTCAATGCTCCTTTGAAAAAAATTCCTAGCTCCTTCCTAACCCTAGGGAACCAAAGCACAAAACAAAAGCAGGATCAGAGAGCCAGAGCGTCCAAATGAAAAATATCCCCAACTTTGAAGAGTCTCCGGAGCGAAATCACAATAACGTGAGTCAAGAGTGGGAGCGAGGCTCCAGAGTAAGATGCAGAGAACATTACCTCTTTACAACAGTTTTGGTTACTAAGGGCAAACTTATTAATCTATTTCTACTATATATTAAGTGAACACTTTAAGACATGGCTTTTGACCTTTTTATCCTTCTTTCTTCTTTACTTTTTAGTATTACATAAGGATATATAGGTCCATACCACTTAGGACCTAGCTCTTTAAACGCGCATCTTAATATTGAATATTTACCACGAATCTCAAACTTGTTGGTCCATAATTGCACACTTGTGAAGATGTTGCAAAAATTTATAGAAGTCTTTGGAAATAGATTTAATTATGAAGCATACACGGGACAAAAAACAAAAAGGCCATAAGCTTAAGGTAAAAATATTACTTAAACTTGCTAGGTTGGTTAGTAGATGCCTCTGAGCTGATCCTTTAGCTGACACATTTATGTTGGATTAAGGGTAGAGGACCCACTAGGTTCAATTGACCCGACCCGACTCAATACAGTCCATGTTTGAATGGGTCATGGATCCAAGCACTCCGACCAGAAGCTTAATTTTGATTAGCAGACAAAGCCTTATATTGGATGGTCAAAATCACCCAAAGATAACAATTTTTCTTTGGCTTACACACATCCAGGAGCTGAAGAAATAACAGGATAGCAATTTCATATTTTCCACAACTTAAAACTCCTGGCTGGAACTGAGCAAACCATATTTGAACCTTCATAAACTTTACTGAGATGCAACACAGCGATGATGTTCTTCAAAGGAGAATAAAACAAGCAGGGCTACAATGGCAACAGGGTTACATAGAGGCCCCTAAGTGTATGCCGTCGGATGACCGACCTCTAGTTTCATTTCAGGATCTATTCACACAAAACTCAAAGTCATCTGAGGTCATATGCAACTGCATGCAAATGGGTGCTCTATGCTACCCTGTTTTCATCATAGATTTTCTCGAATAAAACACGTCAACAATCAATTCAAACTTCACTAAAGAGAGTATATTTAACAATTAGAAAAAGCTTGCATGAATATTTTTGCTTATTAATGGGAACGGTGATTTAGCGAGTGAATAAAATCTCCCAAGAGCAAATATCCAAAATAAATGAACTATGAGATTGCTCTCACCTTGTACTGATGGGAGATTCTCAGAGGTGATTCCTTTGAAACTGGCCTCTCTTCGGACCACAGCTCCATGTTAACCGTCCCTGTTCCCCAATGGATCATACACTTGTAAACCTCATCCACGTTAAACCGGTTCACCAAACCCAAGCCCAAACACTTATCAACCAGCATCCATTCCCCTGAGAAACAGAAATTGAAATGGAAATAAAATAAGCTACCTAATCAGTACAATCCATTATTTGAGTCACTGTCAACAAAGTGGCAATTCTGTGACACAAGGGATCCCAAATCGAGTCCCAAATCCAGATCAATGACTCAACACTGGAAGAATCGAAGTAGTAAGGTCAAAGTCAACTATACATACACACTGGTCAACTTGGATCAAAAGTTTGTCAATCCCATACCAAGATTCATAACTCATTCACTAATAGAGCTGAACCAGGGAGTTGAGGTTCCATGTACCATGGCGAAACCAGACCACGTAATAGGTGCGGCATCAAGAGATCCTAGACTAGGCTAATCGGATGATCAACTTCAATGACATCATCCAATTGGATCTTGGCCCAACTGGATCAGCATAACCATCTAAAATGGTTCAGAATAAATGCTCATTTGTTGGATTTTTTGGACCATGAGATTTTGCTACTCCTAGGTGAACTACAGATAAAAAATGTTAGCACTGTCTGTTAGACCTGTTTGAACTATGGGGAAGCTCCATATTATTAATCTAGTGATACAGAAGGTGAGATAAAGAAATGTACCATTAGGACGCAGATCCCCTTCAAACAGCTGCTCACCAGATTCTGGCCATACTTCATGCTTAGACCCGTCGATAGAAACAAATGTCACAAAAACTTCTGTTGGGTGCAAAAGTGTGAAAACAGGGTGCACACGCAAGCAGACCAACCTTCAATGTAGCAAATTACGAGGAGCCATACACAAAAACTGTAGATTAGTGAAAGAATAATAAACCATTAATTAGCAAAACAAGAACATTATATCCCCTCAATAAAACCCTAATATCAAATAGTGGTCAGGTTAGAAGTTCCTTGTGCATCCCAGATTAGTGGGACATAGCTGGGTAGAAGCTATTCATCATCAATCCCTTAGTGGTAAGTTTTATAGATCAAAGATTCTGGAAATCAAGTTACTAATTTGATTGGTTCCAATAGTATCCTCCTAATAACACCGTAACGAATATTGGAGACAGTTTAATTGAAGCTAGAAATAGTGATGCTCAACAAAACTAAATAATCAGTTTTTTGGGCAAACCTTGAAAATCCACCAGAACCAGCACCAACATTACGAGCAATAATGCCAGAGTCAATTTGGATAACCTTGGGATCATTTTTTGGAATAGATATCTGGCGTTGAAGAACTAATCCACCACCAATATCCCCTTCTAAGTTAAGAGACTCCTCCTCCTCCCCCGCCTGCTCAACATTTCTCCTACAACAACAGTAACGAGGAACAACTCTTAATACAAAACCCATAGCCATTATTTTGTAATATTCTTGAATAAGCAAGCATCAAATTAAAAGACCTCTCTTTTCTTTTATTTAATTTTCCCCTTTTTCTTCTTTTTTGGCAGGTAATCCTAAACAAATTAAGCCTAGAACTAAATTTCTTTAATCACAAAGCTAGGAGAACGATAACTGTTGTTCAATAGAATACCACTATAAACCGTATCACAAGAAAATGATGAATCATTGGGAATGTTGTATCCATGAGAACATAATGGTATGGAGGCAGCTATGAAACCAATGGTATAATAGGATAATTAAATTACAATATCTAGTTAAATTTTCTAAAGAAATGGTGCAATAAGTAGATGATGATATGACATTGCAAGGTTATTACCTAACAATATATAATTTTTATTAAAGAATTTGAGCATGTCAACTGCTCAAATTAATTTTATAAAACTACAATTTTTTCAATTGCTTGGAAGTATTGACTTTACCAGATGGAAATATGTGGGAATCAAAGTACAAATTTTTCAATAGGATAACAGATGTAGAACACCTTTGTTTTAAGCCAATTTTGGTTTGAAATTAGAATGAGGATCATTTTTGGAGCAGAAACTTTAGAAATAAGTCGTACAGAAGTTTAAATGGAGTGGCTAATGTGTGATCAAATCTTTTTTCCTTTCTTGACCAGAGTGAAATTTTCCCAAGGGCTCCTTTTGTGCGCATGATCTGCGCTATAATCTTGTTGAGCTTTTTTTTTTTGTTTTTAATTTTTTTTTTCAAGAAATAATCTTGTTAAGCTTTACGTGTTGTTTGGCTACGGTGAAATCTCATACCTGGACGGAGAAAACCCAACAAACCTGTTTGTTTCGCACCTTTTCCGCAAAAAGTCGAGAAAATTGAAACCCGGCATGGGTCTCCGTACAGGAAAAGTTGGAGAAGGGGAAAACCACCAAATAGGTGTTTTCCCCAAATCCTCGTCAGAATAAAACCAGCGGAGATTGTGATTTCCCCAAATCAGAGTGAGAGGAGAGCTCGACTCCACCCTTTGTTCTCCAACAGGTATGCTCTCTTTCTGTTTATTTTTCTCTCTGCTCTTTGTCTCATTCTCACATTATCTCTCTCCTTCGTCNAGGATAGATACAGCATCAGACAAACAGCATACAAAGTAAACCCAACAAGGATATAGTGTCAGACAAACAGCATGCAAAGTAAACCCAGCAAGGTTATAGTGTCAGACAAACAGCTTTTTGGTTAACCAGTTTCAGAGTTTTCTCAGAATGGGTCAGAGAAAACCCAGTTCAGCATATTTCAGTGCGGCCAAACAGAGCCTTAGGGAGCCACTTTGTCATGCACCTCTAAAATCTTGGCATCATCGCCTGCTTTTGTTTTAGCAAATATCTTATCTTTCCAGTTTGGCAGATCTCTCAGCTGCTATCCTATTTCTAAAACAAAGCTAGTATTGCAAAACAATTAATGAAACACTTTTTTCCAACATGAATAACTAAACTAGGAAGGTTCTGCAAGGAATAAATATCTGTACACCAAGCTACAATAATATCTTCCCTTCAACTAACCTTAACTATCAGTTTGACAGTTTTAACATCAATAGATAAAAGTATAAGTTGAAGCAATGAAAAAAGTCAAGTTTTGGATGTTTTGTTCACAACATGAGCAGATAGTAAATATTTGAGCTTGTTATTTAAAAAATTCGGCCAAATACTTAAGCCCTTAAATATACTTATACTAGGGTTGTACCACATATTAAATGGGATTATGGAAGAGAGATCAGTTCATCAACTCACTCAAACACAGTATATTCCTCAGAACACCCAGCAGACCGGTATTCAACGCCACTGTACTCTTCATATCCGTCCACCTCAACCCTGCTATGGAGCCATTGAGTTCCTGAAAGAAAGCATCCAAAGAGCATGGAAGTGATAATTGATTCTCAAGAGCATAAAACTTATTTCAGACAAGCTTCTTCCAATGTTAGATGGCACATTCATGGAACATGACAGTAAAAGGCTCCACAGGTTCTTCATTAATCTGCACAGGGATAGTTGGGGTAGTGTAGTAGTCGTAGACTCGTAGTTTCTACAGCACTGAACTGTTTTTATTGTTAAATACCTTAGATATTTGGGTTGGCAAAGTTGGTACATTCATCTATTTCTTTGGTAGTTTAACTCAAATGATTCTGTTCCTGGCATTGTACAATGTACATCTCGGTGATGTATGGCTTGAAGTCAATCCAAGATTACCAACAACCCAATGAGACATGATTTATCCAATCAAGTTCAGTTAACGTGTTACTGGGGCATCTAGGAAACTCTTATGGCAGAACAGGAAAACAGACAGTTAAATATGGATTACAAATTTCCAATTTAAGAAAGGACCAAAAGACAGAGTTACATTAGGTACATTTTTTTGAAAGGGTTACATTAGGTACATCAGTACATGCATTTACCTGAAGGAAGATGCTGCATAGAAATCATTCTACCCCCAACCCAAGGCACTATTTTGAGAACCCAATCACCACTTTTCAGTTCAACAGGAGTCTTAGAAAGCTCTATACCCTTATGTCCTGAAACCTCC
Source organism: Macleaya cordata (assembly GCA_002174775.1). Lineage (NCBI taxonomy): Eukaryota > Viridiplantae > Streptophyta > Magnoliopsida > Ranunculales > Papaveraceae > Macleaya > Macleaya cordata. Next base: position 1,136,045 of record MVGT01000436.1, read on the forward strand.
TCCACATCTGGAATTTGCTTAGCACTTTCTGCATTTGACCATCAACTACTCAGAAATATGGTGACCAATAGCAAACTGAAAAGCAATGACTGATAAATAGCTCACATTTATAGGATATTATGATTCATGATACAGGCCGTATAAGAGCAAGGAAAACAGTATAATTAAATTGACAGATAGCTGATAAAAAATAAAAAAGAACATTTGCTAATACTCTTAGAAAAAGAAAAAACAAAAGTGAGTATAGCCGAGGTGATTTCACAGGAAAATCATACCATCACAATACCATTCGATCAAGTGTTTTAAACACCTAAGTTTAGATACAAATGAACCCATCCATGATCATGCTCAGAGACAAACAGATAAATGTCAAAGAAGGACAAAAGGAAAAGAACAAGGATATTCCTAAAGAGATGATGAATTATGAACTGTAAACTATCTTTTACCAATAAACAAAATGATCAGTAAAACTAAGTTTACATACACATGAATACATCCATGACAATGCTCCTTGAGAAACAGATTAATATCAAGACAGGAAAGAGAACATATTTGAAAAGAATACGGATGGATTAAGATCAGTAACATTGACAGAGAAACTGGTTATAGAACCAATAGTTCAGGAATAACTCTTCTTTTTTTTTTCAATCAGGTGTTGATGGAAAAATGTTTTCGTTAATTTCTGACCACCACAAATAGTAATAATGGTAATAATAATGCAGTAATCAAAGGATTGATCTAAGAGTCCACCCTATCAAGCCAATGAATCAATTTTTTTTAACCAAATTAAATGCAAACATGGATATAAATTATATCATAAGCTTAAAGCCTATGTATAAACAGACAAATAAATATTACCGATACGGTTCTTGTACTGCTCCTCGCTAATGGTTATTAGGTTCGAAATCTTAGGTTCTGAAGGCATTATAATTTGCAGTACGTCTCCATCAATTCCCCATGCATCAACCTTTTCAAGGAAAAATAAAATAAAAAGAGGATTAAACATTTACAGCAACTCATTGGTATAACACTTCTTGTTTCATCATTTATTGTGCTTTACTGTAAGCAAACATACCATAGCACCTCCACCAAGCAACAGTTGTACGTGCAAACGGCGTTTTGGTCTCGTCCAGGATCCTTCCGTTTTAGAAGCTTTTATTGTAACAACTGAAGATTGGAGTTCTGCAACATAATACGTCAGTAGGTATCCCCCTTCATTGAACTCATATCCATCACCTTCATCCTCAAAGAGAACACCTTCAGCTTTCCCTACACAAAATATGTAACTCAGAACACCGCTAACAAGTACAGATGCATGTGCTACCAGAAATCTATGAAGCTAACTGATAGTTTTCCAGAGCCACATTATTATGGTATATGGCTGATAGAAATTTAACTAACAAGTATAGATGCAGTATCAACCAAAGTGATGAATCAGGATTCACGAAAGCAACACACACAAACAAAGTGCATTTAAGTGCCATTGATAAATAATGACTTTTCCAACTTGACTTCTAGTTTGGTGTGCCTCATCAAAATCCAGCATCTTCTACAAGAATGTCCTACTCAGTTCTTATGTTCATCAGCTGACTCTAAAACAAAGTTCACTTATGGAACTCAGAGGATCAGTGTATTACTAACCCAACTTGCTTTAACAAGGCTGTTTTCTATTCTGTTGCATAAGGTTATGAAGCAATATATCAGGGGAGCAATGTAGTCACTGCAAAAATTTATGCACCAACCATGACATCAAAATTCAAATATCAATCGCAAGAACATTTTACACATCTCAAAATTGTTCTAACAATGCTCGTCACTTTTTAAAATTTCATTTAGGTATAGAAATCTGAAATTCAATGAAATTGTGCTCCCAAATTTGAAAAACAGAAGATCACTCCATGACTAAACAAATGTCTCTTAGTTGAATTTGCACATATTCCAGTGAAAAAGATTCACCCCAAAATACATCTTAGAAGGGGGAAACAGATGTCAAACTGTTGTCTCCCAATAAATACTCATGAATGTGAAGATACAAGAGATTGTAGCCTGCAGCATATCATCCTTAAAGAGAACAGTCAAAATTGTATTCTTACCTTCGGCACCTGTATCAATCATATCCAAATAGTTATTGGTACTTTTCATCAGAATGATTCCTAAATGGTTATTACAACGTCAAAAAATGGGTACTGTAAGATAACCTTACTTGGATAAGGTGAAGATTTATGCTACCATCTAGCAAATATCGGTGGGTCGTGCTAAAAAGGACAAACGAGGAAGTCATAAATTTTTAGTTTTGGGATAATGCTATGGCAGGTCGAGGTGACAAAAGATTCTACAATAGCAAGGGAGTTATCAAACTAATTATTGTAACCCCGGAGATTACCATGTTGATCCAAAGCAACAATGAGTGACAAGTCATCTGTTACATTTGCTTCACCAACATGCTGCAGAGGAGGACCCACAGGAATAATTGATCCACCTTGCAAATGGAGATTGGGTAGGTCCTGCATAATCCAGGAAAAAGAAAGAGGAAAAATATGTATATCAACTTAAGAAATGCAGCCACATGATTTGCTATTAAGGGAACCAAATTAAAAATAATTACAGGATGAGAGTCGTTAAAATCAAAACGCAACCAAATGCCTTTAGGTAGCACATGTAGCAAACCATCCGACCCCTGATCACGCAGTGTGCTGATGACCAGATCAACAAGGATATTAGTACAAAACATATAACAATCAGTGGAGCTAACTGAAAACCATATAAGCATTCCTAAAAGCAACTCCTGATTTTTCATAAAAGTCCCTATGAATAGATTGATATCATCAGCGGTCCTCAATTTAATCAACTCCTGACTAACATGACTTTACCACATAAGAGGGGTGAAAATTAAGAATCAAGAACACAATAAACACTGTCTAATGAATAAATAAGAACAAAAAGAAATAGCAAACTACAATTTGAACTGATAAACTTAGTCTGACTCAATTTTCAGAAGTTCATAAATTGTTAACAAGTAATTTGATTATTTTCTGTGAAAAAAGACAAGTAAAGGAGAGGTAACAAGTACCATAGTATTGGCTGTTGCTTGGTAGTTTAAAATGCTAAAAACCTAGATGGAAGTAATATTTGGACCTTGTTTAATATTAAAGTTGAAATAAGAGATCCTGTGGTAAGCTAAGGGCCCATTTTGCTATATGAAAACTACAGGGAACCTTGTATGATACATGATGTAGGAGGATAAATTAAAAAAATTAGCGTTATGCATAACTGTACCGAGTGACTTTAATTTGCTCTTTTGACCAAGGAATCTTATGTCATGTACTTCTAGACAACTCAATCCCATAATCATAGGAAGCGAAGTTATGAAATAGCACAGTGTCTACCTTGCGTGTACAAGAAGTGGCCCCAGCAGAAAGGAATTCTCAATGTTCCTTAATCTGGGATCTTTAGGATCTGCATGAGCCAGTAAAGCACCATCATGACCCCATACACATCGAAACTCTTTTCCACAAACAAAAGCAAACTATATATCAATTAATTATTTGCTAACAAAACCTACCAGCAAAAAAGGTAGGAGTGGCAACAGGAGTACCCTTCGTATGAGCCATATAGAAAAGCGTATATATGTGAGGTATAAAACGGTAGCGTCTCATCAGTGCCAGGCGACAAACTTCTTCACACTAATGGAGAGAACACAAGTTAGCCATGATTGGAAAGCTTGGCATGATAGAACACAAGCCTTTAACCAGAAGTTAAATCCTGGCAAAGAATTGCAAAAATACACTATGTTTGTTCCCAGTGAAGGATATGTGACGAATCAATAAGCTGATTGAGTAGATATTTTTCTTTGTTTCAGTAAAAAGAAGTAACATATTAAAAGAAAAAGAAGGGGAAGAATCCACTATGCTCAGTTATGTATAGGCTAGGCCACAATAGAGCAAATTGCTCACTGAGCCTGACCAGCCTTCTTCTCATTCTTTATTTTCTCAATCTCCGCATTATATTATAATAAGGCAAGAAAACAATAACATGATTCAAAATGACCTTCTGCTATCAACAACTACAGAACTTCTCGTTCAGGAAACCTAATAGAAAGCATTTGACATTCTTTTCACATTCAAATCAGAAACATAATCGTGGTGTTACAGAAATATGAACATATAAATAGTAAAGATAGGGCACGTAGTACAAAACAAATCCACCAAATGAATCCCACTTTCCACTTGAAATTCGTAGTTCCGTTCACCTATGTCACTAAAAATGGGTAAAGGAACACTAAAGATTTATTAGAAACAAACAGAGGATCTTCAATTCTGTCCATCCGTCCAGGTCTCCCAAATCAACCTAGAGGATAACTCTTTGTCCTAAAACATTATAGGCATCCACTTCTAAAAGTTTTCAGGTTAAGATCATTGCTTTATCATTTAATCCAGGTTTATCTAACTATAAACATCCTAATAAAACAAGCAACTAATGCCAAGCTTTACTCTCAAAATTCTGAATCTCAGTCAATAGAAGATGTTCAAGTTCACAATGATCACGCATTGAGAACGAGCAAAATGGTCACTTTCTGGTGTATATTTAGTAAGATAAAAACAAACCTCCTCCCCGAAAGACCATGGCTCATGATCAGTGGTGCCCTTTTCAGAATGCCCGCGACAAAAGGGAAACATAGCGCCCACCCCCATCCATCTTCCAAAAAGCTTAGGTGTCGCATTCCCAGCAAACCCACCAATATCAGGACCTGATAGTGGCTGACCACTGAGACCCTGCACTAAGAAATCCAATCTTCAACTTCATCAAAAAACTAAATAAGAGTTTAACCAAGTAGCATCCTATTCTTAAAATATTTAACCTTGTTCCTAGACATACACACCAACTCTTCAAATTTTGCTACAGAAGAAACCACTTACCAATTGAAGTACCATAGATATACTCATGTGGAGGTGCTCCCAATTGGACAGATTATCTCCAGTCCATGTTGCAGCATACCTTTGGCTTCCTATAAAGCCAGCTCTGGTGAGAACAAATGGACGCTTTTTCTCATTAGCCAGTTTCATTCCTTCAAATGTTGACCTTGCCATCAACATGCCATAAACCTAAAAGTGCAGTGAATGTTAAAGATTGATGTTCAGATTTTATTCGAGAATTGCTGCCACCTCCATCTAAGAAAATAAGAATAATGTAAGTTTTATTGCTTAGACTTGGTTCCTGGTTCAGAAACAGGCAGATTAGAGAGGAACATGTAAACAGGTACTAATTCAGTTCTTCATAAACCATGTAAAGAAGGAAATACACCACTAGAGTTGAAGAAAATTACATTGTGATAATGTGAATGATTCTGACAGCCACCAACATCGGGGTCTCCTCTGTGAATGTTGCTATCAGGCATCGTCTTTGTAACAGTCTGCAGAGCAACCAAATTGGGACCAAAAGCAATAGCAGAAACTGCAATTTACTGAGGAAGATTTATGAGTGTTACCTTGAATACAGCAGGTTCATTCATGTCATTCCATATTCCATCAACACCATTTGAAACAAAGTCCTTGACTAACTTGGCCCACCATAAACGTGTTTTCTCTTGCGTAAAGTCAGGAAACACACAAGGCCCAGGCCATACCTCCCCTAAGAATGAACCAGAAAGGTGTGATGCTCAGGATTCAAAAATAAGGATCAAAGCAAATGCATCAAGAACTCACCAACAAAAGGTCGTCCATCTGCTTTCTGAATCCAGATGTCATTTTCAGAACCACTATCATAAACAAAATAACCCTCTTCATGTTTAATCCCTGGGTCGAGCATCCAGATTGCTTTGAACCCATTATGATGAAGGTCCTTCGCCAAAGTTTCTGGTTCAGAGAAACGATCCTGAGAAAATTGTTAATAATTAATCATTGCATAATGATTCCAAAGAAGTACTGTTCGACTATGTTTGAAGAAATGTCTTCATCATTTTAGCGAATTAGAAAATAAGATTTGGAGTTTTGGTGAAGGATAGAAATGGAAACACACAGATTATGTACAAATGCTGCACTCCATGCTCATTTGAGATGAAGAGGCATAAACCTGCTCTTATGTTGCACCTACACAAGGGCTGTGACCCCTAATGATGAGGAAGCAAACCATGTATTAACATCTAGAAGTAAAATAGTACATACTTTGTCAAAAGTGAAACAACGAAAGCCATCCATGTAGTCAATGTCCATCCATATTACATCACAAGGTATTCCCTTCTCTCGGAATGTTTTTGCGACCTGCATGTGGACACAAAAAATCAAGATAAAGAGAAAACAGGTGAAATGAGAAAATTAGATGCGGTAGATTACTCTAGGAATAACAAAATCCTGGATTCTGCTTTCCTTACGAAACAACAAATACAGGGACAAAGTTGCAACCTCCTTAAAGATCTAGTGATCTACTATGATTAACACATTGAGAAGTTTATCACAATGAAAATCGCAGAGAGACATATAAGGATATACAGAGTTAGATGGTCAGTTTTACAAGATAAATAGAAAATGTGTGTCAATGACCTTAAAGATTAAGCACTTACTTCAAGAACCCTTGCATCTGAGTCGTAGCTCCAACGACATTGATGATAACCTAGAGACCACTTGGGAGGCATAAATACAGTTCCTATGTGGAAGGAAGATAGAATCATCAGTTTAGGAGCCAAAAAAATATCAAGAAAAGTTGAATAGAAAAATCACAATAAAACCACCCTGGTTGCAAATATAATGTTTATTGTGAAAATTATAAAGGTTATTACAAGCACACCATCACAAAAAGAAATACAATAGGAACAGGAACAATAAATTGTGGACTCTTGCTTGACATTGAGGGGTTTCATTATGCCCAACATATGTGAACTTTCGAAGGACAGTGAATCATCTTCTTCTTTCAGGCAGAGGAAGTCTGGGCATCATTCAATCAATTATTTAGAGCTTTTGGATAGTAATCTCCCTATATATTTTATTAAGTTTCTTATTCAATCAAAAATTATGCTCCATTAATTCTCTTTCATGCTCAATTTGGACTTTTGTTTTCATGGATGTAAGTTTCCTATTATTTAGGAATTATTTTCACTTGTTGGAAAAAAGCAAAAGGAAACAAGAAGCCAGTATGAGACACTTGAACTGAAGTTTGCAGTTTAACATGTAGATTAAAGAAGCCTTAGGAAAAGAGCAGAAACAGCAGAATATTATTTGAATTCAAGTTCGTCCATACATTTGGTGCAAACGAAAGAAAAAACAAAGGTTGGAAGCTGATACAAACAAAACAAGGAGATTGAGGACCGTAATTAAAACTGGATAGATGCATCCCAAAAAGGAATACTACGAATGAAAGGAACATAATTTAAATGGGGTTGCAAGAAATAACCGATAGCGTGAGATAAAGATATGAGGACTGCAGTTGGAGAGGCAAATGGACCAAATGTAATAACAGGATAAGGAGCTGGAGCTATAAACTTTATTGTTGACTCCTTCCGCAAGTCTATCTGTTTAAAAATATGTTAGATGGTTAGAACGGCAAAGATCCTACAGGTGTCATAGGTCACGAGCTTCAGTAGAAACATGCAATGACAATCTAAGACATAAAACAGAAGTACTAGACCTCACAGCGTCGTGTTGTGTCAGCAAGTACCCCAAGTGCCTCTCCATTTGGAAGAATAGCTAGCACCCAAGGATGAGACTGGTACAAGGATGTAGTTCCTGAACCATAACCCCATGCATCCGTGTTCCATGTAAATATCTGTCATGTTTAACTGCTTAATGCCTGAAAAAGAATACTGACAGTTCAAATAAAAGAACAAGTAAATCAACTTACTCTCTTGCCGGTCCGTTCAAGCTGTCCACTAACTTCTCCTGTTCCATATAAAGAGGTTCCAGTAGGAAGCTAAATCAAAAGAAAAATGAAAGGAAGTTAGTCTAATGATTTAATAGATGTACCAGTTAAATAAGATAAAAAATAAGAGATAGAGAGAGAGAGAGAGGAACAAAAAAACTTACAAGAAACCAAAACAGCATAACTAACCTCAATGTTAATAATTTGTTGTCCATTCACACATTCAAAAGTAGGGATATACACAGGCACCTTCTGAACCATGATTGGTACATCCCTAACTTTGGAATAAGTAAAAGAAAGACTTGGATATGCCGTATCCCTATCATTTACAGAACAATCAAATCGGAAAACCCCTTCCTCCAGGATCGGTTCAAAAACCATTTTTCCTGAAGAAACATCATTAACTGTCTTCCCTTCAAATTCAGCCATTTTGCAAACTAACCTTTCACCAATCAAATTATTTGTACACCTCTTCCCTCTGCATGCCAAAATTCGTATTAGGAAGTTTCTCTTCTGTCAATTTCCTGTTATTTAAATCGTCCAAAAATTAGAAGCAGAAAACTGATCTTTTTAACAGAAAGAGATTCAATGAGTTCAAACCTAACTTAAATATGCATAAGAAACAAAATAACCAAAATCACCCATAAACCCAATATCAAGAAGACCAAACCCCAAATTCCACTTTGCAGAAAAAGCCAATGAGATTGATTATTCATATAAAAATTGACTATACCTAGTGGGATTCTGGAAATCCGTTTTTATTTTAGTATATTCCCATTCAATAAGAAATCACACTCGTTGACTATATTTTTTCAAGAACGTTTGAGGCTTAAGTCGTGTTAGAAGTACAACAGAGCTCCCTCCAAATGTGCTTGTAAGAAAGAAGTATTACAAGCAGTCAATTAACTTTAATAAGGGATTTTTTTTTAAGAGAACAGTGCACAAAATGCAGTTGCAAGTTGCAACACTAGTAGCTCCATCGTAATAGTAATGTATGCTGCACATTATTTTGCAAATTTCAAAGTTGATATGGCGTTCATGTCTATCTCAACCCTAATCGTAAACAATTTTGTGTGATAACAGACAAAATCTTCACAAAACTTCATTGAACTAATGGTTAGTACAAAATCTTACAAATTAAACAATCGATCAGAAAAACAAACATATTAACAGTCCGTCCAATCACTTAAAAGAAACATTTCAATCCAAGAACTGATTTGAAAAAAAAAAAAAAAATCCAATCAATCAAGGAAGGAAAAATAACAAAATCGTAAAGTGATCAAGTAGGTAAAACAAAAAGGGAACCTGAAGATCGGAGTCAGAGAAACAGTACTAGTAGTAAAGAACAAGCAGTCTGGATCAACAATGGAGTGATGTTTGAAGGAGGAGCTAATTAACTTCGGTTTCAACAATCTCGTTTTTGAAACCCTAGAATTAGAAATGCATAGAAATCGAGGAGTCAACAACAACAATCCTGTTCTTGCTCCTCCATTATTTAGTAGTTGTTGTACTTCCATTTTGGAACCGAAAAGTAATTTTAAAGAAACAATGTCGTATTTATTGTTTGTTTGTTGAAGGAGCCACGCCAGCAGCAACCAACAAACACTCAAAGTGGTGTGCGCAGTGCGCACTCTGTAGACAGTTCTTTCCTCTTCTTCGACTCATTCTCCTTCCTCGTTTTAGCTTCTCTCACTCTACACTGTGTTTGTCAGTGTCACCATTGAAGGAACACTGTACCTGATCGCGAACCCACCACGGCCCGACACGTGGTGCTCAGGTTGTTTTGTGGATTTTTTTTGATGTCGTTATATAGTCAAATATGAAACGTGGGAAAAGGTCATGGTTCAGCTATTAATATTGGGTGATGCTACACTTACTGCAAAGTTTACTGTTTATGAGGGTATTTGCGTCAATTTAAGAATGACGCAAATCATAAGGGGTGTGAAATTATTTGAGAACTGCAGAATGACTTTGCAGTAAGATTTGTAGTAGGAAAATGCAGTAAGTTTAACATTTTCTATTAATATTTCATATAGCTGATTTGCTTTATTGCCACGTCGATTACTCTTGTCGATAGGGCCCACTGACCCTTCGGATAGTGCTAGCGTGACACCATAAAAGGTGTTGACTTTTCGATCTTAAAATGACCCTTCCTTTATGAGCTCAAATTTAATAGCTGCACTTCTAAAATTTCTAACCCATCAAGAGGTAGATTGAAAATTAACATTAAGAAATGAACGTTGAGGAAAAGGATCAACTTTAGATGAGATTATAAGTTTTAGAATGGATCAATTTTTTGTGAAGATGATCTATATAGTGAAGAGAATACTTTCGCCAAATTTCAGCCCTTTAACAGTAAAATGTGAACCCTTTTAGGATAAAAAAAAGCTTGGTGTGGGACATTTTTTTCAGTCACGCCAACACCGAAGATCAGTTCCATAGGTGGGCCGCTGCTATTTAAACACCATCATGTAGATCATTCTCGCAAAAAATAAAAAATTGATTAAAAATTAACGGTGAAGAAAATAAACAACTATTGATGAAGTTAGAAGTTTTAGAATTAACTAATTTTTTGTGAGAATGATCTAGATTGTGAAGAGAACAACCTCACTGAAGGTCAACTCTTGAATTGTATCCAAGTAGATCCCAAAAGCTGGTGTTACTATTTGAACACCAAGCTTTTTCCCATGGGTGATGGTACATTCGTTTGTTAATCATGTGCAACTACCAAAAATCTTGTTGGCAAGCGCCATATTGTGGGCATCTTCACCATTTTTTTTTTTGTGGGGTGGCATCTTCATATTTTGGTTCTTGGATTTTGGCAGGTCCTAAAATTTGTTAGCACCCACACCACACATATTGATCAACGATTTTGACAATCCAAAACCCCTCCAAGCTAAAAACATCCCTCTCTCCCATCTTTCTCTCAATCTTTTTTGTCTCTCTCAATCCCCATAGTTCTCTTTCTTCAATCTCTCTATCAAATCTTCCCTCAAATCACTAAAGGAAAAAAAATTAAAATGATGAACTCGTTTTTACATTTAATGGAAGAGGTTTGTCCAAATTGAAGACTGCCAGTGCCACTATCAATTTTGCAGTCAAAGTGGTTGAACTAGTTGCAGTCAAAGTGATTTGACCTCGTCAAACCAAACAAACCTTATCAATCAACAACCTTTAGGGTGAGTGCCAACTCTTAGACCTAGTGTGATTTTGTTGACCCACCGTGGACGTGGTTCAGGAAGACCCCATCATCTGATTAGTCGGGAGCAATCAACCATAACATCACACAGCTAGATGATGTGCCTCAACCATCTTACAAGCGGGTGAACAAAATCCCACAGCACATACATTTTGCATGTGTAACCATGGACTAGTAACTGCAATTTCTCCATTCGATGAAAATTAGCGTACAACATGTGCATTACGAAGACTGAAGAGTGTAATAAGGTTGTTTGAACATGTTCGCTATATTAATGGGAAAAAAATGACATGTGAGAAAAGAGATTTTACGACCAAAATCTCGTAAACAAAGAATTATGAGATTGCTTTCACCTCGTACTGATGGGAGATTCTCAGAGGTGATTCCTTTGAAACTGGTCGCTCTTCTGACCACAGTTCCATGTTAACCGTCGCTGTTTCCCAATGGATCAGACACTTGTGAACCTCGTCAACATTAAATCGGTTCACCAATCCCAAGCCCAAACATCTATCAAATAGAATCCATTCCCCTGTGAAACAGAAATGTGAAAGAAAATTAACATAAGCTACCTAATCTGTACAACGGATTATAATCAGCGGTCCAGTCCCTGTCAACGAAGTGAAAATATCTGATTGAACTGAACCAGGGATTTGAGGTTCCCGGCATGGTTTCAGAATTTCGGAAAGAAACCATTTCAATTTTATCTCGCATTTATGTTTTGGTACTTTTCATTTATTGTTTTTGAATGTATAAAAATATTTTGGAATGCTAAATCAGAATGTCCCAGTCAAAACGAGATTTTAACCCTGGGTTCAATGTGCCACCGGGAAGCCCAACCAAAATCAGCAAGCCTAATCTCTATCCAACACTAGCATAATCACTATCAGGTAATCCACATTGTTCAATTGGACCTTGGCCCAACTGGATGATCAGCATAACCATCTCAAATGGTTCGAAATAAATTCTCATTTATTAGATGTTTTTGGATCATCATCAGATCATGAGATTTTGGCTACTCCTGGATGAACTATAGATAAATGGTAGCACCATCAAATTATTATTATTATTTTTTTTTGAGATGAAGATGGTAGCACCATCAATTATGATGGTAGTAAAGAAGATGGTAAAAAAGGTGAGATAAAGAAACGTACCATTAGGCCGCAGATCCCCTTCAAATAATTGCTCACCAGATTCTGGCCATACTTCATGCGTAGATCCATCTATAGAAACAAATGTCACAAGGACTTCTGCTGGGTGCAAAAGTTTGAACACTGGGTGCACTCGCAAGCAAACCAACCTTCAAGATAGCAAATTACAAGGAGCCATAAACAACAAAGTCGATTAGTGAAAGGAGAACAAACCACTAATTGGCAAACAAGAACATTGTAATCCCTCAACTAAAGAAAACAAGTCAGATGTGTCCCTGTGCTTTCTAATGTACCAGATAACATCCAAACTGATCGATGTTGTAATCAAACTTTAAGTAATAGTGTTCTTGACTGTATTATTTATAGAAAGTAGCTTATTAACATGCAGAGATTGGAGTGGTTGGTAGTTCAAAGGCTGCCCAATGGAGGAGCCTCATTTCAGTGTCTCGTTTAGTGGAGAGAGAGAGTAGTGGAGAGAGAGAGAGAGAGAGAGAGAGAGAGAGAGAGAGGCGCAATCTAGTCATTATCAATCTCATGGTGGCAAGTTTCAGGAAATAATCTTAGTTGATTTGATTGCTTCCAACATTATCCTCCTAATAACATGTATCATAAATTGGAGACTGTGTAATTGAAGCTCGTAGAGGTACTGAATAAAACTAAACTATCAGTTATTTGGCAAACCTTGAATATCCACCAGAACCAGCACCAATATTACGGGCTATAATGCCAGAATCAATTCGGATAACCTTGGGATCACTCTCTGGAATAGATATCTTCCGTTGAAGAACTAATCCACCACCAATATCCCCCTCTATGTTAAGAGACTCATCCCCGACCTGCTCAGCATTTCTCCTACAGTAACAATCATGAAAAACAATTTATAATGCAAAACCCGTAGTGACTATTTTATATAACTAATCAATAAACAGCATTGAATAAATAGACATTTCATATTTTTTTTTCCTTTCATTTTTCCTGTCTCATCCTTGTTGGTAGGGAATGTTGAACAAAACCCAGACCTAAAATATCTTCAAGCAAAAGGCTAATATGTGATCATATATTTTCTAACCAGTGTCTAATTTTCTATATATGGGCATATTGGAAATTAAATTTTACGTATAGTATAATGTACTGAACATTGAATAGTTGCAAGCCAGTTCAGAATATGAGATGTAGTAAGAGCCACCAAATTTAATACCGTGATGATCTCACTGATTTCAAATAAAAAAGTTACATTTAGGTACTACTACATAATCGAACCACTGGGTGCATAGCGTTGATATCTCTGATTTTACACAAGCATATGTATGATCCTTAATCTTCCTGAGCTATCTTTGTGTGTGGATGATGTGGTAGTCTTGTATAGCCCTAGCACTTGGTCATGAACCTCTAAAATCTCTGTATGATCTTCTTCTTTTGTTTTTGCAGTTATTTTATTTTTAACAGTTCATAAGATCTCTCTGCTGCTATCCTATTTCTAAGATAAAAATAACTTAGCAGAAAAATTTAATGCAAACACGTCTCTCAAACATGAAAAACTAAACTAGGGAGGTTATTTGCAAGGAATAAATATTGGGACATGAAGTGACGATAATATCTTCCCTTCCACCTGCATCTATCAGTTCATAAGACGAAAAAGTATAATTTTGGATACTAAAAGTGTACTGCATATCAAGTGGGTTTATGAAGGTAAGAGAGAATAGTTCATCAACTCACTCAATGACATTATATTCCTCAGAACACCCAGCAGACTGGTATTCAATGCCGCTGTATTCTTCGTATCCGTCCACTTCAACTCTGCTATGGAGCCATTCAGTTCCTAAAAGAAAAGAGAATTGAGAACCAATTCTTAACAGCATAATGCCTTCCCAATACTTCAAACAAGTTTTCTTCCACTGTAGATGACATATTCATGGAAAACACAAGTTACGTCAGCGGCATGCATATTACCTGAAGGAAGATGCTGCATAGAAATCATTCTACCCCCAATCCAAGGCACTATTTTAAGAGACCAATCACCACTTTTCAGTTCCGCAGGAGTCCTGGAAAGCTCTATTTCCTTATCCCCTGAAACCTCCTCCAGATCTGGAATTTGCTTAGCACTTTCTGCATTTGACCACTAACTACTTAGACAAGATGGTGATCACTAGCAAATACAGAAGCACATGAATGATAAAGAGCTCACTTTTATAGGACATTATGATTCATGATACAGGTCTAATAGCCCATGCAGGTGAATCTGATATATTACAAATTTGCTAATACTCTTAGAAAAACATAACAAGCAAAAATAAAGAAAAAGAAAACGAGAAACTGAGTATGGCCTAGGTGTTTTCATAGGATTCTTTTGTTCTTTTTTTTTTTCCTTTTTTTGATAATCGAGATTTTCACAGGAAAATGATACCACTACAAGACCATCATCAATCAAGTATTCCACGATCATGCTAAGAAACAAACAGATAAACAAGAAAAGAAAATGGGCATTCCGAATCTCTGATAGTAGTAATGGTGATGATAATGATAATAATAGTAACCATAATGATGATGATGATGACTTTTAATTTGGTTAAGCTTACCAATACGCTTCTTGTACTTCTCCTCACTTAAGCATATTAGGTTGGAAATCTCAGGATCTGAAGGCACTGTAATTTGCAGCACCTCTCCATCAATTCCCCATGCATCAACCTTTTCAAGGGAAAAGAAAAGGGGAAAAAAGTGGATTAAACGTTTACAGCAATTCGTTGGTTTAACAGTTCTTTTTTCATAATTCATTACACTCGTACAGCAACCACACATACCATAGCACCTCCACCAAGCAACAATTGTACGTGCAAACGACGTTTGGGTCTCCTCCAGGATCCTTCAGTTTTAGAGACTTTTATTGTAACAACTGAAGATTGAAGTTCTGCAACATAATACGTCAGTAGGTATCCCCCTTCATTGAACTCATATCCATCACCTTCGTCCTCAAATAAAAAACCTTCAGCTTTCCCTACAAAAGATATTTAAGTTGTAAAAATGCTAACAAGTTTAGACGCATCTGCTACAGTAAATTATTAAGCTAACTGATGGCTGATAGAAATTTAACTAATAGAGCACTCTTTCTGCAAGATAACTAGAATTTATCAATTTAAAAGAAAATGAAAGAAACTAAGTAACTTAGCCCGCTGAGGCAACAAACGATACATGGAAAAGGAGAACTGCACAATTTATCAGCATCAGGGACACACCAGATTCAACTAAGGCACCTGTATCAATCACATCCGAACAGCTAATGGTATTTTCATTAGAAAGGTCCCTAAAAGTTTACTTGGATAAAGGTGACGATTTATACAAAGATCTAACACCATTGGTGGATTGTGCAGTAATTTAGAGTCCTAGTCTTCTTTTTTTTTTTTTTTTTGAAATGATACGCCGAGGGTCCTAGTCTTTCATTAAGGCACACATTTTTATATTTCATGAGTTATCCAGCTAAATTGTCTAAGTATAACCTTGTAGATTACCATGTTGATCTAAAGCCACAATAAGTGTCAAGTCATCTGTCACATTTGCTTCACCAACATGTTGAAGAGGAGGACCCACAGGAATAATTGATCCACCTTGCAAATGAAGTGTTGGTAAGTCCTGCATTATCCAAGGAAAAAAAAACAGAGAAAATATTTGTATATCAACAAATGAAATACAGCCACTTGATTTACTATTAATGGAACCATATCTAAGTGGTTAGAAATAATTACTGGATGAGAGTCGTCGAAATCAAAACGCAACCAAATGCCATTAGGTAGCACAGGTAGCAAGCGATCCGACCCCTGATCAAGCACAGTACTGATGACCAGAACAACAAGGATATTAGTAATAAAGATAAAACAATCAGTACTAGACTATTTTTTTAATCAAGCCAATCCATTAGGACATACGGAATGCACTGTCTAGCATAACTTTGCCTAGGTGGGTGAAACTTGAGGAACTAAGGAAACAATAAACACTGTCTAACAAGGATATAACAATAATAACACAATCTGAATTGATAAATTCACTCACGACCCATTTTCAGAAGTTCATAAATTGTCAAAAATAACTGACAATTTTCTAGATTTTTTAATTAAAAAAAAAAGAAAAAAGAAAGAAGAAAAGACCAAGGACAAGTACAAAAGAGAGGTAATAATGTACCATAGTATTGGCTGCTGCTTGGTATTATAAAATGCTAAAACCAAGATGGGAGTATTGCTTGGACCTTGTTTGCTATTAAAAGTTGAAATAAGAGATCTTTAGACAAGTTAAGGGCTCATTTATCTATATGAAAATTTTAGGGAACCTTGTATGATATTTGGCCTAGAAACACTACTTTAAGAGATAACATCATGCTTAACTGTACATAATGACTTTAATTTGCTCTTGAGAACAAGAAATTAAAGTCATACTGCCAGACAACTCAATTCCATATATGTATAGCAAAGTTATGAATAGCATATTACTTAAGTCTCTACCTTGCATGCACAAGAAGTGGCCCCAGCAGAAAGGAATTCTCAACCCTCCTTAATCTGGGATCTTTAGGATCTGCAGGAGCGAGTAAAGCACCATCACAACCCAATAAATATAGAAAATCTTGTGCAGAAACTATACTAGACATGAATAAATAATTATGAAAAAAAACCTACCAGCAAAAAAAGTAGGAGTGGCAACAGGAGTACCCTTTGTATGAGCCATATAAAAAAGAGTATAAAGGTGAGGTATAAAACGGTAGCGCCTCATCAAAGCCAGGCGACAAACTTCTTCACACTAATGGAGAAAACAGAAGTTAGCTGTGATTGGAAAGCTTGGCATGATAGAACGCAAGCCTTTAACCAGAAGTTCAATCCTGGCAAGGAATTGCAAATAAACACTGTATTTGTCCCCAATGGATATGTGAACCAAAAACTTAACTGAGTAGATACTACACCGCATTTTTTTTTCTTCTTCTTCTCTTTTTTGTACGGTAAAAATGTATTAAAACAAAAAGAGGGGAAGCATCCGTAATGCACAGAAATGCAAAATCAAGGCCATAAATGAAAAATCAATAGATAATTCTGAAGTTCATAACGATCACGAATTGAGAACTAGCAAAATGGTCACTTTATGGTGTTTATTTAGTAAGACGAGAACAAACCTCATCTCCGAAAGACCATGGCTCATGATCAATAGTTGCCTTTTCAGAATGCCCACGAGAAAATGGAAACATAGAGCCTATTCCCATCCATCTTCCGAAAAGCTTAGGTGTTGCATTCCCAACAAATCCACCAATATCAGGACCTGATAGTGGCTGACCACTGAGACCCTGCACCAAGAATTCCAATCTTCAACTTCATCAAAAAAACTGAAGTAGACTACATAGCATCTCATCTTAAAATCTTTAGCCTTGTACAAAGACATACAACACCAAACCTTTAAGTTTTGCTACCTGGGTTATGCCGAGTCGTGCAAACTATTGTCGAGTACCAAGTCAAACCGTGTGGACATAGATTTGGACTCAGACACATGGATACACAAAAAATTATAACCTTTTATACCATGATGTTTCGGTAACCTGGCATTGGGTTTGGTATAGGTTTTATCTGTTAACCTTCTTAGGATCAACTACTGAATAGAATTCCTTTCTTATATATATTCCCAGTGACCCTAGATCTGAATATTTTGGATATGCCAAGTCTAACAGAATGTCCCCATGCCCAAATCCGACACCAGTACCCTGTGCAACCCAGATTGCTACATAAACAGCCACTTACCAATTGAAGAACCATAGATATACTCATATGGAGGTGCTCCCAATTGGACAGGTTGTCTCCGGTCCATGTTGCAGCATACCTTTGGCTACCTGCAAAGCCAGCTCTGGTGAGAACAAACGGACGCTTTTTCTCATTAGCCAATTTCATTCCTTCTAATGTTGACCTTGCCATCAGCATGCCATAAACCTAAAAGTGCAATCAATGTTAAAAGGTGTAAATGTAAATTTCCATCCAAGACAATAACAACAATGTAAATTCTCAAGCTCGGGATTCAGTTCCTGGTTCAGAAACATATATTTAAAGAGGAACATGTAAACAGGTATTGATTTTAATTCTTCATAAACCATGCAAAGCAGGAATCACTACTAGAGTTGATGAATAGTACATTGTGATAATAAGAATGATTCTGAACACCACCAATTTCAGCATCTCCTCTGTGAATGTTGCTCTCAGGCATTGTCTTTGTAATAGTCTGCAGAGGAACCAAATTGGTAAGAAAAAAAGAAAAAAAAAAGGAACCAAATTGGGACCAAACCCATTTGCAGAAATTGTAAGTTACTGACAATAATATATGAGCATTAATAGATGGGCAACAGGCTTTAGATTTAATCTTGCATATGCAGGCTTTCCTCGTGCTTGTGTTCCTTTATTTTCGACACTTTGGGTATCAACTGGTTGTCACGGTGGAATAGTGACAAAAAGGGGAATAATCCCACATTGGTTGGATAAGGGGGAATCTTGGGGTTTATATGGGTTTGGGTCAACTCCACCTAATAGGCTAGTCTTTTGGGTTAGAAGCCCGAACCCGTGACAAAGTGGTATCAGAGCAGACCCGACCCAATCCGATGTCACTCCAAACGCCCACACACAGGGGAGGTGTGTTCACAAGAGTAGTGGGTCCCCCAAAAGAGGGTGGGGACGGGTATGCAGGGTGGCCCGAGTCAATGTGCCAAGTGCCTACACATAGGGTTGTGTCCACAAAAGGTAGTGGGTCCTATAAAGGAGAGTGGGGACGGGTAGAGATGTTGGCACAACTGCAACGAGGGCGTCGCAGGATTCGGGTCGGAGAGAATGTCACGGTGGAATAGTGATAAAAAGGGGAATAATCCCACATTGGTTGGATAAGGGGGGATCTTGGGGTTTATATTGGTTTGGGTCAACTCCACCTAATAGGCTAGTCTTTTGGGTTGGAAGCCCGAACCCGTGACATGGTGCTCCCGAGAATCATTGAGTGGTCTTGTTGGTTTCTGGACCTTTTTGGGGAAATATACATCTTCCTAAAACGGTTAAAGATTCTTGGTTGGCAATCCCACATGCTATGGTTTGGACAATTTGGAAAACGAGGAGAAATTGCATTTTCAAAGATAAGGAAAGTACTTGGGAAACCACAATTGTTCGTTTGGAAACTCCTCACTTCTACTGAAGTAGAAACCAATAATGGGCAACATGTTTAGACTTGAATAATTTTTTTTTCAGATGGAAATGGCATACTATTTTGGCCTCTCTAATGCTCCAACAGTTGTTTTGCGATTTTGCCTTGTAAATGATTTTTTCCTTGTACATAGCATTTTTTCCTCAGTATAATTCAGTTTCTTTCCTCAAAAAATAAATGAGCATTACCTTGAAAACTGCAGGTTCATTCATGTCGTTCCATATTCCATCAACACCATTTGAAATAAAATCCTTAACTAAATTGGCCCACCACAAACGAGCTTTCTCTTGCGTAAAGTCAGGAAAAACACAAGGCCCGGGCCATACCTCCCCTAAGAGTGAACAGAAAAAGGTTTAATGCTCAGTATTCACAAATAAAAATCAAAATAACATATAAAAAACTCACCAACAAAGGGTTGTCCATCTGCTTTCTGAATCCAGATGTCACTTTCAGAACCATTATCATAAACAAAATAACCCTCTTCATGTTTAATCCCCGGGTCGAGCATCCAGATTGCTTTGAACCCATTTTGATGAAGGTCATTTGCCAAAGCTTTTGGTTCAGGGAAACTTTCCTGAGAATATCATTAATAATTCAACCATTGCATAATGAAATCACAGTATTATTCGCCTTATGTTTGAAAAATTAATAACTCCCACTACTTGCATTTTGGTTTTTTGGTGATGTCTCCCATTAGCTCTACAGATTATAAACATCACCTTAGCATATTACACTAATACGTGCAGATGTACATGCAACATGCCTCCACTAGTTATTAAGTAGAACTAATTGACTGGTAAATAACCGAAAAGAAGTAAATGTCTCTCAATAGAGATGGTAAAGTCGTTGAGAGTTGAACCCACAACCTGGGTTGAAAACTCGTCTACACCTTAGCATCTAGTAATTAACCACTAAACTGTGTTACAGATAAAAAAATAAACAAACAAAAAACTGAAAAGAAACAACTAGCGTGGCTATTCCATAAACGCTACCATGGATTAATAATTAGAAGAAAAAATCAGGTTGAGAGAAACATACCTTGTCAAATGTGAAACAACGGTAGCCATCCATGTAGTCAATGTCCATCCATATGACATCACAAGGTATTCCCTTCTCTCGGAAAGTTTTGGCAACCTGCATGTGTATGCACAAGGTCAAGATAAAGAAAAATGGGGGAAATGAAAAAAGTAAGAAGCCCCATATTACTTTGCAAGTAACAAAATCCAAGGATTCTGCTTTCCACACCAAACAACCAATACAGGAACAAACTTACAACCTCCTTAAAGATGCACTATGATTAACACTGAGAAATTTATCACAAATGAGAATAGCAGAGAGAAATATAAGTTATTAGATATTAGATGGTCAGTTTTACAAGATAAAAAGAAATGTGTGTCAATTTGACCTAAAGATAAAGCACTTACTTTAAGAACCTTCGCCTCTGATTCGTAGCTATAACGACATTGATGATATCCAAGGGACCACTTTGGAGGCATAAACACAGTTCCTACATGGGAAATGGAATAAAAAAAATAAAAATCACAACAGAAACCTCCCTGATTTAATATATAGGTTACAGTTTATGACAGAGAAATACAATTGGAACCAGGACAAAAAGTCTGTTGACTCATGCTTGACCTTGAACTGTCTTTGCCAAAGATATGAGAGCTTTGTAAGGTAGATGCTCAGACAGTTAATCATCTTATGATACTTATTATTTGTATGCAGACTTGCAACGGAAGTCTTGGCATCATTCATTTATTTAAATAGAGTTTTTTGGATAGTGATCTCCTAATATGTTCTACTCTTTTTTTTCAATCAGAAAATGTGTTTTATTAATTCGTTTCGTTATAAATTCGGACCTTTATTTTTCTTATTGATGTAGAACTTTCCTATTTTTTAGGATTTATGTTCACTTGTTAGGAAAAAGAAAAGATCCAAAAGGCCAGTATGAAAACTTGAACCTAATTTGTGAGTTTAATATGAATATCTCTACTTTTATAATGCACTCCAAATTGAGCCGCATTGTGTGACTCAAGCACAAATAACAATTGGGCCTGAAATTTCCAGGTAATTTTCTACATGTTTCATCCACTTCATTCTCTTTTTACATGTTCCACCTACTTTATTTTTTACACTCCGCTTACACCTTCCTGGAGGATCGCATGGAGATGACCCAAGGGTTGATTTTTCGTAAGGATAATCTCCTTATCATGTAGATCAAAATAAGCCCCTTGGTCATCTCCATGTAGGCCCACAAACTGGTGTAAACAGGGTGTAAGAATAAGTGTAGTGTTAATAGAGAAAAGTGGGGTGTAACCCTCTAATGCCTGCACTTCTTTGGTATAAACCCAGTGCTAAGGAACAAACCCATCAACAAAAAAAGAACAAGCCCAACATAAGGAACACAGGGTGCGTGTACATAAAAAGAAACCATATGAAAAGAGAAGAAACAACAGCAATATAATTTGTAAGTCATGTTTGTCAGCAAACAAATTAAAACAAAATCAGAAAGGTAACAACATAAAATCCAAATGGGGTTTTAAGAACAAACCAATTGCATGTGATAAAGATATGAGGACTTCAGTTGGAGAAGCAAATGGACCAAATGTAATGACAGGATATGAAGCTGGAGCAATAAACTTTATTGTTGACTCCTTCCTCAAGTCTATCTGTTTAAAAATGGGCAAATTCAGATCCTATAGGTATTTATAAGACAGAGACTCAGTAGAATTAATAGAAGCAGAAAAAACTAGACCTCGCAACGTTGCGTTGTGTCGGCAAGAACCCCAAAAGATTCCCCATTTGGAAGAATAGCGAGCACCCAAGGATGAGACTGGTACAAGGATGTAGTTCCTGAACCATAACCCCATGCATCCGTGTTCCATGTGAATATCTGTTCAATGTTTTTTAAGTTAACTGCTTAATAATACCTGTAAGAATAAAAGAACTCAAGGGTACAAACAAAATGAAAGAACCAACAAAACCCTAACTTACTTTCTTCCCAGTCCGCTCAAGCTGTCCACTGACTTCCCCTGTTCCATATAAAGAGGTGCCACCAGTAGGAAGCTGTAAATCAAGAATAAAAATGGAAGCAAGTTAACATGAAAGGGGATGGATATTTACACCCAACATTTTACTTGTCACAGCCAACATGCGCTTACACTCATCTAACACCCACTTGTGGAGTCTCATGTCATGAATATGATCCGAGGGCTGATTTTGCAAGAATGATCTCCTCGCCGTGTAAATCATCTTTATAAAAACATAACATTGTTCTAAAACTTTTAACCCCTTCAAAAGTTAGATTAAAATTTTAAGCTTTTTAAATCATTTATTTTAGACTAACTTTTAATGTGATTAAAAATAAATTATGTAGAGATTATCCTCGCCAGAAAAAAAAAAAAAAAAAAAAATTCAACTTTGAATCATATTTGTATGTCCCACATAGAAAGGGAGTAATATCGTAGTATAAGAATAAATTGGGTGTTAAGAAGAAAATGTGATGTGCAACTAAAATTTCTGAATTGCAATAAGAAAAGGGTGATGATTAAAACACCATTAATGATCTGATGCATAACTGTAAAAAAAATAAAAATAAAAAATAAAAAATCAACCTTGAATCAATTTTACTTCCACCCCACCTCAAGAAGTGCCCCTGCACTCACCACTAAAATGTGGATGCCGATATAAGCGTCGTTTAAGAGAAAATCTATATAATAAAACAGAACAATATATATAACTAACCTCAATATTAATAATTTGTTGTCCATTGATGCATTCAAAAGCAGGGATATACATCGGAGTCACGTCGCCAACCATATTAACTGTTGTGTCCCTAACTTTGGAATTAATAAAAGAAAGACTTGGATAACATGCCGCAACACTCCTATCACTTCCAGAACAATCAAATCTGAAAACCCCTTCCTCCAAGATCGGTTCAAAAACCATTTTTCCTGCAACTGTTTTCCCTTCATATTCACCCATCTTGCGTTACTAAATATAACCTCTCACCAATCCAAATTGTTTCCACAGCTCCTATTTGGTCAACTTTTCCTGTTATTTAAATTTTCCACAAATTAAAAGAAGAAAATTGATCCTATTAACAAAAAATAAATTCAACGAGTTTGTTATACCGATTCCTTTCGCCGAAAAAAAAGAAGAAGTATATTCATAGTCTGTTTGGAAAAGGGATTTGGGGAGGGATTTTGTCGGGGACCAGAGATTTGGTAGAAAAATCATGTTATATTTTTCCTCAAAATCCCTGGTCCCCACAAAATCCCTCCCTAAAATCCCTTGTCCAAACAGNAAATTCAACGAGTTTGTTATACCGATTCCTTTCGCCGAAAAAAAAGAAGAAGTATATTCATAGTCTGTTTGGACAAGGGATTTGGGGAGGGATTTTGTCGGGGATCAGAGATTTGGTAGAAAAATCATGTTATATTTTTTCTCAAAATCCCTGGTCCCCACAAAATCCCTCCCTAAAATCCCTTGTCCAAACAGACTATTATATAATAATTTTGATTATTCCCAGTGGGAATCAGGAAATCAGTCAATAGCCAAGTACGAAATTGAGATTTAGCCACGGTTTTTCCCAAAACCGTGACAAAAGTACTATGATCAAAAAGCTTTAACTATCAGCCAGGGAAAGCCAACGACTTTGGTCTGCCGCCTTTTACGTGGGGACGATTTTGTACACCGTGGCGAAAATGAAATAGCCACGGTTTTTCCCCAAAATCCGTAACCAAACCTACCGTGACGAAAAGTTAAATCTGTAGCAGCCATGGTGAGCCCACCCCTTTTATTTCTGTTGCCTTCACCATCGTCGACTATATATACACCATAGCTAAAATGCTATTTGACCACAGTTTTTTGCCCACTCAAATGCTCATCAACTGATTGTTCATTAAAATTGCAGATTAACACCAAAAACAAAGACTAATGTAGTAGGCCAGTCCTTGTTCTTCACTAGCTTGAACATTAAAACGAAAGATCCAAAACTATACTAGCTAGCTAGCTAAGAGATTAAAGGAAAAAAAAAGGGCTAATAATACAGAGATTTGATTCAGAAATGATTTATATCAATCACTGAAAGGTAATGAATTAAGATGAGATTAAAAGTGATTAAGTAAGTAATTAGGGCACATAAAAAATGATTAAGAGAACAAACCTGGTTTTCTTGAAGGAGTAGTACTAGTTCTTGAAGGAGAGCAAGTCAACAATCCTCTTGCTCCCTCTACCCTCCGAACTCCTCTGGTAATAGCTACTTAATTAATAATGAACGATAATAACGAAACAAAAACTGATTATAATTTAATTATTTATTCCGTTATAATAATGACAATAATAATATTCAATGAGTTGCATGTGATATACTGTTACAGTTTAATAAATTTATTCTCACTACTGGAATTGAACCACGTGCTACTACTGATCAAGCAAATTTCATAACAGTAGGTGAACCCAACCTTGCAGGGGTGGACATGGTTTGATTTGGTTGGATTTTTTTTGTCAAAACCACAGTTAAATTATTAAATTTTTTTTGTAGAAAGACTAAAACCATATGAAATTATGATAGGGTTTTTTTAGAACCAAATCACATCATCGGTTTTTCAGATTTTTTTTAATTTTAAACTTTTTTTTTGGATTTGTTGTTTTTTTTAATGGACAAGGCATGAAGCACTCAAAACTAATGTTCACGTAGATTAAAAAATTTAAAATATGACATTAATCAATATAATATATATATTTCCACTGTTGGATTAAAATATAATATTTTTAATATGAGGAAGGTTAAGTTATTTATAAATGATAAATTATTACATCTAATATGAGAAGATCATCATCACTAAAAAGTATATCATTCAAAAATAGTTATTGGATAATTTATAACCGGCCATGCATTTTAATCATTAGTTTTAAATCAATTTTTTATGGGATTAAAAATCTTAGTACAATATGATTAGGGACAAAGTCATAATATGAAATGAGTTGGTAAGTCATAATTCTAAATAAAACTACGGCACAATATGCTAAAATCTTAATAAGTAGTGGGCATTCAATTTTCTCAAATATTTAGAGTTTGAATTTTTTTTTTGTGGGGCACATGCCCAACAACGTACAAGGTACCTTTGCCCCCAGACATAAACTTTTTACGAGGATCTACATGGTTAAGAGTTCATCTTCACACGACCCCAACATATTTTTTATAGAAACACAGTGGCAATTTTAACCATGATAAGTCCACAATTTATATTTATTCTCCACAATAAAAATAAAAATTATACAAAATAATAAATGTATTATAAATAAACTAATAAATATGTACACAATAGGGAACACATAACACATAACACATATACAGAGTCCCATTGAGATATACAAATTGATGTAGATATGTTGACTTATGAAATTGTGATTATATTAAGAAGAAGGCTCTTACATCGACATGTGTGACTCACATGGAGAAGATCATATGGTTAATTATGGTGGAGGATATTCTCATCAACCTATAGATCATTTTCTTTGAAAATTAGCCTATTCTAAAATTCGTTACCCTATCATCTATTGATTTCAATCAATGGTAAAATGGATGACTCAAACCACCGTTGATTTAGAATTACCAAATGATAGGGTTACAAGTTTTAGAATGAGTTAATTTTTTATGAGAATGACCTACGTAGTAAGGACAAACATCTTCTTTCAAAATCATACCTTGGTTTATCCTCATGTGTATACTATATAAGTATATATGTTCATCTGATTTTTTCAGATTTTTCAGGAACGGTCTTTAGGTTTTGTGTTTTTGGTTTGGTTTCAGTTTTTTTAATTTTTTTGAAAATATAAAACTAAAACCACACCATAAATATCAGTTTATTTTGCAATTATTGGGTTTTTCGGTGTTACCATTTATCGTTTTTTTATTTATTCGAACCAGATAAAAAACTGCACCATGTGTAGCCCTACAACCTTGTATTAAAAAACGAGGAAAATGATTTGGAAAACTCAGACGCTGAACTTTTTTTAACAGTAGGGGAGCCGAAACGTTTTATTCTCACTACTCAATTCATGGCCGGATCTATCTATAAAATGATTCAACATTCCAACCCAAATAATAATAATCCGAGTCAACCCGATTACTACATTCTTCAAAGATTTACGACATCGCTTTCACCTCGTACTGATGGGAAATTCTTAGAGGTGAATCCTCTGAAACTAACCTCTCTTTAGACCACAGTTCCATGTTAACCGTCGCTGTTTCCCAATGGATTCGACACTTGTGAACCTCGCCCACATCAAACCGGTTCACCAAACCCAATCCCAAACATCTATCAAACAGCATCCATTCCCCTGTAAAACAAAAATTCAAAAGAAATTAACATAAGCTAAAGCTACCTAATCAGTGAAACCCATTGTAATCAACAGAGTCGATCGATGTCAAACAATGTGGCAATATCTGATAGAACTGAACCAGATATTTCAGGTTCTATGTGCCATGGAGAATAAAGAGTCTAGGGGGTCAAGGGGTCAGGCCAGATTCGGTTATTGAACTAAACCCGGAGCTTTATCTTATTAAATAAGTCAGTTCCGGTCCCAGTACTCAAATAGGTGGAACTGGAACCAGGATAATCGATTCTGGACAGTTCTCAGGTATTTTCCTCTTCTGATTCTCTAACATTTCATTCTTTATAACCAAAAAATAATAATAATAATGTTAAAAGTAACAGAAAAATGTTTTTTTTTTAATAAGCAAAAATCAATATCTATAAGCGAGTTCTGGTTCCATCGGATGTCTAAAGAACAGCAATCAGTTATAACTGAAATGGTTCCGGTTCCTAGTGTTTCCGGTTTTGGTACTGAAAAATGTGGAACCAGACAGGGAAAATAGGTTCCAATTCGGTTTAGTTCCCGGGTAAAAGGTTATCTATTGACACCCCTAAGCCATACCATGTAATCATAGGCCTAATCTCTACCTGGCGCCAAGACGAGCCTAATCAGATGATCCACGTCATCCAATCAGATCTTGGCCCAACTAGATCAGCATAACCATCTCAAATGGTTCAGAATAAATGCTCAGTTGTTGGATGTTTTGAATCATAAGATCATGAGATTGTGGCTACTCTTGGTGAACTACAGATAAATGTGAGCACCGTCTGTCAGACCTGTTTGAACTACGAGGGAGCTCTATATTGTGAACGTAGTAATGAAGATGGTACAGAGGGTGAGACAAAGAAACATACCATTAGGCCGCAGATCCCCTTCGAACAACTGCTCACCAGATTCTGGCCATACTTCATGCTTAGACCCATCCATAGAAACAAATGTCACAAAAACTTCTGTTGGGTGCAAAAGTGTGAACACTGGGTGCACTCGCAAACAAACCGACCTTCAAGATAGCAAATCACAAGCACAATAAATGTGAATAAGTGAAAGAATATTAAACCATTAATTAGCAAACAAGTGTTAGAAGTTTATATTTTAGTGTTGCTGTTCACGAATACTGTTCACTGCGATACTATTCATCTGAGTACTATTCACGGCACTATTCACTGAGTGTTGTTCACAATACTATTTCGTACTGTTCACAACCATACTAAAACCAAAAACAGTATAAGAAAAGATAGAAATAAAGAATAGTGATGGTCCGGCGGACGGCAATGATGCCGCCGCCGGCAACGAAACTCACAAGAACAAAGTGCTCTGATACCAAGTTAAAAACTAAAACTAAGAAAATCTTATTCCCAATTCAATAATCAAAAGTCCCTAATACAATCTATTTATAGACAAACATAAGAAACCCAAAATAACTAGGAAACCTAATTAGAATGAAACTAGGAAACTAACTAGTGGTTGAACTTAGAAAGTTACTAAAACATAAACACTATTCACGTGAACAGTAACACTAAAATATAAACTTCTAACAACAAGAACATTTTATCCTCTGAAAGTCCTAATAGAAAATGGAAGATATGTCACTGTCATATTTTGGAGACAGTTTAGTTGCAAAGCTAGAAGTAATGGTGCTCAAAAAAAAAAAAAAATGATCAGCTCTACCACAAACCTTGAATATCCTCCAGAAATAGCACCAAGATTACGAGCTATAATTTTAGAGTCAATTCGGATAACCTTGGGATCATTTTTGGGAATAGATATCTGCCGCTGAAGAACTAATCCACCACCAATATCCCCTTCTAGGTTAAGAGACTCCTCCGCCCCTGCCTGCTCAATGCTTCTCCTACAACAACAGTAATGAGAAACAATATATAACACAAAACCATTCGCCGTTATTTAATAACGATCAAGTAAGCAGGCATCAACTCACTTAATGACTGAGTATTCCTCAGAACACCCAGCAGACCGATATTCAACGCCACTGTGTTCTTCATATCCGTCCACTTCAACCCTGCTGTGGAGCCATTCAGTTCCTGAAAGAAAACATCCAAAGAGCAGGGAATTGAGAATCAATTCTCAAGAGCATAGTGCACATTCCAATATTTCACTAGTTTTCTTTTAGTAAATGACATATTTATGGAACCGCAGCGCAAGGGCCCCTCAGGTTCTTCATTAATTTATCCATGGATAGTTAGTGGTAGAGTAGC
Source organism: Macleaya cordata (assembly GCA_002174775.1). Lineage (NCBI taxonomy): Eukaryota > Viridiplantae > Streptophyta > Magnoliopsida > Ranunculales > Papaveraceae > Macleaya > Macleaya cordata. The sequence continues at coordinate 1,165,033 of MVGT01000436.1, forward strand.
AGTTGAGTAGATTTTGTCTAAAGTACTAGGTCGCTTTTATTGTTGGAATACTTTATGTTTACACGAGTACAGTTTTTATATCTTAGCATTATCAATGCCTTAATTATTTTGACCGGCAGCACGGGAACAGTAATGCATTAATTATTTTGACCAGCAACATGGGAACAGTTTGCCCTTCAATTCTAAATAAAAGTTTGAATCCATGTTAAGGGATTTGTAAATGTGTAAAGTGGCTGTCAATCTGATGCAACCCTCCTCTTTCAATGGGTGGGATTGGGACAAGCTTATATAATAAAATAAATTCATCCCAATTTTGAACCTTGAATTTTGAAAATCGGAATCTCTTTAAGGAAAATAACCAGAACTTCTGATATGACCATTGCCTACTAAAACAGAAATATTAATGCCTGGATTAATCAGTCTTGCGGACCTAAGATCATCACATAATGAATCTCTCAAGATATCATGCATCTCCATGGTCATATCAGCTAGACTGGTTTGTGGATCACTGAGTACAAAAAGATTATTTTCTAAGTTATTATTGTTGAAAGGTTATGGCTTTAAGTCATAGTTCTCTATTTCATTTGGTAGTTTTAACTCAATTGGTTCTGTTTCAGACATTAAACAATCAACAATGTCAACAACGTATTGCTTAAAGTATATATATATATATGTGCGTGTGTGTACAAGTCAGTCAATCATTCATGGACAAGTTACTGCTCTTAAATGGGTCAGAAGAAGAAAAGGAAAAGAAGGAACAAAAAAAATGACAGTTACATCAGGTGCATGCATATTACCTGAAGGAAGATGCTGCATAGAAATCATTCTACCCCCAATCCAAGGCACTATTTTAAGAGCCCAATCACCACTTTTCAGTTCCACAGGTGTCCTAGAAAGCTCTACTTCCTTATGTCCTGAAACCTCCTCTGCATCTGGAATTTGCTTAGCTTTTTCTGCATTTGACCACTAAGTACTCAGACAAGATGGTAACCACTAGCAAATAACGATGCACTTGAAAGATAAAGAGCTCACTTTTAGAGGACATTGTATTCATGATACAATTCTTGTTAGCACATCCAAATGAATATGATTAGTACTCTTAGAAAAACGTAACAAGCAAAACTAAAAAGAAAACGAAAAAGTGACTACAACCGAGGTGTTTTCACAGGAGAAGTATACGATCACAAGACCATCATTGATCAAGTGTTCCTGTAAACTTAAGTTTACCTACAGAATCATGATCAGTAAAAATTAGTTTGCATACATATGAAACCATCCATGACATTTTCTCTTGCAAATGTATGTGTGATCTGCGGGAGGGCGGAGGAAACTGCTAGGCATTCGTTAATGCATTGTCCTCTTGTCATAGGGATCTGGCAGTTCTTTTTGGCCTCGTTTCAGCTCCCTTAGTGCTGTCCGGGGTCTCCAAAAGAGGTGCTGGGGGCATGGAAAGGGTGTCGCTTTTCGAAGAGTGGTAAAAGGCTTTGGAAGTTGACTCCACACGCAATTTTTTGGTCTACTTGGAAGTATCGAAATGAAGTCATTTTCAATGCCAAGGAGCCTAATTTTCCGGAGTTAGTGTTACACGTTAAGAGTATGCTTTATGTTTGGGGACGGGCAATGGGTGTAGTAAAGGGCTTTCATTTTGATGACTTTGTCTTTAGGTGGGAGCTGATTATTGGATCTCTTTGATTGTAAGAATCTATTGTCACTCCCACTCTGTAAATCCTTTTCTCTTTCTTTATAAATTCTTTTCATTTTCAAAAAAAAAAAAACCATCCATGACAGTGCTCTTACGGAAATCGATGAATCTCAAAAGAGGAAAGAGGATATATTTGAAAGATAGGACGGATTATGATCTTAGCACATACTTCAGAATCAAAGCTTTTTTTTTTTCAATCAGGTGTTCACGAAAAAATGTGTTCTCTAATTTTTAACCATGCTACATAATAAACATAATGACGATGATGATGATGATGATGATGATAAGTTACTGAAATGATCCCATGTAAAAGTCTACCCCATCATACTAATAAATCAATATTTTTAATTTCATTAAGCTTAAAACCTATGTATTGACAGACAGTAAATATTACCGATGTGGTTCTTGTACTCCTCTTCACTTATGGAAATTAGGTTGGAAATCTCAGGATCTGAAGGCATTGTAATTTTCAGTACCTCTCCATCAATTCCCCATGCATCAGCCTTTTCAAGAAGAGGATTAGACATCTACAGCAATTCATCGGTATAACATTTCTTGTTTCATCATTTATTGCACTTTACAGTAAGCAAACATACCATAGCACCTCCACCAAGCAACAGTTGTATGTGCAAATGACGATTTGGTCTCCTCCAGGATCCTTCGGTTTTGGAAACGATTATTGTAACAACTGAAGATTGAAGTTCCGCAACATAATATGTCAGTAGGTATCCCCCTTCATTGAACTCATATCCATCACCTTCGTCCTCAAAGATAAAACCTTCAGCTTTCCCTACAAAAAGATATTTAAGTCATAACACTGCTAACAAGTTTAGATGCATATTCTACCAAAAAAAAGCTAGAAAGTTAAGTGATGGCTGATAGAAATTTATCCCACCATCTAATACCATTGGTGGATTGTGCAGTAATTTATAGCGCCTTTCACTAAATTTTTATATTTTGGGATCATTCAATGTCAAGTCAAGGTGATACAAGATTCTACTAGCAACTGAGTTATCCAACTAAATTGTCTAGAAGTATAACCCCGGGGATTACCATGTTGATCTAAAGCCACAATGAGTGTCAAGTCATCTGTTACATTTGCTTCACCAACATGTTTCAGGGGAGGACCCACGGGAATAATTGAACCACCTTGCAAATAGAGTGTTGGTAAGTCCTGCATTATCAAAGGAAAATATATATCAATAAATGAAATGCAGCCCAAAGGTTTACTATTAAGGGAACCATATCAAAGTGGTCAGAAATAATTACTGGATGAGAGTCATCAAAATCAAAACGCAACCAAATGCCCTTAGGCAGCACAGGTAGCAAACGATCCGACCCCTGATCAGGCAGAGTGCTGATGACCAGAACAACAAGTATATTAGCGCTAAAGATAAAACTATCAGTATAGCTATTTGAAAGTTATATTAACCTTCCAAAAGCAAAGAGGACCCCTGATTTTTTATAGAGTCCCATATGAACATACTGATATCGGTTCCTCACTTTACCTTGGCCTTTCTTACCTTAAGAGGTGACAATTGAGGAATCAAGGAAACGATAAACACTGTCTAACAATAAGTATAAATAGTATAACACAATTTGAATTGATAAACTCAAATGGATCCATTTTCAGAAGTTCATAAAAAAAAAATGAGGATTTTCTGGAGATATGTAAGACAAAGAAACAAGTAAAATGGGAGGTAATAACATACCATAATATTAGCTGCTTTTTGCTAGTCTAAAATACTAAAACCTAGATGGAAATAATGTTTGTACCTTGTTTGATAATAAAAATTGATAACAGATCCTGCAATAAGTTAAGCTGTTAAGGGTTCATTTTGCTAAATGAAATTTACAGGGAACCTTGTATGATGAACAAGGAATCAATGCCATATACTGCCAGGGGAACTCAATCTCATATTTACAGGTTGCAAAGTTATAAAATAGCATAAGACTTAAGTGTCTACCTTGCATGTACTAGAAGTGGCCCCAACAGGAAGGAATTCTCGACCCTCCTTAATCTGGGATCTTTAGGATCTGCAGGAGCCAGATAAGCACCATCATGACTCATGACCCCCTAACTGTCCAGAAACTATATAAAACTAGATATGAATTAATAATTACATAACAAAGCATACCAGCAAAAAAGGTAGGAGCGGCAACAGGAGTTCCCTTTGTATGAGCCATATAAAATAGAGTATATATATGAAGTATAAAACGGTAACGTCTCATCAATGCCAGGCGACAAACTTCTTCACACTAATGGAGAGAACACAAGTCAGCCGTGATCGGAAAGCTTGGCATGAAGAAGGCAAGCCTTCAACCAGAAGTTCAATCCTAGCAAGGAATTGCAAAAAACGCACTATATTTGTTTCCCAACTAAGGATATGTGAATCTGTAAGCTAAATGAATAGATATTACACAGGTTTCTTTCTTCTTTTCTTTTCCTTTTTGTTAGGTAAAAAGAAGTACCATATGAAAACAAAAAGAGGGGGAAGAAACCCCAATGTGGAAAAACACAAAGAAGACTAGGCCACAAATGAATATCAGTCAATAGATAATTCCGAAGTTCACAACGACCATAAATTGGGAACTAGCAAAGTGGTCATTTGTGGGTATTGACCAGGGTTTGCTTCCCTCGATGGGCAAAAAATCTATTCCTAATAGTAAATCTGTTGAGATCACTCCAAGTTCGTGTGCAGAGGACCTTAAAAAGATCATCTTTGAAGACGACAGTGGTGTAATGTACAAGCGGATGTAATTTCCACTTTTACTAAAATAGGTTGTGTTCTCCTTAACCACAATCTCTTTCCTAAACAAAATGGTGACTTTATGGTGTTTATTTAGTAAGACAAAAGCAAACCTCTTCTCCGAAAGACCATGGCTCATGATCAATAGTTCCCTTTTCAGAATGCCCACGACAAAAGGGAAGCATAGCGCCAAAACCCATCCATCTTGCAAAAAGCTTGGGTGTTGCATTCTCAATAAATCCACCAATATCAGGACCTGATAGTGGCTGACCACTGAGACCCTGCACCAAGAAATCCAATCTTCAACTTCATCAAAAAACTGAATAGAGTTAGCCTTGTGCAAAACTTTTAAGTTTTGCTACAGAAGAAACCACTTACCAATTGAAGTACCATAGATATACTCATATGGAGGTGCTCCCAATTGGACAGGTTATCTCCAGTCCATGTTGCAGCATACCTTTGGCTACCTACAAAGGCAGCTCTGGTGAGAACAAATGGACGCTTTTCCTCATTAGCCATTTTCATTCCTTCTAACGTTGACCTTGCCATCAACATGCCATAAACCTAAAAGTGCAATTCATATTAAAGATTGAATATACAATGGCTTCCACCTCCATCCAAGACAAACCTAAATTTTGTATCTCGAGCTTTGGTTCCTAGTTCAGAAACTAGCAGTTAAATATTGTTAGATGAATGTGGTCGCCCCCCGCAATTAGACAAGTTGAAACCATGGGATATTCAAAGAGCTCATGGTTCGAGTCCCAGCACTAGCACTCTGGGGGAGTGTTAGATGAATTTGGTCCACCCTCCATCAAATCCACATAATTATGAGATATACATTGTAGCGCCTAGCCGCCTCTTGTTCTAGTTTTTAGAGCAAGTGGTCGTTTACAAAGAGGAACATGTAAAGCAGGAAATAAACTTCTAGAGTCTGAAGAATACTTATTACATTGTGATAATGAGAATGATTCTGACAACCACCAATTTCAGTGTCTCCTCTATGAATGTTGCTGTTGGGCATTGTCAATGTATCAATCTGCAGAGGAACATTCAAGTTAACACTGCAAGTCACTGAAGGATGATATATATACATATTTTAAGCTTTTTATCTTACCTTGAAAACAGCAGGTTCATTCATGTCGTTCCATAATCCATCAACACCATTTGAAATAAAGTCCTTAACTAAATTAGCCCACCACAAACGAGCTTTCCCTTGTGTGAAGTCCGGAAAAACACAAGGTCCAGGCCATACCTCCCCTAATACGAATGAATAAAAAAGAAACGGGTTTAACTTAATGCCCAAAAGAGGATTCCCTTAACCAAATAAGAATCAAAATGAATAAATGCATCAAGAACAAGAACTAATACTCACCAACAAAGGGTTGTCCATCTTCTTTCTGAATCCAGATGTCTTTTTCAGAACCAGTATCATAAACGAAATAACCCTCTTCATGTTTAATCCCTGGGTCGAGCATCCAGATTGCTTTGAACCCATTATCATGCAGTTCATTCACCAAAGTTTTTGGTTCAGAGAAACGCTCCTGGAGAACAACATGTTCATTGCTAAATCATTGCCTAACAATTTCAGAAAAAGTAGTATTTAGGCTTATGTTTGCAGAAACTTTCTCCAGACACAAGGAAGTTGGATTTGGGGGGTTTCTAAGTTCCAACACTATAGGCTATGATGCCATGGTTACACCATTTACCTCACTTTTCTTGTACTTAATCTTACACTTTGTTTACACTAGCATCTACACCTTGTGTATATAACCCAAGGCCTATTTTCTTCTACAGGGATGAACATCTCAAATATTTGCACCCTCTTTTACTAAATTCATGTGGACTCACTGCAAATTGGTTGAAAAAACATATTCAAAAGTAAAATCATGTTGAGAGAAACATACTTTGTCAAAAGTGAAACAACGAAAGCCATCCATGTAATCAATATCCATCCATATGACATCACAAGGTATTCCCTTCTCTCGGAATGTTTTGGCAATCTGATGTGTACACACAAAGTCGAGATAAAGAAAAACAGGGGAGATGAAAAAAGTCAGAAGCCACAAATAATTTTGGGAGTAACAAGATGCAAAGATTCTGTTCTCTTCAACAAACTGACAAATTTAATAGAAATGAAAATGGTAGAAGAGAGAAATATAAGTTAAGAGTAAGACAAATGATAACCCCCAGAAAACGCTGAGGGTATTTATATCAGCAACTTTGCTGGACCCATTAGATCTTCGAACTACAAATATCTAGGCTTTAAAAATGAGAATCTATCAAATATTCAGATTGGACATTCCACTAACAGCTGTTGTAAGAGTAATATTATGCCCACCAAAATTTCCCTACTTGATTTACCAACTAAAATGGCAACATCTCAGCAACACATTCAAGACAAAGTCTTACATGTGCTACTCCAAGATGCGGCCACATCAGTTGGTAAACTAAAGGTAAAGCACTTACTTTTAGAACCTTCGCAGCTGAGTCGTAGCTATAACGACATTGATGATAACCTAGAGACCACTTTGGAGGCATGAATATAGTTCCTGAATGGGAAATGGAACCATCAGTTTTAAGAGCCAAAAAAATAGAAATATGTAGAAACTTTGAATAGAAAACCACTCAGATTGAAGAATATAAGAATGCTGCTTACAAAATTGTATAGAAGGAAACATAATCTAAATGGGGTTTTAAGAGCTAACCAATTGCATGTGATAAGGATATGAGAACTGCAGTGGGAGAGGCAAATGGACCAAACGTAATGACAGGATATGAAGCTGAAGCTATAAACGTTATTCTTGACTCCTTCCGCAAATCTATCTGTTTAAAAATATATATGTTTAGTGATCAATGTGGCAAAAAAAATCCTCTAGTGACGAAATTCATAGGAAATGAGATTAAGACATAAAGCATAAATATAAAAAATGCCAGCCGAACATAATTTCAGGCAAAGTGACCAATGAAAATGGGGCACATTAATATTTCGGCCCCTTTTATGTTGTCCTCAATATGTGCAACTAGCATTACTCCAGAAAGATATATACACACGACTACACTAGACCTCGCAATGTCGTGTTGTGTCGGCAAGAACCCCAAATGCCTCTCCATTTGGAAGAATAGCTAGCAACCAAGGATGTGACTGGTACAATGATGTAGTTCCTGAAGCATAACCCCATGCATCGTTCCATGTAATTATCTGCGATTTTTTAACTCCTTAGAACCTATAAGGAAAACAAAACGAAAAAAAAAAGTGGGGGAGGGAGGATATTTACACCCAACTTTTTACTTGTTACATGGCTTATGCCCGAATTTTTACTTTTTATAGTTACATTTCGCTTACACCCAATTGTGGGGCATGAGAAGTTTTAGAACAATGTGATATTTTTGTAAAGATGATATCTACATGGTGAGGAGATCATCCTTACAAACAAAACAGCCATTGGATCATCTCCAAGCAGACCCACAAGAGGATGTTATCACAGTGTAAGAATAAGTCGGGTGTCAATATCCAGTCCCGAAAAAAGAGAAGTACTGGCAGTTCAAATTAACAAGTGAAACAACAAACAAACCAGATAATCTCATCCCACCAAAAAAATTAAATAAATCATTTAAAAAAAAAACTCACTCTTGTGCCAGTCCGCTCAAGCTGTCCACTAACTTCTCCTGTTCCATATAAAGAGGTTCCAGTAGGAAGCTAAATGAAGAGAAAATTGAAGCAAGTTTAATAAGAAACATGAAATTACAAATGATTTTCAAGAAAAAAATGTAAATACACAATAAAAATTTATAAGAAATCAAATTAAGCAGCATAACTAACCTCGATATTTTGTTGACGGGGAAAAACCTAACGGAAAAAACCCCGGGACCTAGTCCAGAAATTACCACTAAGAGTTGTGAGAAATCTTACAACCGTTCACATCGACAACATGAATCCCTCATGCAAACTCGACCGGTATTTCTCTATGACCCGAATCCACGAATCACCCCTTCAATAGTGTGTGCATCTCCAACTCGGAATCCACTAAGCCCTGCACTTGTTAGCTCGAATCATCAAGCCTCTTGTATGCCTCCAACCCAGAATCCACCAAGCCTCGTACTTATATGCTTGAATCTACGAGCCTGCACCTCGTCGGAACTCCACCGACAAATTCACCGGAACTCCACCGGTGACTGTAATGGTGTTTGAAGATTTGGTGTTTCTTCAACACTCTATGGCTCTCATGCTAGAATGATATGCAATATCTAGCTAAAATAAAAAGCCCTATGAGAGTAGAACAAAATCAACTCTCAAGAAGTTAGCTCAATCTCTCTCAAGATCTTGAAGCCCTAGCTAGTTGGAGAAGATGACTACAAAGAGTCTCTCAATAGTTTCTCACTCTAAGCTCTAACTCTCTTCTTCTTCCTTGATGCATACCCTAAAATGGTTTGCTTATCTTCTATATAAAGAGAAGGAGCAAAACCTAAGGTTATTTGGGTCAAAAGACCAAAAGGGTATGAGGCCCTAGGTCTAAAAATCGGGCAACCCAGAAATCTAGGTGCAGAGTATCGATACAGCCAAGATGTGTATCGATACTGAGCTTACAGTTGAAGTCTGTATCAATACACAGCTCATCAGTATCGATACTGGGCTTACAGATCAAATCTGTATCGATACACAACTCAACAGTATCGATACAAGTTGAGAAAAATGCGCAAAACTGATTTTGCAAACCATTTTGAGTGTTCTACATGCATCCTAGCTATTGCCATTGAGACCTGATCTGGCTTTGGTATCGATACGACCCCAAGTATCGATACTAGCCTAGCCTGACTTACAGGCTAGGTCAATATCGATACCACCTTCAGAGGGTATCGATACCACCCTGCCCATAAGCTAAAAAAGCCATTTAAAAAGTGTTTAAATGGTTCTAAAAACATCCCAGCTTATGTGGCTAAGTCCTAATGCATTCTAACTACCTATGAATGATAAACATGGTCACTTACCAACGTGTGGTGAGTTGAGTCCGTTGGCGTGCTTTCTCTTCGATCTTCGATGAAGTGTGAGTTTGCACAAACGATACAACCTAAATCTAACTCAAGCATGGACTTACAATTGAGTTCATTGTTTTACCATGAACATTGACAAACCCAAAGGGACCTTTAATCCTCAACACAAAAAATCAACCCTTGGATCATCTAAAATGTCCTAAAGACATTTATAAATAGAGTGTAAGAATAAAGTGGGTATTTGATGGGCCCTACAGACATTTTGTGTTTTTCTGAAATAGGAGTAGTTTGATGGGCGTGTGACTGTGAGTGACCGACGTGTGTTTTATATATATATATATTTTGAAACAGGGGTATTTCGGAAATTAAAAGAAATACAGCGGACGACAACTTAATTTTCATCTACATGATGAGGAAATCATCTCCACAAATATTAAGCCATTGGATCATCTCTACCTGGGATTACAAATATGTGTAAGAATAAAATGGAGTGATAGGTGGCCCACTTAGAGAAGATACGTGCGTTGATGGTGATCTAGATGATGAGTAGATCATCATCACAAAATCCGCCCGACAACACATCTGATATATAAAAAAGGGTCGTAATATCTACTGCATAGGCAACCGATAAGGGCCACCTAATTTTAGGTTTAATAATAGTTGACTAAATTTGGTGTATATTTTTAATAAGGGCTATCATCTTTTAGTCAAACAAAAAAGAATTCTAGGTATTCTATTGTTTAACACCTTTTTTCCTACTCCACCAATTTAACAAATTTTTCCACCATCTTATTTGGTATCATAACACCGAGCACATTCAACCAATATTCCGAACATTGAATCTCATATTTGAGAAATTTATGTAGTATGAATATACTCCAACATTAATGAAGGAGTTTTTTTTTACAAAACGAGTTTATTGAAGGCACAAAGACATCAAAACATTAAAAAAAATTAGAACGAAAAAAAGCAAAGCATTGTAAGAAAACTAATCTAACATACCAAGTTTTACTTATTCAATGCAAGGGTGATCTTCAGCTTTGATTCTACGTTGATGATGAGACTACCAAAGACCATACGAAATTGACAAATTATGGCACTAACGGTTAATAAACTCCAAAATTCGTCTGAATTTTAAGTTTAGTTCCCATGATGTCTAGATGTTGAGTTTTGACCTTAACTCCACGTATCTCACTTGCATAGTGCCTAAAATACCCTTATAAACTTTTTTAATCTATACTAATATATAAATGGAACTCTCATTCTCGATAGATATTTCGTTGGATGGCCTGGCCTCCTTAAAAAAATTACGTAATTTATCCTTGCATTTGGTTTAACATATAATATAAAACTAAAATGATAAGGGTAATTTTGTCATTCTCTTAACTTAAAACTAACCCTTCTAAAATATCTCCCTCAAATTTCTTAGGATGTGTTTGATAGCATTCGAATTCCACGAAAATAGGTTAATTAGTTCCGCGAAAGCAACACAAATTTCGTTGTTTCTTTGGATTTTTTAATTCCACGGAATTGGGAGCCTACTTATTTAAAAGCGTGGCTACTAGTTTTTTTAATGTAATTTCATAGAATAGGTTTTCTTGGCCCTCCTAAGGAATATAATTCCGCAGAACGCATTTCTTTGCTATCAAATATAGCCTTAGGATCTTTTCTATCTTCTTCCCCACGATCTCCCTCCCACACACCTACGGTAGTTTCATTCTCAAATCATTTCCTATAATCCCTCCTTAAATCTCTCTTTCTCTCTCCTCCCACATTCTAACACATGGAAGTATAAATCTAAGATACCCACAACCACTATTTCACCCTCAATTTTGGAAACATAGGAAGATAGATTTTCCCTGAAGAGCACATCTAAACCATGCAAGATCTTGAAGAAGAAGAAGAGGATTTTAGGATTTCTATATTTTTTCTTAATCAATATTTTCATGTGGTTGTAAGTATTGTGTTTTGAATAAAGATTTTATTTAAGTTTCACTAAGTTTTTTTTTTTTGCTTAAATTTATGCAAGTTCTATATTTATGTTTGTAGACTGTAGATTCCACAATTAATTTTAGATCTGGGCATCGACAACGTGCATAGGGAGAAACACAGATTGATCGTGAAGATTCCTTGGCGCCGGGGTGGTGCCGGCCTAAGGGTCTCTGACGATCAAGTCAGTTTTGCTTTGAAAAGTAAGTTAAACGAAAAATTTAAAAATAAGAACGGATCTGTATCACATATTCTGGTAGATCGTGGCTGGGGCGGTGGAAGATGGGATCTTAGTCGTTAGATCTCTGCCCTGCAGATGTATGCCCTCCGGGGAAGGTTGACTATGACAGTGGACATTCTGAAGTTGCAGAGAGCTTTTTAAAGAGTGAAAGATCGTGCCAGAGAATGCCCTTCAATCCGTTCCCCTCCTCCTTTTATAAGAGGGGGATCCAGATTAGTCATCCTGAGATCTCGGGATAATTTTTCTAGATCTCAGAAAGATATTTTGGCGGTTAAAGAGTCTGTGAGGACTGAGCTCCTCATTTGAATTCGTCAATCCTAAGGAGGATATTATGACGGTTAGGGAGTCCTGCGTGGATTGAGCTCCTAATTTGAACTCGTCAACCTTATCTACCCTTGAATATTTGACCATGGGCCAGTGGGCTCCTGAACCTGGTAAAAGGTGCCGGCCCTTTGGCCAATGGGCCTTTGGACCGTTTCACAAATTTGGCCACTACAATATTTATGCCAGTTTATTTGAATAAGTTACTTAGTTGCCTATATACTTTATTTTTTCCTAATTTGCAATTACTCTTTTTTTATTCTGTTAGGGAAGTAATAGTTCTATATTTGCTCAACAATGAGAGAATGTTTGATGAAAGAAAAAAGAAAAGAAGAAAAAAACATTTTGAAAGTTTTGTCATTAAATCTTAATTACAGTGTACAATTATCATTTTTCTCATAATTTAGAAATATTAACTCTGAAATTCGAAGATTTTTGCACATGCGTCTTTGGCCCAACGCCATTAGTTTATCCTATGTAATAATTCGATAGCTTTTCGGTGGCGATGGCAGTGTCTTTGCGCTTCTAACACGTCTTTTATGATGTATCTATACTTCTTATATATGAGGAGGGGTATTGCAACATACTTTATTGGAACACTATTGTAACATATATTTTGTGGGGCCCATATAGAGATGATTCAAGATCTGATTTTTTGTGAAGATGTTCTCCTCACTATTTAGATCAACATATCCGAAAATCAAATTGTTCGGGTCATTCTAAAAGCTCTACCACAATCAAAAGTTTTCTGAAAACCAACGGTCTTAAAAAAGAAAGACTAAAATTCGTCAATGTTTAATAGTTTGATTTGGGGGTTTTAGAAGTTTTAGAATGAGTTGATTTTTAAGTATGAGGATCAACATGGTGATGAGAACATCTCCATCCAAAATTAGCCCTTAAATCATCTCCACATGAACCCCACAAAAAAGTATGTTGCAATAGTGTTGCAATAAGGTATGTTGCAATATCCCTCCTCTTTAGAGCATCCACATTGGTTCAATGCTAAAAGCTAATTTTAGCTTATCAAATTTGGCATATATTTTCGAGTAACACATCAGTGCCAATAATGTTTAGTAAAACAAATTTAATAAAAAACTAAAAAAGGATACAGATGTCATTTAAAAAAAATCTTTTTCAAAATGCCAGGCGGTGTCTCTAGGGGCCGCCTGGCATTTTCAAAATGTTTTTTTAAAAACAAAAGTGACGCATGTAGTCCTTTTTTGAAATGAAAAAAAAAATGTGTGGGACGACCCAACCCAACACTAAAACGAACCTCTCCTACCCCACCCAACATCAAACGACACCCCATCCTCTCCTAGCTATAAAATCTGGAGATTTTAATGGAGAGGGCCAAATTTGACTTACGTGAGAGACTTATAGAGTTTTTCTCTAGATTTGACATGCTGTAACATTTTCTGAAGATTTAGCCAAAAAATGTTATCTCTATATCTTGAGCATTAGTGTCCTTCAAAGAAAAAAAAATAAAGTGGGACGGTTTCATGTATTCAAATTTTATAATATATTTCAACTTAAAAAAAATAAAAAAAGGAAACTAATATATAGTTTAAAAAAGTTTAGGCTCTGCTTGGTATGCAGAAAAATTCACATCTGCAGTTATTTCAGTCAAATTGATAACTCAGCTGCTTGATATGGTACATTGGTATTCCTATGCTAGTTAGGATACCTATGGCCTTGTTTGTCCATGCAAACTACCACTACTACAACTGTGGTAATTTGCATTCTGCAAATTTTTCCTGCATACCAAGCAGGGCCCTAATGGCTAAAAAGTGTAATGTACGCGCAACAATTTGTTACATAAGTTAAAATTTTATTAAATCATCCAACACTATCTAAAACAAACCTGACAAGAAAGCATATTAATTGGATCACCACACTTGAACAATAACGAGTCCAATGATCAGATTCCCAGGAATTCATCAAAATTTCCTTACACAGAAAGATAACACAAACATTCAAGATTACATCGTCTCCATCAACTGCTACATAAGTTATTTATTGTCTTCATATATATGTAGCAAAAGAAAAGAGAATAAATGAAGCAGAGATTTCAGAACAATTTTCCAAAATCACTGAGAAAGTTCTTTAAAGAGGAGGGAAGTTTATGTTTCAGTCTTGGTTGGCTCCCATGGTTGGTATCTGGTCCAGTTTCTCTGCCCAGGATTGAGACTGTGTCCTTTGGAATGGTAGATGTATTCATCACCCTCTCCTGAGAAGTTCTGCTTGTGTTCAATTCCATACCTCTGGGGTTTCAGCATCAGAAGCTGCCCCGAAAAAGAAAAAAAAATAAAACCCATTCTTTTTCAATCGGTAAATTATAATGTGGAGAATTTTTAAGCTTTATTGATGGAAGTCTTATGAAACCATGTCTAAGGAACTTACCTCATCCCCTGTATGGTCAGTGATGTGGTGTAGCCACCCATGCCACTCTGGAGGCACCTGTGATGCATTATAACGACTCTTATCTCCATACTCCACCCACCTGTGTCTTCCTGCAGAAATCCCGTCAAGTTTTACGTTAACACATCACGGGATAATAAGATTTTATCGTGATATACTCCTTAAGGTCATAACATAAATTGGTCAATAAGTAATGAAAATTTGGTTCACAGAAAATTTTTTTAAAAAAAATTATTCCAAAAATAAGCTAAAATGTAGTAAGTTAAGGAATTCTATTTCAGCACTAAGATTTGAATAGATTATGTAGAAAGTAACACAAAATAGAAAAGAACTACTGACCATATTGAGTATTTTGAAGCTTCTCATAATATTTGTTTCCAAACTTATCAACTCCCACAAGAGTGGCACCTATGTTGTGGATTTTAGTTTGCCTGAAGAAAACATAAATGGGGATTAAAGAAGGTTTAATCAAAGAGAAGCAGAAGAATTCACAAGACATGAGGGGGAAAAAAAAGAGCAAATAAAATTTGGCACTTTATAATCAATAACCTTACATAGCTACCTCTAAAATTCCACAAACAATAAATACATATTTGCACAGACCATGTTGTGGAGAACTGAAATAACATACATATTTATTTTCTGCAGGTATATGCAAAGGAATGCAAAAAATATCTGAAAGAGTAGTTTATGACTGAAAAGGAGAAACTGGATCAACGAAACACACTGAGAACATGTTCAGCTTGATTGTTTGATGGCTGGATTAGTTTATGACTCAAGAGCTTGAAAAGTTTAATTTCATAACTCCGCTAAGATAATAGCTAACATGATCAGGAACAAAATCCTTTTCACCAAACCGAATATGGGGATAATGCATAGAATCATAGATGATCATAAGATTCATAACAATCTATTGATCCAAAAAAAGAAAGAAAAGAGAAAAGAACAGAAAAAGGAAAAAGATAATGATAATGTACACAACTGAAACAAGGATTCATTTATTACTGATAGGGTGCATATCTATAATGAGATCACTAGTTTTTTATATATATGTTTGTGTTTTAGGGTTAAAAGAGAAGTCTTGAGTATGGTCGAATAGTCTCTTTTGAATCCCATTGAAACCCATAAGTTTGTGTTTTGGGGTTAAAGAGAACGACTAGCTTTCCACCAAAGAATGGGTATGTTGATGTGCTGAAAAGTGAGTCGAACCATGGCCTCAAAAGTACGTTATTGTATGTGGATCATAGGTTAGAGAACACTCGAGATGCTTGGGCAATAGAAAGCTTGTCGGGCCTAGTTGTGCAGTCCAATAAGCCCAATAAGGATTAGATTTCAACCTGTACTTCTTCTACACATAGTTGTAGCATAACAAGTGATCCTTAGAATGAGTTTAGCAGAGATAAAAATGTTGGTATGGATGAGTGAAGAGAATAGGAATGAGATGATCAATGAAATAAGGACACCAAAAGAGAATCTATGAGTAGCCACAATAAGGGATGAGATATAGAAATTTGATCAAGATGGTTTGCACACGTATGCAAAGACCGATGACGAAGGTGATAGAAATGAGATACGACCTAACAAAAGATATTTCTTGCCCAACATTTTGCAATTAAAATGTGAAGAAATATCATCTGTGTCAGTTGATCCACAACCCCTCACCCTGTACCCTTCCCTCTCCAACGTGCAAAAAGAAATACTGAACAGTCTGAAATCAGGGAAACCATTGGTGTATCCAAAAGTATCTTGGATGTAACAGAAACCATAAAAAAGAGTTGGTTTTCCAAATTAAATTTTATTCCTTGGAACCATGCGAGGACTCAGATTTCTATAGGTGCTAACCTTATAATTGCAATCAAATAAGCGGACTCGTTATCGATAAAAATATATATATCATTGCTAGGCATCCACAAAATACTTACTGAAACCCTAAATGGGGAAATTGATACACCGACGACAACTATAATAAGCGAAAAATAAACCCAACATGAACAAACAACAAATTTAGTAGCTTTGAGTGAATAGTCAAAACTTACAAAAGGTTTCCATCCGGAAGGCACCTCCTGCATAGAAAGAAAAAAAAAACACACAACAAAAAGAAACCCAATCACTATATCATATAGGGTAAATCACAGACTATGATTAGGGCAAAATTACTATAGATATTTCGTTATGTAAGTTTAAAAATGAGGATTTTTCATACGATTAATCGTGATACATATCGATGTATAGCCCTAAACAGTGGTAAGTTCAGCAATTCGATAAACAAAACAAGAAACCTAATAATTGGGGCATGTTTAGATCACCATTTCTCTGAAAAATTAATTGTGATCAGACGGATATTCAGATTAATCCCTTGTTTTCTAGGGTTTTCTAAGAAGGATTGACAGAGTGAAAGAGAGACTTACAAGAATCCTCCTTCCTTGAGCTCCCTCACTACGTTTCCGATGCCCTTCTCCTTAATCGCGTTGAATGCGCTCTTCAAGAAGGACGCCATTTTTTCTCTCTCGCTCTTTCTCTCTCTAAGATCTAACGAAGAAATACTCTATTCCTTCTTTCCTTCACAGATACGTGCCACTGGTTTGTCCTTCCTTCAGACGTGCGAATCCATGTTATAGGCACCAGTATTTTAGATTAGGGCTACGGGCATCCAAAAGGACCAAAATATATGAACTGTGTTATTAGGGACATAAAGTTTGGTTAGAGGATGCTCAAAATGTAGGCCTTATTTAGCCTAACTGTGAACATTCCTCTCATGTTATGTTCTTTCTAGGGGGATTCCCCTCCAAAAAATAACTAAACCCCACTGCCCCACCACTTCACTACCACCTCACTACCGCCACCATCACAACCCCACTGCCATCACCATTGCAATGAAGGTTGTATAATGTCAAATGTGTTTGATTGTGAATCTTTTACTAGTTGTGAAGACCCAATACCCATGTGTTTTTTATGACCTCCATTAATGGAGATTTTTTTACAAACAGGTTAGTGATGGTGCAGTGAGGTGGTGGTGATGGTGACGTGGCCATAGTGAGGTGATAGGAGGTTGTGGGTGTTAGAGTTTTTCAGTTTACAAGTAAAAGATAAGAAAAAAATTAGTTGAAAATGAGAACCCCTAGTAAAATCGTCACTCTTCTTAACCATTTGCAATATTTGGGTAGTGCTCTTTTAAGGGTAAGGATAGTGAGAATCCCTTAATCCAATCCCTTAAGCTATGGATCCTTGGGTTAACAGGTGGAGGAAGAATAGTGGAAGAGTAGGCTGAATGAAACATAGAAGAGACTGAGATGATCACTGTAGATCGCAGTTTCCACAATTGATATTGGATCAGGGCACCGACAACCTGCACAGGAAAAAATACAACTCACACGTGAAGATCTCTAGGCGCCGGGGTGGTGCCGGCCTAGGAGTCTCCGACGGTCAAGTCAGCGTTGTTTTGTAAAACAATTTAAACCAAAATTAAAGGAGAAGATTGGATCTGTATCACCTATTCTGGTAGATCGTGGCCGGGCGAGGTAGAAGACGGGATCTTAGTCGTTGAGCCTCTGGGTGGACGGTGTCTTTTCCCCTGGGGAGATTGACTAAGTGATGGCGTTCTCAATATTCTTCTGTTGCGGAGAGTTTCTTTTCGGGAGTGAGAGAGGGAGGGAGTCAGTAGTAGTTCGTCGAGAGAGTTTGAGAGAGCCCCCCTTGTTCCCTTTTATAGGAATGGAATCCAATCCAGTTGCCCTGAGCTTCGGGATAATTTCCCCTATCTCAGGAAGATATTTTGGCGGTTATGGAGTTTCGTGAAGACTGAGCTCCTTACTTGAATTAGTCAATATCTTCAAGAAGATATGATGGCGGCTAGGGAGTCCTGCGTGGACTGAACTCGTAGTTTGATTTAGTCAATATCTTCAGGAAGATATGATGGCGGTTAGGGAGTCCTGCGTGGACTGATATCCCAGTTTGAATTAGTCAATCCTTATCTGCCCTTGGCGTATGGACCATAGAGTTGGTCTTGGGCTATTGGGCTTCTGGGCCTGATAGTTGGCATCTGGGCATGGTAAATGTGCAACCCTTTCGGTCGGTAGGCCACTGGGCCTGATAGCGAAATCTGACCACTACAATCACACAACCATCTGATGGTCGTAGCGAGCATCAAATGATCGCAATTCCATCGCCAACGATCAAATCCTCGCTCCATTATGGATCATTTGAGTAGTGGAAAGTTGCTTGGATCCTTGGATTCCACTATCCAGGTGAAAATCTATGGTTACTGGATTATTGAATTCCACTAAACTTACCCTAACTAGGCTAGCCCCTAGTCCGAGCTAGGAATCCCCTTTAACAGCAGTCGCCCCCTAACCCAAATTGGCTGTGTCAATATCGCAATTCATTTGTAGAACCGGATCCTGTATTGCCCATCTCGACTTTCAATTGGGTGTCTGCGTAACTTGGTGTATTCTTGAGTACACCTGGTACACCCTACTTGGAAGCAGTGAGCTGTGCCTGTTTGAGCCAAAAAAATTTAGAGAGAGAGAGAAAAACTAGAGAGAGAAACTAGAGTGGAAGAAGGATGCAGAGATGGTTTGGAAAGCTTCGTCCTTTCGCGACTTCTGCAACAGAAAATCTTTCATTTCTATCTTCGTCTTCTTCCCATCGTACCCTTCTCCATTCTTCCCCTTCTCCTCAGTTGCAGCAACCAGTTTCACTGATCGTAAATAACTCGATCTTCAAACCCCTTTTCAATGCTCCTTCAATAACACATCCCCAAATGCTCCATTTAGGGTTTCAATCTTCTTTCACCCAACTCTTTGTAAGTAATTCAATCACTTCATTTCTGTTCTTATAAATTAGGTTTATGGTTTTGATTTGATTTGATTTGTTTTTTAATAAATTCGTTTCAGTTGAATCAAAGTCGTCATTTTTCGTCCAAGGAGAGGAAGCGAACACGCGTGACGCCGGTTACTTCTAAGTTGAAGAAAACCAAAATGAAATCTTATTCGTAGGTTTTTCTTTTTTTTAAATGCTTTGTTAATCTGATTCTTTTATTGTGTTTTATATGTATAGAGCTGTTATTCTTGATTTTGTGATCATTGGAATACTGTTTTCAGATCATTTAAGTCGAGATTTAGGGTTATGAATGACGGGCAAATTCGGCGTTGGCGAGCAGGGAAACGACACAATGCACATTTGAAGGTTTTTATCATTTGTTACTTTCTTGTAGTTTAGTTATTTGTGAAAATGTTCCTTAAAAGAATTATTACATATTGCAAATGTTAAAAATCTCAGAAGGAAGAAACCCTTACAGGAATAATTTGGATAATGTAGAAAGAGAAAAGATAAAGCACATTTTTACCCGAGCACTAGTTTTATGGTAATTTATTCGTGTTTGGCGTATCGTGACTCATATGGAAACGGGGATAAACTTTAGTGATTGAAAATTCAGTGAACTGTTATTTTATTGCAACACAAACCAGATCATCTTTAGTATAATGTCTTGTTTTATGTAGAATGTGGTTGCCTAAATACGTGTTCTCTCATGTTTGTGAGATTGAGATGCTGTAACGATGTTTCCAAAAGTTTCTAAAAGACGTATTTGCTCGAGGTCTCACCAGTGGTGACCTCAAGGCAAGCAACCTGAATAAATTAGAACCCTTTTTGGCCTCTTAATTTATTTATTTCTATTTGTATTTCATCATATCTATGTTTGCTCTTGCATTGCCACTTGGTAAAAACCCTACTGGGCCTATTCGATATTGAAAAAGCCCAATCTTCAAAGCCTCTAGGTTGACAGTGAGAGTAATGAAGGAAAGTCGATCGAGTTTAGCTAGAGATAGTAGAAGGGACTGATCTAGACTGGTGGAGAGGAGAGTCATTAGGAACTTGGAAGACAGAAGGATAATGAAAAGGTTAGGGTTAGGTGACCCAAACAAAGGACTTTTATATGATAACCCTTGTACTAGTTCTAGGTTTCACAAAAATACCAAATATAATATTAGCTTCACTTAAGTCTATTTCAGGGTATGTTTAGGTCACTGACACAAACGTGGTCGAGATTAGTTATTGTGATATTCCATATGTGCCATTCCAAATTAACTGCAAGTATGAGACATTTCGGTTGACACATTTCTGAAACAAAACGAAACTAGAGTTTGAAGTATATCAAAAGACATACAAAGGGTCTGGGCACATGTACTGAACTCTTCATGTGTCTAGGTCACTGACACAAACGTGGTTGAGGCTAGTTATTGCGATATTCCATATGTGCCATTCCAAATTAACTGCAAGTATGAGACATTTCGGTTGATACATTTGTGAAACAAAATGAAACTAGAGTTTGAAGTATATCAAGAGATGTACAAAGGATCTGGGCACGTGGACTGAACTCTTCAAAGCCAAGCCATTTTAATTCTCTGAACTCTTTAAGGATCATAAAAAGGATAACATGGATACGAGGCAAATCAGATCTTTGATCTACCTCGAGCCATTTCATTCTCCCACCGAGAAATACATAGTAAATGACTTGTTTGTTGATTCCCCTCCAACTTGCACTATAGGTTGTGGGAGAAATCCCATGGGGGAATTTTGATCTAGAACATGATTTGTGATGTTGCAATAATGCTTGCCCGAAATATTTACCTCAAAGAAATGTTGAATCAAGCTCTTAGTAAGGCAAATTCACATTCCCAAGCTCTTGAGTGTCGCAAATTCTCATGCCCTGTTAAATGTTCTCCAGTATGTGTATGAGTGTATCCATTTCAAACCTGGTCAAGGTGGATGACATGAAGGAGCACGTGCTGGCTTGACCCAATTAAAATAGTTTAGGAATTGAGGATTATTCTTAGGTAAAACATTTCAAAGATAGAATATGTTCTTCAAATTTTTCAAGTTAAACAGTGGATTGTAGTTGTGATTACAACACCGTACCTCACATGTGAAAATGAATGTTAATGAAAGTTAGCTGATACTTCTTAGTCGCTTTCCTGATCAAAGGAGTTACTACTTAGTTGCTTTAGACCATCCGTGGGTGCTAATTGGCTGTGCTACAATTGAGTTTTCTTTTGTTTGTCTGAAGATTCTTTACCTTTTCTAAGTTATTTGACATAATCTATTTCCTTTTTTCCATATGATATCCCAGTTAAGTTTATACAATGGAAGATACATAACTATGATTTGCCTTACTTTGAATTTAATGGGATTGTGGTTTTGTTAAATGCAGTCAAAGATATCAAAAAGAAGACTCAGACTACCTGCTCTTGTCCATCCAGCTTACGCCAAAGTGATGAAGAAGCTCAACTTCACTGCTTGTTGAGAGGCTCTGTATATCTTCCTTCCCAGTTACTGGTATGAAGACGTTCTTGTGCTTTTGGCATTTAGGGCTTTTTCACATTTTCAGAGTACCCACATCAAACCTCTACAAGGAAATTCTGAGGATGCTTTTGAGTGTACGAATTGTTAAAAATTTTGTGGTCTCAGATTTTATTAAAATTAGCAGGTAGACCCTTAATTGTGTTAGATCGTTAATAAACTGTTTATGTTTTCAAAATGAACACAATGCAGAAGCTTGGGAGTGAGGGTAGGAGGAAGCTGCCCCTCTCCCACCACTGATTCTGCTTAACACATTGACATGGTGATACAAGTGATCTTTTTGCTGAAAGTTGGCATAGCTCAATGAATTTAACCTTTGATTTGTAATTTTTTTTAGATAGACATTGGATTCTCCAAAAGAGTAACACAATGAATGGATGATTCATCTGATGTAGATAATTTTCAGCCAAAAGAGAGATTCTTGCTTGGACCCATTAGATATTAAGGCCTGAACTTGCAGCCCTTAATACTCTACGACGTACAGGCAGGGACTAGAAGTACTTCCCATCCTCGCTTCTTTCACCTCATTAAATGGGCTGAGGAGTCATGTTTCTGTGGTCCAACATATTCGACAGAGCCGTAGTTGGATACTGAAAATTCACTAGGCAAGAGGATGGTCTTAAAAGTCTTTACTATCATTGGACATTTTCTTCTAAATTTGTATTCGTTTTCTGTTTTAGGTTCTCCTAAACTACTAAATAAGGTTCATAACAGGGTCTGCTCAACTGCGCAAGGGAAGTTTTTTCTTGGCGAAGAAATGGCCCCTGTTTGATATGTGCATACCTTAGTAACCAGACGTCTATTAACAGCGACTATTGCTCCAGCTCGACCCTCTTGTAAGTTGGGTGCAGAAAGATCTCTCTCTCTCTCTCTCTCTCTCTCTCTCTCTCTCTCTCTCTCTCTCTCTCTCTATATATATATGACATGCCTTAATACTCAGAATCGTGGTATGCTCCAAACTACGCTCCGATGCTCCCGCTTTGAAGGCATTTTAGAACTAAAAATATTTTTTAATTGGCCGCTCCAGCACTCGTATTCCCGCTCCACGAAAAACTATACTAACAATACACGCTATAAGATTTTTAGCATCCTATATTTAGAAAAAAAAATTTACCAAGCCCTAATGCGTAATTAAATTTATACATCAATAGTCTTCCTCTTGCAATATTTTATTTTCAGTTAAATAGCCATTTTTTTTCAACGCCTGGAGCTATACATTACAGTCTTCTACATCACCAAAGCGTGCTTCACCACAGCTCCTTGGGACTTGAACTAAGAATTTGTGAAGGCTAACAAAGATTATGTGACTGGTCATCTTAGCCATGCACACGCATTTTCTTCAGAAAAAAAGTAATAGGGTGTATCAAACATGAGTCAAGAGTAGCTCCCAGCAAATACGGTTTCGCGATCAACAGATTTCAAGGAGTTCAGTTGTTGACGAATAGTCAGCAAGAGTGCGTATACACATCGAACAGAGACGTAACAATCAACTGACATTTGATGGTGTATATATATTGCAAGGAACACTGTTGGTTGAGTTTTAGCAAAAGGGTCGCCCAAATTTAAACCTGTGAGGAGCATATACATACAATTCCAGATTTTTATCTTTTTAAGTTAAACCTTACAGCATCAGTCTTCTAAATAACACATCTCATTTAACACCTTCCAAGCAAAATTTCTGCCTCATCAAATGATTTTGGCACAAGCAAGGTTGTGCTCAAACTTTATAACCCTCTGCTGCTCGTCTCGTCCAATTACATGTGTGTCACTGAATGATGCCTCTTTCTATGTCTTAACCTCATCTTCAGTCTCACCATTACGATCACTATTTGAAGACGATGCAATTGCCTTGCCTTTGCTATCTGACGTAGAATGGCTTATGTTCGTGCTCTCTGGTTTCTGATGTAGGAGCCGGAGCTGGTTTTGCAAAACCTATTGGTGAAAAGAAAAGAACAAAAACGAAACAAATGTTCAATGATCTTCTATGTTATTATAACAGGGAAGCAACCTACTTTGTAGTGAAACTGATGAATTGGTTCCAATTCTATCCTAATAATATTTATTTAAAATGCCTTTTACTGAAGTATAAAAGTGTATTCTCATCTAAATATTTATAAATTTAATGTGCGGTCAGCCCACACAGTGCTTGTGTGAAAAGATGAAAGACTCTTTAACCGAGGTTGTCTTGTTAGGGAAGAACTATATCTTTTACTCCAGAATCCAATGGAAAGCAAGTTGAAATGTAGTTAATGGAAATAGGTGAATAAATGCTGAACTTGAAAGTAGAAGACATTAATATTTAGTATCCCATACCAACGGACATCTAACATGATAACTACAAGAACCAGGAAAAACTATTAGTAGGCAACAAGTGGATGGGATTTGATTATGAATTTAAGCAATCAGCAATGCCAATAGATCTCTGGAAAAAAATTCACAGTACCTCGATCTGGTGCCTGATAAATCTTTCCTGGGCCTCCAGGTGAGAACCATACCCATTCGGGTCACTTCCTGACTTGTCATCATGCTTCAAATTGGCACTAGATGCCTGAAAAGGGACGAAAGCACCATGTGGGACCTGAGGATATGTGAAGTTGGTCTGTCCACCCGGAATTCCAAATTGCTGTTGTAGTGGTTGTCCAGAGGCCGTTCCTTCTCCAGTTGATTCCGTATTGGAAGAATCTAGTGAAGGCATAGAATTCTGAGGAAGTAAAGCATAACCAGGAGACCTGCAGGTTAAAAGACAAAAACAGATCAGAAGATTTCTTCAAATATGAACACAAAGTAAAAACTATTTTAGGGACAATACGTTGCCATTCATATAAAGAAGGGAAATATAGAAACCAACAATCATGTGAGTAAATACAGGTCAGTTTATCATCTTCTCGGCCTAAATACGTTTTAATAATGATACATATTTGAAGCCAAGTTGCTAAGCATGCAAAAAAACAACTAGTAGAAATGAGTTTCACTCCTCTCTCCCACTCAGTACTTTCAAAATAACAGTTCGGCAAAAATCTCTCCCCAGATCCACCCACTAGTCACTGGTGCAGGTTAGCTATCACTAGCAAGCCCAGGTGGTGGGATGTACATAATAGTAATTCCACTCTTTCATACTCCTCTGGTAGCAGTTCTTTCTCTGACTGGACAAGTCATTTTTCAGCAAAAATACTCCTAGCTTGCAACTAAAACCAGATAAAACCAAAGCCCAGCCATCAAGGGTCTGTAACTAACTGGATTCTGTCACCATTCATCAGCCAATTCAGCCGCAAACGAAGCAGTTAAGTGCCAATAAAATGCATTTTTCATAGTACAAGATGAAATATCGGCATTTTTTATTTCATTTTGAATTAGACATATCACGAAGTTCCATTTTTCAAGACGTGAGGCATTTTGTCACATTACTTGAAATCAAAACCATGGGAAAGCAGTAGGCATGCTCATTGCGGGGTTATTCACAACAGAGTGGGGCTAGTGGCAAACAATTTAGGGGAGAAGTGCTCAGTGCAGCAATTCCAACAATAAAACGAAACAACAGATGTAAATATTCAATGTGCTGCAACAAATGCTGTTCTCTACCAAACTATTGCACCTTATTGCAATTCATCAAGAAACTTACAGTGAAATCTTCAACAGATTTTTTTTTATTATTATTTTTTTATGAAGATCTTCGACAGATTATAAGTGGACAAACATATGAATAGAACAAATTTGCAATCCATCAAATGATTTATAACATTTCAATAACCATATAATGCACATACCAGACAAATGTATTTGTAGAAGGATATACATAGGATTTTTCATATATTGAAGCAGCTGCAGCAGCAGCTTGAATTCTTGCTTGATGCTGGCTCAAATTATCATTTGTTGCACCACCTGCAGAACCCTGTGTTGACGTACTAGCGGCACCCATTCCTGTCAAAGTAAAACAGATAACTACTTCAATGTGTACCAAGGGTGTTCATTTGTTTCAGGGATAATTCCAAACAATCAGCTATCTAGAGACATATATTCAAGTTTTCAACTCAGCATATTTTTGTTCTTATCAGTACATCCAAACAAAATCCCTTTCTTCCTTAATACTCGTCATATTTTCTCTCAAGAAACCTATCATATATTTTCTCCAAGTATATGATACCATGAGGTGACTCTTGTAGCTTTGCCTATTATTTTCTTGAGAAAGATGATAGCCTCAATGGTTAACTCTAGAATGAAGCTAAAATAATTTCTGAATCCTGAGATCAATGGTTCATGTCTTAAAAATTGCTCCATCACACTCTCTCGTAGCTTCCTAGTTCTTTGTTTGTGATTGGTACATAAATTTCATTATGTACCAAGGTAAAACTTCCTGTCCCAAAAAATGTAGAATTCATCCCAAAAATAAAGATAAAAGCGTGAGATTTCTAAGAACAAGTAATCGAAATACAGATGTAAATACCAATAAAAAATACAGATATAAATAACAAAATAACCAAACCTTGTTGATGTACTTCAGTTCGCACTCCATGTTGCCCTCCAGATGCAGCTGTCCCGCCTTCAAGTGGAACAACTAGTGCTCTGCATGTCGGGCAAGTATGTTGTCGTTCTAACCAAGACCGAAGGCAATGTACATGAAAAAGGTGTCCACATACGAGTTTTTTCGCCGTGACCATCTCCTCACGACAAATAATGCAGGTTGCGTCACCTCTGCATATTCGACAAAATTATTTTAAGAGGCATAATAACAAAAGAACAAAAAAAAAGTGTACGGATTTGTCAAGTAGACTCACGTATTGAGCTCTTCAGGCGTTGCATCTGGAAAACGATCATTCATATTTGAAGTGATTTTTCTATACCGAACATAATCAGCAACACGAACCTTGAAGTTTCGAAATGTCTCATAGAGCTCTCGGATCAAGTGCAACGGCACTCCGTAGTTCCTAAAACCAACTCCAAAGTCAATTTCTAACACAATATACATAGAACAAGCTATGAACTTGCAGATACTGCTACTGAAATCATAGGCCCAAATTTATGCGGTTGGAAAGAAATACTCAAGCTCATTACTAATACAAATATTCTTGCCCTTGTCAAAAAAAAAAAACATACTCCAGCAGTATCAATGTCATTATAAACTTAACTATGTCCATATGTGAATTCATGCACAATAATAGAACTATATTGGAATTTGAACGTATACATTTTTGTTTGTGTGTGCCTTGTGTTTATGCATCTCCACCTAAACCAAAAGCACAGGTAAATAAATTACTTACATGAAAATCACAAGAAAGAAGCACAGATACATTGACAAGTGAAGCAAATCGCGAATAAGTTCCAAGTAAAAGGTGTAGACTGCCTTTCTCTCCCATTGCCCTTCCATAAGCATGTCGCTAACATAGAAGACATATTTTACAAATGTTGACACTGTTGTTGTGGCCAATATCATATACCTGAAACAAAACATTTGCAGCACAATTACAATTACGAACACCTGAAAAAGGATTTAAGAAATAATGGACAGGAACTCTATGAAGTAAAAAAAAAAAAAACAATTCCTGGCTCTTAGGAGGAAGAAAAGTACTTATACAAGCAGAAAATATTGTTTATTTCAAATGCTCAAACAAAGATTACTATTATTAAGTAACAACACATTAACAACACGCCCTCTTTCCTTCTTCATGCTAAATTACTAATAGCATACAAAACCCTTGTGTTTGCTACTACAGAATAATTCACGGATATTTACCACTTCCTTTTTCTGATTAGTTGAGGAACCATTCAAATTCAACAAGTTCCCCTTGTCTATCTTATGAAAAGAAGGAAAAATCAAATAATCTTCATTTAGTTTTATCTGAACTCATATGGGATCTCTATTCTCTAATATGTGAGACAATTAATTCATTAAGCAGAAAACTGAACATCAGCCCAACTGATAAAAACCAAAGTTCAGATTCCACATACTAATAAAGCAATAATTATTATTAAATCCAAATTCTCAAGAAAAACATAACAAGGGAAATTGCAGGGGAAAAAAGTGCATCTTGGACTGCAACTGGACCTTCCAATTGTTACATCAAGCTTCCAAAAAGGGTCACAAACCAAACTTCACATCGTCAAGATAAACATAAAATCCCAATTACATAGAGCTCTCAGGAAAAGGGAGTATGTTTTGGGTGAGTCCGCTGAGATTCATCCTTAACTAATTTTAGTTTCAGACATTTTGTAGATTGCTTAGCTCCCCAAGAAATTTTCAAACATCTTCCTCTTCAGAAGTAATTTCCAACCAAAACAAATATTGCATATGAACCACTAATGTTGGTAAACATACATATTTGCTACCTAACAGGTAATTAAATTTCAAAGTGCAAATCTAAACATACAACCCTTCCATTTTGGTGAAACCATCACAAGCCTAGCATGCAAAAGTCTCAGGACAGAGTTGTAATACATGCATTAGTAAATGAAATGAGAATTACAGTAAAACGGCTGCCCATGTAACGTATATAAAAAATTAAAAAAATAAAAACTTACTCAAATGCAAAGAAGAGTGAAACTGAAGCCTTCCACGTCTGGATCAAATACTGTAACGAACTGTACAAGAAGAGACTATCCAGAACAAGAAGAAAACCCATAAAAGAAACAATCCGGAAGTGCGACAACATGGTAACAGCTGGAGTTGTCTCTATGTACTCAACCCTTTTCTGAGCCAACCAGTGCAAAGCCTTAATTAATAAGAGAGCGGTAACCATTGCAAGAAAAGTAACAGAGAAATCCTGTCGGAATATAGTGATTGCAAAAAGTATCTCCATGACCTCCCTCCATGACTGTTCATTCAACCTCTCAACCTCAGCCTCTCGAAGGGACCCAAGAAACAAACGTTTGGTTAGCTGCCACAAAATACACATGATGACCAAACCCATGTTTAGGAGTAACACCAAACTGATCTTCGAGGTCGATAGGTACACCATGGCTGGATAAAACTGGCCTCTACTGTTAAAGGCATGATAAATAACAGCAAGCGCACCCACAAAACTAACCCCCGCATATGTTTGCAGCCTCATCATTTCCTCTACAAGCTGATAAGTAGCACAATTCAGTCAGTAATTGGAATACCAAATCAAAATCACAACTAAATGTAGATATGAACTTAAATCTAAAGATACAATAATAGCTTTCACAACCAACATTATTGGTCTACTATATTTAACAAATTTTCTGGAGGTTATTGGTTTTGAAAGTCAAAAGGGATATTATTTACCTCACACCTTTCTCTAAAAGGAAAAGGATAGAAAAGAACTCAATTGCACACTTAACAACACAACAGACAACTGCTCCCCTATGGAAGCTCCTTTCTTAGAACTGGTACTAGAAGAACTTTTGAGATTCCATCATGGACCATGGAGTTCAAGAAGTAATTTTTTTACTATACTGGGATGAACATGCTATACTTTTTGATGAATCTCTTTACTTTGAATAGATCTTCTTTTAAAATGTTTTAAAGTCGAAGCATACGTTACTGAGCCTGAGAGTCTGAGACCAAAGGCATGATGACACATCCTGCCTCACCTTAAACCTGCCTAAGGCTAAGTACATTTATTGGGAGGCATCCTTGACGCCCCTCAAGGACACCTTGGTCAACACACAAGACACAAGATGCAAGATCATGTGTCACAAAAAGATTCACCTGTTTCAGCTCCTTTACTTCTATAAGCCCAACATTCTTACTACAAATGTAAAAAATCCTATCATTAAGATCCATTTAGATAGGATTTTAACCCTTACCGTCAACATTAAAAGATAAATTTGAGGCCAAAAAGATGAAGCCCAAACCATAAAATGGAAGAGCTTGCTTCTTAGGAAAAGAAACAGGAATTACACGTTGAAAAAGGTGTTAAGTTACCAGATGATGATGATGATAATACTGATTAAGTATTAGATCACGACAATGATGAATAACTATCAAGATACATAGTGGTAGTAAAAAAAATAAAAATTCACATTCTTCCTACTACTTTGGATTCATGACCTAGAACTGTATACTATGAAATTCGATCTCAGTTGTTTGCACCAGAAATTATATACATATCTATGTTAATTTTTTAACCTTTGCCCAAAAATGGCGACCTAAACTGGACCCTACTCTGGAAAAGTACGGAGATCTATGAAGCTTTATACAAAGTTAAATAGAAAATCAGATCGTTATGAAATCAAATTAAGCCATAAAATTGTGAAAACCTAATCTCGAACATCAAACAACAAATTATTGAATTAGGGTTTTGCGGAACAGAGTAAGTAAATATGGTTGGTACCTTTTGAAGCTCGAATTAGGGTTTTCGCCGGTGAGAATTTCCGTCGAGCGATGATACGTCAAGAGAGAGACATAAGGCGAAACTGAAGAGACGGAGAAATAAAAATGGCCGAACCGATTTGGTCTCTATGAACTTTGATGTTTTTATAAACTTATAACTTGATGTTATGTCTCTCATAATTCGCCACGTGTTGAAAATTAGATTTATTGAATTTTTTGTTTTTTCTAGAAAAATCTCACGCGTTCATCCCTATGTAACCTTGACACGTTGGTATTCCGATGTTATATTGAAGTTTCTTTCCTTTTTTGTGTCATCGTGTAATAGTTGAACCAATAAACAATTGCCACGTTTCAACCTCGACAATTTTCTGAGACAACATTGATAAGACGAGTAATGTTATGTTGGTCCAACAGGGCGACTCGAAAACTACATGTTATGGGCACCAGGATTTTAGATTAGAGCCAGCTTAAGATTTGAGCCATCACCTTAAAATGGAGAAGCCTTCCAATTCTCAAATACGTGTCCAATAACTCCAACCCTCTAATTCATGATGTGGAAAAAATTGTAATTACTAACTCATAAATCCAACGGCTCATTCCACTCATTTTCTTGATTATCGAAAATTTTTGCGCACATTTTTCACCTCAAATTACAGCGTGTGGGGTAACTTGATTTTTCTTAGAAAAAATAAAAATAAGAACGTAATCCACAAATGAACGTGATTTTATCGAGAATGTTATTCTGTCCACCCACTCTTCAAATGGGTGTGCATTACGTTCCTCATCCGACCATTAAGAATTATATATAGTGAACCCTACTTTCGTTTGACCAACGATTGGACAATAGAGGATAATATCAACCCACTTATAATGTATAACATTCTTACTTGAAAGTTTGGTAAGAGATTCATTTTCCTTTTGAAAATAAGTGGACCCGGAACAAAAAGAATCTGGTTCCGATACCGGAACCAAAAAAAAAAAAAAACTGGTCCCACTAGCCAGGTCAGTTCTTTCGTGAAAAATCCTCACAACTGATGCTTGGAAAAAATAAACTCTCTCTCTCTCTCTACTTTCTCTCTCTTCTTTCTCCGTCTGTGTGTTCGTGATCATCAAGTTATAGTCTCAAAAGCTTTTCGAAATTTTAGTTGTTTTAGAGAGAGAAGATCATCAGAGGAGGAGGAGGCCATGGGACAGGCCTTTCGGAAGCTGTTCGACACCTTCTTTGGCAACAGCGAGATGAGGGTACGTTTTACTTCTTTATGAAACCTATTAATTATGGGGTATCCGAAAGGGAATTTTTTTAATTTAGGGCAGACTTTTAACTGGATTCATTTATTTTATTTGATATGATTTCATTGATGATCTTCAAGACTGAAAAACAAAGTCTGATTTGTCTTTGGTTTTGTTCGATTTGATCTCTCTCTACTTTAGGTATAGAGTTTAAACTCGTGATTGATGAAGAGAATTAGGGTTTTGTTTGGTTTTTAGCAACAAAAGAGAAATTTAGAGGAAAAGAAGACAAAAGCCTGAGTTTAACCTAAAATTATTAAATCCAATCGAAATTGACTCCATCACTAGTATCTTTCTAGACTTTCTAGAGGTATTAGCGGTTATCAATCTTTACTTTTTTAAAGTAATTTTTTATGAGCAGTGTATTTTTTCAAAACTTCATCTTCAAAAAAAAAAAAAAATGAAAAGAAGGAAAGAGAAACAACAAACATAGGAGCAATCATCATAGTAGAATTTGATTTTAGGAAACTGGATGGCAGAAGGAGATCAGCATGAGTTTCGATTTTTCTTTTTCGTTTTCTTTTTCTAATGCAACAAATAGAAGTTGAGGACCCAACCTCAGTTGAAACTTTGGGGTTTGTGGGAATAACGTTAAGAGCTTAAATATTTGGCTGCGTTTGACATTCTTCTTCCATTCCCCCTTTAGTGTTAAAGACAGTATACAGTTTGTACTTTCATTTTGCCAGTCTTGTAGTCACCACAGCGAATTTGTACAATAGATCTCTCGAGTGTTTTTGTTGAAAATTTTGCCTAGAATTTCTTTTGCATCTCTGTGTTATATATTATCCAGCAGATGGCTTTACTTTTTTTCTTTCTTTTTTAGTGTCATCTATCTCTGTTGTATGATGTGTCGAAGATATTTTTTTTCTTATTCGGTTTTCTGAATTGAGCTTGCTTAGGTTGTGATGCTTGGACTGGATGCAGCGGGCAAAACAACCATACTGTACAAGCTGCACATTGGAGAAGTATTATCAACTGTCCCCACTATTGGTAAGTGCTTCTAGGCTTACAAATTTGAGCTGCTGTAGAATTTGCAATTAGTATGGCTAAATTATGTTTAGCATTTGACTATCAGAGTTTTGGGAGACGTTTCTAGTTTGTTAGTGTACATGTCATAAAGGGCTGGCATTTCCTTTACTTTTTCTTTGATGTCTGTTTACTGGTGACCATGTTGAGCAGATATAGGATTTTTTTTACATATTTGAAAAGAAGTTATGTTCGAAATAGTTGCACGTTGTTACAAGAAACTTCTTATAGGTAAATTACTTCCCTTTAGGTTATCATCAAAGCCTTACTGACTTCTACGGCATTTGAAACAATCTTATTTTCATCTGCGTATTTCTAGTTTGTTAGTATCTTTTTGAAGCTTACCATAATTCTCTTTCAAATGCCAGCTCTTTAGGAAGGGACACTTCACATTTTTCCAATCCTAATATATATTGCCAGTTTTACTGTAAAAAGATGAAACCAGGTCTTCAGCATATGCACCTAAATTAACCTGGTTAAGAGTGTCCTAAGAATGTGTAGTTGAACTTGATCACAAGAATATAAAATTGGAAGCAAAAAAATTCCAACATTTGTAGTAACTCTTGTACTAAAGTCTTTCGGTTTCAGAGTCCCTAATAAAAAAAAACTCTCCTGCTACCAAACAATGCTTATCCATCATCTTTAAAAAAACTAAAATGTAAACTATTTGCTTATAGATTTTTATTTCATGCTTATAGATTAATTTGATCATTTGCTCAAATGTGTAACTGCACTAACATAAACTGTAGCCCGCAGTCTTGGAACTCGCATTGATTCTAGATTGGTTGTTTCCCTTGACTTGTATTTGTATTTCACCAGAAAAGATTCAGGTGATAGGCGAATTCAGAACTAGGTTGTGAGATATTGCCATCTGATCTCAACCAGACGACTTCAGGTGTAGGAACCATTTACCATTAATTTTGGGCACTGCCCTACAGGTAGATGGTACCTACTCCTGGGAGCTTCTTGATAAATGGTTAATGGCTGTGATGTCTCACATGAGAACAGTCAAAAGAATCAAACAGAAAAATAGCACGATCAATCTTTTGTTATTATATTGGAGTGTCATGGTTTTTAACTCATTCGATATTTTTTTAGGTTTTAATGTTGAGAAGGTTCAGTACAAGAATGTGATATTCACTGTTTGGGATGTGGGCGGGCAAGAGAAACTAAGGCCACTCTGGAGGCATTACTTTAATAATACAGATGGACTGGTAAAAATCGGTACTTCTATTCTTGTATAGGATGTTGATGTTCTGTTGTTTTTGGCTGAGTTAAGTCAGCATTGCAAGTGATGCTTCTTTAGTGACGTGTTATTAGTTTTGATATTACAAGGCACAGAGATAATAGGCTACTAATAAAATTATAGTCGGCAGGAATGTGGCCAGGATGGAAGTTATTAGACTTAGCTATTGATTGCAACAAAACTCTTAACTTCTGGGTTTCACACTTTAGGAAGTTACAACTTTGCTTGAATGTCAATGGTCATGCATCAGACATTTCCTTTAAACTGACCATAATAAAATGGTTTACTTTTCTTTGTGTTTCTGGTAGTGGTAGTTGGGTCTGTTTGCTGGGCAAGGGGAGGAGTGAAGGAGAGGACTGGGTCTCCAAGTTTGTGGGTGTCTTGATGATGATGTATTCTTGTATTTGCAGATCTATGTTGTTGATTCTTTGGACAGAGAGAGAATTGGAAAAGCCAAAGCAGAGTTTCAGGTTATATGTATTCTGGATTAGTGTATCATTCTAAATTATCTATTACTAGTAGAAGTAGTAGATTCTGAGGTAATCTATTCTGTGTTATTTCAGGCCATCATTAAAGATCCCTTCATGCTGAACAGTGTCATACTGGTGTTTGCGAATAAACAGGACATGGTCTGTTGATCCCTCCCTCCTTCCCTCTCAAGAAAGCATATTTTATTCAAAATGCATGTGCACATACTTGAAAACACAATGCATGCCTACGTCTGTATACAACTTGCTTGTTCTCCGTTTGCATTCTTTTTGAGCCTCACTTTACATGTCCTCCATTTAGCTTTGCTTTCCACTGGAAACCACGTGTAACTCATGAATGTTGATGCTGATTCTTGTTTTGTGAAATAAGGGGAGCCAGTGTTGATTAAAAAATTATGTCAGCTTTCTGCATGGTAAAAGAATCAGTAGCATGCATACACTTTATTTCGACATCTCTAACAATTCCAAGTAGAAGCTATCAGGATCTTTTGATTTCTTGGAAGAGTAGTCTCCAGATCATACATCATCTCATTGTAAAAGACCGGCGAAGTCCTCTAGAAAGAGTGGGGCCAGCATCTTTTATTGATACCTATAAGACTCACTAGCTTTCTTCTAATCATATGTTTAGTCATGGCTATTTGTCACCCTTTTAAAGGGAGATGAACTTCCTTGGTCCCAGAACAAGCTCGTAAGCAAATCATACAGGATGAAAAGCCTATGGTATTAGTTTCCTATTCAAACCTCAACTATAGAAGTTTGCTGCTGGCCATCTTATTCATAGCTCTTCTTTGGCTTGTGCTAGTATAATCTGCTGAACTCACTATCTGCATAACGACATGTGCGTTGAAGTCTAGATAAATCATCATTGTTGGTGCAGCAGTTTGTGCTACTCTCTTTCATTATTTCAGGACCTCCCTTCCTTGAGTAAATTCCGTGCAGTAACATTCTGCGTCCCACTTCATCCAAATAAAGATCTTTTGTTATTGCATGCAATGACGAAATAGGCCATGGTAAATGTATATATATGACTATATAAAAGCAAAGCAAGTTTCCAGATGGTTACTTGGTGCATTGAAAACCCTTCATCTTTTACTCCTACTTTCCTGTAGAACTACATGGTACATACATATACACTATTATATGTCTTTAGTTACTTTTTATATTTGTCTGTATAAATATGTAAAGTCAGGAGGGGGTTCCCCACTGTTATGTTTTCAGACGTCATGGCTTCGGACATATAATACTAAAGCTACCTATCCATTGAATAAAAATGATTTGAAAAACGTAAATACACATGAGAAGACTTATCATGTGGATCACAAAAACTATTTTTTGTGCATAATTGGCATTCTAATATAACTAGTTAACTACACATGCAGAATGCATGTGGTGCCCACTAGTGAGTTTCATAATTATGATATTGTTCTTTAATTTGTTTAATTAACATTTTGGTAAATATATCTTATTAGAAATTTAGAATGCATGCCACTTTGTCTCTAGATAAAAACATACGTAATCTTGTATTTGGTATCAAATACTGACATGCCTTTCTGTGCATTGAGTTATTGTTTACTTTTTTCAGAAAGGTGCAATGACGCCAATGGAGGTGTGTGAAGGACTTGGTCTCTATGATCTAAAGAACAGAAAATGGCATATCCAAGGGACTTGTGCTCTTAGAGGAGATGGCCTTTATGAGGGTTTGGACTGGTTAGCAGGAACACTCAAGGAGTTAAAAGCGACTGGGTATTCCGTCACAGTGGGCACCTCATCCTTCTAACACCGCAGGTTAATTCTCTACCTCGGCCATGTGTTATGGAAATGGTAGCAATTTCTCTTTGTTTCTTTCCATACAGGGGGTCCAATTGTATGA
The DNA here is from genome assembly GCA_002174775.1 of Macleaya cordata. Taxonomy (NCBI): domain Eukaryota; kingdom Viridiplantae; phylum Streptophyta; class Magnoliopsida; order Ranunculales; family Papaveraceae; genus Macleaya; species Macleaya cordata. The sequence goes on from MVGT01000436.1 coordinate 1,201,009, forward strand.
GCGGATTTGTTTCAGGTTCAGTTACCATTCTCTGATGATTGGGTATGCTGAAGCTTCAACTATCACCCACTGGAAAACCACAAAATTAACTTCATTTTTGTAAGTGTGTTCTAAAGCAAATGTAGTATTGGTTCGCTTACTCCTGCTTTGCTCTTAAATCTCTGATTTCGGTTGGTGGGATACATAAAAATACTGAGATGTTGGGGCCTAGCACTGATGGAGATTAATCGAACGTGGGTGATGTATTCTTGGGTTGTTTCCCTACAATAGAATGATAGACCTCTTTGTATGCTATGAAAAAAATGGTTCCTTTGGCACCTTATAGTTTACACATATTGCTTTAAAATGTGAAATGGCTCCAGGTTCTGGGAATAACCCCTCTTTTGCTCCTAGTACAAATTTTTGTTCCTGCTTGGTTGTCTTTGTACAAGCAAATTTTTGCAATCAGCTTGCTGCAAACATTTGCTGATGCAGCCATCTGTAGTTGCTTTCTTTTCTTATAAGCCCTGGTTTTTTGGGAAATGCAAACCCATATAATCCCCAAAACGGGTGTGAATTGTTGCACCCACTTAACGCCCTATGGGTCGCCCTCGCCCCCCTTGAAAAGTAAAAATGTTGTATTTTCTGGTTTTTTTTTTTAAATAAATAAATAAAGAAAGAAAAATAATAAGGTTTCTCTTCCAGGTCCGACCGAGAATTGTAGAGAGAGATTTAGCAGTCTCTAACACGTTTGTAGATTCAGGACACAATTGCGAGAAAAAGAGAGTCATAAGAAAGAGCAAAGTTTAAATGTAAACGAAATCCTGGATCAGATATATGGAAAAATTCAAGTTTCGTAAACAATCCTTCATTGTTTAATTTATTATTATTTATTATTATTATTATTCACGTGGATTCATCCGAATTTCCGAAATCTTTGACAAAAATGGTGTTTTCCGGGATGTTTCTCGATGGATGTTGATGAAATTTTGCAAGCAGTTGATCAAACTGTAGCTTTGAATGAAATTTTACAGCCTCCATCTTGCTTTTTTTTTTCTTTTTCCTCTTTCCTTTCCTCTACAATTTGAATGTTTTAATTATTTATTTGTTTTGTTTATGAAGCTCTCTGGTTTGATGGTTATTTGGGTTTTTAAGGACTGTAGATAGAGAGAGAGATGGAGGCTCCGTAACAAAACGAAAAAAACCCTCCCCAAAACCCTCCCTTTTCCCATCCGACGTGAGATTAATCTCTCTCCATTCTGCCATCCGCACTCTACTGTTTTGCATCGAACATGATGATGATGGTGGTGGTGGTGAAAGGGAGACAGGTTGAGGAGTGATGATGTTCTACTCACAGCATAGATCTCATTTTCATATAAAATCACTGTCGTAGAACTTATAATTCCATGAAACATAATTGGTTTGAATTACCAATATTTATGAACAGCCCAAAAATATCCCAACCTTTAGTGGGGTTCAAAATTTTTTTGGTGTTCATTACATTTTAGTGTGATAGATAAACGGATCTTTGGGTTTTCTTCTTTCATTTCCTTTTCTTGTCATGGAGTGTTCTCAGTAACTTCCAAACAAGAGTCCATTAAATTAGATCTATTTTGCAACCAAAGTTTTGTAGACAATATTAGGACAAGGTTTGAGCCCACATACAAACAATCCAAGGGCAGAGTTTTCACGAGGAATAGCTCCTAACCATGGATCGTCTTTATAAAAAAGTACAGGAAAAAAAAGAACAAGAGAAAGTAAGAACAACAAAATTATGAAAGGGATATGAGATTAAAAGTCACCTAAGAATCATATTAAGATGGGGGGGTTGTGGTGGACCAAAACAGGCAAAAATGGCTGCTGCTTTTCTTTTTTCTGAACTCAAAAATATGCGTTTGGTTTAACCATCATCCCCTGTCCATCCATCATCCATTCAACAACCAGGACCATGTTGATTTACAATTTTTCCCCCCACTTCTAAATCATATATATTATATGTATCCCCCTCTCCTTCCACCCACAAAAGTAAGAAAAAAGAAAAAGAAGCAGAAAAGCTATACAATGGATAAACAACATGCAAAATGACGTCTTCATGGAGATATAAAGAAAAAAAAGGAAGAAGAAAAATAGGTGAGCGCTAGCTGCTGCACATTCAAGAGTCACCCCCCTTCCCCAATTCTGTATTTTTTTTTATCTTTTCTTTTCTTTGCTCTGCTGCTAATTGCCTATTATGATCATCTGGAAGGGGGCTCCGATTGCTGATTACTTAAAGAAGTATTTGAGGACGGCATCGCTCCATTCTCCTGGGGTGGGCCTCCCCACTTTGGTTCTGCATCCGATGGCTCAACCACGTGAACTGCCCCATCGCTCATCCCAAGCGCTATCTGGTTGGGTTCAGATGGGTGCGCTGCTATTACCGATGGGAACACGGTGCTGCTGCTGCAAAACAAAAATTCAAATTCCAGCACCACCAATTAAGCTTCAATATTTGAAACACTTACAATGAGAAGAGGAAGAAGAAGTAGAAGAAGAGCAATTAATTAACACACTTCTAAATTCTATTTCTTCTCTATTTCCTTTTTGTGAAGACAGTTTGAACTGTCTTCAAACAGACTTCAACTGGATTTTAAACGGACACTGAAATTTGGGTTTTATTGGAGGGCTAGAACTACCAAAGAAGGGGTTTGGACCACCACTAGCAAGCAAGGTTGGAACCTGGTGTTTGATTGGATTTGTTAAGAATACTGTAATAATAATGATCCCATAATCCTCCACAATCAGCTAGTACACATAAATGGTAAACCATGAGATCTTAATCACGTGGCTGTTACTAGTTGATCCACAACGACGAGCACTCACATTTTGAAGAGAGAGAATTACTAAAAAAAGCCTACAATAAGAATGAATTATAAAAGGATCTCCACTTAACATACCTGGCATTGGATGGCGGTAAGTAAGCAGAGGATGCAATCCGACACCTGAGTCTTAAGCTGTCAGCATCAAAGACTCCTACCGCACCATCACAAAATCCAACGTACACCAGAAGACCATCACATGAATATATAGCACTAGAGATGGGTGCAGAGAGAGCATCTCTCGGGGACCACTGCAAAATATATTGATTGCATCAATAACCAACAAGTAAATGACCAAGCTACTTGGGAGCGTAATTGTAAATTGAACTTGAGCAGAAGCGATGTACATGCAGTGGACTTGTAAAATGAAAACCTTTTTTTTTAAATGCAAAACCTAGTACCTCAAAATTTATTAGTACGAGATCAACAAAATTCTTGATATTTAGCCTAAAAGTGGTCTTCATATGTTCAGCTTTATATACAAATTCCAAAAACTTCCATTAGTTGTCTTACTAGATGATTATGAGATTTTTTTCAACTCATTTTCAGATTATTATTATTATTATTATCACTACTTATTTTATATAACTATACATTCGTGGATAAAAGCACGCAATTAGAGTGAATTTAAAATCAGCATGGCCCGAACAGTGACCATTTCATCTTTTGTTGTTTATTTGATTAGGTGGGTTGAAAGTTATGGAAATACATAGTGAATTTAACAACATAGTTTAACCATCAGAAACAAGGATAATGCATAGAATTAAGGAAGTCCATCCCAATAGTAGGGGAGCTCCAATAAAGTTTTATGTACCAGATAATTATTTCGAGGTCCATATTTTACATCAAGACTTGGTTTTATACTTACGACCCTCCTGCACGTGCGATGCACGTGTGAGTTAACAAATTGAGTGGTTAAAAAAATTCTCTTAATAACTACTTTATGTATGTTAAATATCAAAAATAACCCTGGTTATAGGTTTTAAATACCGTTACTTTTTATTTAGTAAGGGAAAAATAGGAAGTGACAATTCCCAGCCTCATAACTAAATCTAGGGGCGGTTCCCTTTTAATAATAGAAGAGAATCAATCTCACATTGTCTTGTCTAAATACCAGAGGAATAAGCAATATCAAAATGATGGTTTTACTGTGTACAGTAGTGAGACATCAGAAAGAACACAATGATGCAAAAAAACGGATTTACATGGAACTTCTAAAACCAGTATGTGCTATCATCTAAAGATTAAAACAAATAAATGTGAGGGATGTGAAATGTGAAGTGTTAAGACTTTGGTATGTGAGATGATACAAAAATATAACTACTTACCGAGCGCAAACATTCAAGTTTGCTGTCATAGACAGCAATTTGGCTTTCATGAACTACTAAAAGATGAGTTTGGTCGTTGTGAAACTGGACTTTAGTTTCCCCAACCAATGGACCTGGTCGTCCAGCTGGTGCTTGTATGAACCTTGCTTTCCTCTTTTCCCATCCATCAATACTCCATACACACAGCTGCAATTTGATCCATCAGAAGTCGCAAAGTCATCTACCAGAAACAGTTTACGGAAATCCAAATTTATTTTTGTTCCGAAAGAAAATGTTACTCATGATACCTAGATAAGGGTTCAAAAGAATGAGATAGAGGAAACATTAATTTTTATCTGCAATTTACCTGTGCATCAGCCCCTGAAGATACCAATACATTCAAAGCCTGGGAAAATGCAAGGCCTGTGATTCTTTTCTGATGTCCCTTTAGCTTGGTTTTAACCTGATGACAAGAAACTAAAAATTAATATACTATGCTTCAAGAACCAGATGAAATAAGGAGAAGTGAAAATCACACCACTCCACACAGAATAATTTTCAGCCTCGACTTCCAAAGAACAAAGGCTAAAATGCGAACTCTTGTTCCTTTTCACAAGTTTATTCCCTGTACAACACCCGATATTCCATTTATATTATATGATGGCCTTCATTTATGTATACTTGTTCAGTAACCACTCTTCTGCCATCCAAGGTGTATTTGCAGTTTGCGTGGAAAGAGAAAATAACACGAATTTAATACCCCAAGATTCCAGAACATCAATCTGCCATCAACTTGTGGCAAATAAATATTGTGCTGAAAAATATCCGATAGTTCGTAGCTCGGAAACTCACAGGGATATATACATATATCTAGTTTGTTCTCAAGAAAAATGTATTGTAATGGCTATTTTCTACTGGAAAAAGAAGGATGCATCACCTCATCAATCCGAACATTGTATATTTGGATAGTAGAGTCTTCCATTCCTATAGCGATGATATTATTGTCCTGAGGGTGGAAAGCCAAGAAGGTTGCAGCAGGAGGTGGGGGCATGAAAGTTGTCATGACCTGAGTTGCAAGTTACCAGGAATTATTCAGTTATTCAGAATCTCTCAAGTCTCACAGTTCATAACAATAACACCAAAAAGTCCATTAAAAGTCTGATGAATGAACCCTCCCAGAGTGTCAAACAAGCAAAGTTAACTTAGCGAAATAGCATATAACAGACCTTGAATGTCATCATGTTGAACAAAGAGACCTTCCCACCAGAAGCAGACATGACATAAGAGTCGTTCTTAGACAAAGCAATGCATGCAGCTGATTCTTCAGGTGGGCTGGTTTCACTTGTGTCATTTGTCATCAGAGTACCATTTGCAGGCTGCCACAACTGTGGAGCAGCAGATGCTGTAGACTGAAAAAGAACAAGGGAGGGAGCTATTAGTCAAACACAGAAAGGGAAAAAAAAAAAACTAAGTATTGAACTAGGATGCAATCACCTTTCCAGATGGATTACGTTCAGTTCGGTGCCATTTCCAAAGCTTATGGACTGCATTGGAAGAAAGGGCCAACACTGCTAGCCCAGAATTTGTGTATATCAGGCGTACAACCTGCATCCATGGCGGACAAAATCATGCACCAGCCAGAACACATCAGCAAACTCCACAAAATGTAGCAAGAGCTTGTAAACAATGAAATTATATGCAAATTCTCCAAGAACATTAAAAAATCTCTTTCAAAAATTCAAGGACTACCAGGTTGTTGAGAATGAGAAAACTTGCAACAAAATAGAGAGATGTAAGCAAACTATTCCATAAATATAACATATCAGGACGTGTCTTTTATCAGGACAATTCCTGCACCTACAAATAATCGGACATCCTTAAGTTCATCTGTCAAACATACCTTGCCTGTCGTAGAGGGGTCAGGCAACCGTACCGCCCTTAGTTGTGCTGAGTCAACAATATCAGGCAACTTCCAAGTTTTAATTTTGTCAACATCTTCTGAAATTCTTGGTTTAACATCGGGTGTCCTGCTGTTGTCCATAGCAGCCTGCAATTTCATTCACATGCAATCTCACAAGAGTCACAACAACTATAGATAAATAAAAAATAAAAAATAAAATAAAATAAACTTGCATTTAACCAGAAAAGAACAGTAACTTACAAGGCCACTAATGGATACTGCAGGAGGGACTCTATCAGAACGTTCCAAGGTGGTTGGTAGAGGAGCAGATACATTCACTACAGGACCAAGTGCGTTAACAATTGGAGGCTGAAAAAGAAGTCCAGAAAAGAAATATTGAACTTAGATATATAAAATAGAACTAGAGACGTAAATTCATCAAAGCATGACTTTGTAAAATACATAAATATGCCAACAAAAATATAATAACCTTTGTGTTCATTGGATCAGAAGGTCCTCGAGACCCCTCAAATGTCCTGCTCTCCAGCATTCTTATCAAGCGTTGCCCATCAGTGTTGGCTAAGATCTTGACTCCATTATCACTTGTAGTGACTGCCAACAGTGAACCTTCCTTATTGAATCTCAGCTTGGGGCTCGCCTGCAAGTAGTACAGTAATATCAATACAATATGCTATTTCATCAATATCCAACCTGAAGTGGTTGCACAAATACGAATCAATACTAACAGGCAATCCACCATCTGCTTCTGTAGTTGCCAATATGTTGGTACCGTCCATATCCCAGAACTTAATCTGAAACTCATCACCAGCAGCCAAGAAGCGGTTCTTTGTTGTGTCAAACTGGACAACACCTAAGGAGCGCTTCCTAAAACCAGCATATGTCCTTTTGATAGCTCCTTCACTCTCATTCCACTCAACTAAGTGGGAGTCACCGTCTTTACTAGTTCCACAAGAGAAGAGCCTGAAAGAAACAAAAGGTAATAAGGAAGACAGTAGACAATATATGACTTTCTAACTAGGGCCAGGTGACTACAACATTAGCTCTGTGAGGATATTAAAGCTATAACAGGAAAAGAAACAAAAATATTGCAACATGGAAAGAGATGACAAGATCAGAGTTAAAAGTCATTTTTAGGGGGGTGTAAACTTCACCTGGTTCCATCGGCACTATATGCCATTGTGGTGCACCAAAGCCCGGGAGCATCATAATCCACTCTAGATCCCAAGCAATCATAAAGCCATGCTTTGATTTTCCCATCAATGGCAGTGGAGAAAATAAACTGCACATGGGGATCAGATAAGTTTGATACTATTAAATTGTCAGTTGCGGAAATGAGCTCTCCGCTCCTTCACCAATGATAAGTTCTCTAATAAATAAACCCATAATCAAACTTCGAACATACCTGTATATTCTCTTTATAATGAGGACAGACAGAATAAACAGGAGCTTCATGGCCTTCAAATATATACAGCCTACGACCAGCTACAGCATCCCAGACCTGTAATTTAAAGAGATAAATGAAGATGACCAATTTACCTTTTCCCATATAACCACATTAAACTTTCAAGGATGATAATCATGATACCTTAATAGTCTTGTCATCACCACATGTGACAATACAGAGTTGCTTGTTGGGATGAGCAAACGCAATATCATTTACACCACCAATATGAGCATCAATCTACAAGACAGAATGAGTCAACAACCTATTGCTACCTAAGGCAAGGAAAGCAAACAACCCATTTTCTTTTTCATTTCTTTTTTGGGGTTGGGGTGGAGGAGCTTACTTCCAAATGGTGGCGTAGTTCTCCCGTTGGATTGTAAGCATAAATCTGAACAATATGTTTAGAAAATGCAACACCTAGAAAACAGAAGGTATACCAAAACTAAGATCAACACAAGTGAAAGAACATTAGAAAAAAGCAGATTCACTGAATAATACAGTGGCCTTAGTAACAGCAAATCTTAAACTTTTACCAAGTATAGATCCATCTGGACCCCAAACACATCGATTGACACATATTGCCGCATCTTTCATCAACGCTGTCTGGAAATAAAAAATGAGATCAATTATAAGAAAGGGTTCATGAAGATCTCAAGGTTTTGTCTCTGAAGACCAAATTCATAATGTATAGATGGATAGTTTTAGTGAAGTCAGACTTTTGAGGCTATGAGATGCAAGAAAAAAAAAATACCTGCAATGGCATCGAACAAGCTGAGATGTCCCAAACCTTAAAAGTTTTATACGCTAGCCTCTCCCGAGATCCAACTTCCCATATACCAATGTCACCAACGTTTGTCCCAACTAGAATATATAATTTAAAGCCAATTAGAACCAAACCTTGAGGCCCAAAACAGATCAAATGATTGCAAAGGCTTAAATGGGAATGTAAAAAGCAGCAACTCAAAGATCAACCTAGAAGAATGGTTTGTTGCTGTGGATGGAAGTCCATGCTCATGACATTGGATCCTTGGTTAAGGTTCCTCACAACGACTTTAGGAAGGTCATCTTGCGAGTAGATATTGGGCATGTGTGTTACACCAGAAAAAGACACCTAAACAGAGAATATTGAGCACTCTCATTATGTAAGATTATATAAATGAAGAAAATACATAAACAATGCATTATGGAAATACAACAGTACTTCTAAACATCTAAAGAAAAAAAAAAATCTGAAAATTTGACACTTGATTGTTTAGTCCTCCTCACCTCATCAGATGGACCAGTACGCATACGCTTCATCATGTGCTCAGAATCAGCTGACTGATAATCCATACCTGGAGCACTTGTAGGAGTCCTTGGGTGCTGCTTTAGAAATGGAGCTACAGACATTACAAACATGACATTTCATTTTAGCAGGTTATACAAGCACCCAAATTTCTTTTAAAAGAAAAAGAAAACATAAAAGAGAAACGAGAACCAACATTGTTAAATGCTAGAGTACACCTTTAAAAAAGAAAAGAAAAGCATACCTGCATTAGGAGGCTGCACAAGACCAGGGGGACCTGCTGCCACAGCATGAGGTATTGAAGGGTTAGTACTTGACATCCACCCTGCAATGGCACTAGCAGATGGAGATACAACCGGCTGGAATGGCTGCACAAAAGAAAAAGTGATATAAGGAAATGTTTACGCTATAGAACAATGTAATGACGACGGAAGATATAATTTACTTACACTATGGGCACCAAGAGGAGGAAATGCCCCAGCTTTAGGAATGGGTCCCACGAGGGGGTTGTTAGTAGGAGGAGGAGCACGAGCTCCATTATTGGGAGCACAAGTATGATCAGTGAAAAGAGTTTTGATGTCAGGGTTTGGACGGGGGCTCTTGCAAAGCTGATGCTGCCAATTAAGACTGGACATGCCAAAAAAGTTAAATGAGCAATTAAAAGAAAATATCTAAGTAGACAGCAGCTGAAATAAGCTCTGATTCAGAACAAGATAAATAAGTGCAGCAATTGGCAAAATCAATCACTAAGTGTGTTATGCACCAATGCACATAAGTGCAGCAAAATCAATCACTATTGAACGGTTTAGGCTTTAAATGAACACAAACAACTATATCCAACGGAAACAATTGAGGATAGATTAAAAACAGGACAAGAATCAACCTCTGGTTTATCAAGGTCCGAAGTCGTGAGTTTTTGAAGGGTGGGAATGTAAGCTTGTCACGGAACAATGGATTTGCTTCGATAAGCTTTTTAAGTTCCATTAGCATGATGTTTCGAGCCGATTTGGTATCGCCGTACTTGGAGAGCTGCTCGTTTTGCCTGATCACACATTACATAACAAGTAGAAAATGTATTAGAATCAATCACCTAATGCAAACCAAATCAGAATTCACAAAGAAACCCACAAACAAATATACCTAAAGTTCTCAAGTGTAAGCAACTGTGTGATCTCTTTGAAGAGCTCTTCATTAAAAGAAGCAAAAACCTTAAGATCCTTGACAAGAATTTCGACAGCCTTTGCTCGGTCCCCACGATCAAGAGCTTCCAAATACTTTTGTTTCCTTATCTCAAAGAAAATTTTCATTGAGTAACGATTGTCTTCAACCTTTGTGAACCCACACAAATAGCGTTCTACCTCATCCCATTCACCAGCCTGGACTTGATCCTCAAAGTGTTTCATGTTGAAGAAAAACCCTGACTCTTGTTCCAACCTAAAATTCAGAGATAACATAATAAAGCAACAATAAGAAACTTCACTAGTTCATTTTGTTACCAGTAACTTAAAAAATAAATCATTTCAAAACAAAATCACTTACTTATGAACTGTTTCCTTGAACTTCTCTTCGTCCAAGAACTGTAAAATTAGGAATACCAGTTCCCTGCTTAAGGAAGACATAGTTCCCGGTATCCCTAACCGATCCAGCGCAAAGATCTGAAGATATCAAACAAACTAGAGAGAGAAAGAGAAGAGAGAGAAAGATGGAAAAAGGACAAGAAAACACAACACAACACAACAGAAAAACCAAAGAAGTTTTTCTGCTCTCTCCAACAAAGATGAACTCCTCAAAGAAGATCTAAAGCAGTAAACAACACACACAAAAAGAACCCTAACCTTACCAACAGAACGAACACAGACTACTTTTCATCATCATTTTCACAACAAAGATCTGATGAAACAACAAAAAACAACAACAAGAACTTGTTTTCTTCTCCCCCTGTTTCAATAAAACCCTAATTCCTCTTCTCGACACAAAATAAACGATCCAGGAAGGAAGAAATCAAGAAAAACAGTACTAAAATGAGGCGAAAAAGACTAGTTCTAGAGATCGATTTGAAGATCTAGTACTGAAAATGAAGGACGAGATGAGCTTCACCTGATCTGAGATAAGACTAAAAAGAAACAGGATTGAAGATGAAGAAGAAGAGTAAAAGAGGAACTTCAAATAAAGAGACCTTTACTAAAAACAGCTGCGGTTATATTATTATTATTGCACAAGAAGAAGAGATGGAGAAGAAACCATTTCTAGGGTTAGGGTTTTCTGTACTCTTTCTTCTTCTCCTCCTCCTCTCTTCTTTTTCTTTCTTTGTTTCTCTCTCCTCTGCAACAACTCTCTTTCTCTCTCTCTCTGTGTTTTTTTTAGAGAGAGAAAGTGAAGCTATCTATTTATATGACTGTTTCTCTCTCTTCCGTAGGAAAAAAAAAAGCCGGGATTAGGTCTGCTTCAGCATTTGTTGCTTTATTTTTCTTTTTTGTTTTCCCAAAATTACCCCTCCGCCTAATTGTCCAACCGCCCCCTCATTTAATTTCTTTCCTATTTTAACCTCATATTCCTATTTTACCCCTTGTCCTTCAAATGTATACCATTTTTACTCCTTATTTAGAGTTGAAACTTGAAACTTGAAAGAGATATCACTATATTATCAGTAGTCTATGTACGATGGCATCTTTACTTTGAGAAGTGGGTGGGACCCACTATACTATGTATAGTACTGTACAGGTGGCTGTAATTTATTGATTTTTCAACTTGTCCACCTAATCCATTTAAAATGTGGTGGGGGAGGGTACATGTAACTCTTGTAAAACCCTAACTAACCAAAGAGTAGAGCTAGAGCGAACATGTTAATATCGTCTAATTGGAAATTTTTCTAAACTCGGGAGATGTTTTTGAGCGAAAACACTGGAGCGCAGGAAGAAAGCAAGAACGATAGTCTAGCGGGAGCGTCACTTCTATACAATGGTGAAATATTAGTACATATATTTTTTATTAATACAACAATGTTGTAGGACCCACCAATTACAGAGTTGTGTGTGACCATTAATTTGTAATCTTAGAAAGTAAGGGCCCGATTGGTTCGCCATTGAAAAACTTGTTTTCAAAAACTAATTTACACCTAAACTAATATGCATTTCGTACTACATCCAAAACTATTTTAGGATTTCCAATAAAATCATGTATGATTTTACAAAATAAAAAAATGTTGTTTTCTTTATTTTCAATGAAGTCATTTAGAATTTTATAGTAAAGTCAAAAGAATAGTTTTAGATGTGATAAAAAATGTAGTTAATTTAGGTGTAAATTAGTTTTTGAAAACAAGTTTTCCAATCGCGAACCAAACGGGACCTAAATTTTCAAATCTAATGGTGAGAATTAAATGTGATGTTAGTACTCTTGGATATTTTTGGAAGTGACACAACAAATCTTTTTCTATGCAAAGATATGAGGTTCTCGTGATCTTCTCCATCCTCAATTGAATGGTATGGATATGCCTTGTAATGATGCTGTAGGTGTAGAGAATAAAGCTGGTCTGGCATTTTAGGAAAAAAAGGTTTTTATCTATTTCCTTTTTAACATGAGACATCTCCCTCATGCGTCCTACACCCTACATTTATTCTTAACTTTTCAAATTGATTTTAGAGGTGTGGTTGGTTTAGTGTATCTGTGGAGTAGTACTCTCTTCACCACCCAAATTGGCATTCCATACGATGAAGGGAGTACGTACACTCAAGTGTAATAAATTTCTATCAAAAAGATAAAAAAAAATAGTGGCCACGTGGACTATATACTCTTTAGCGCTTCTGCACTCACCCAATGATTTTCACCCAAAAAAACTACTCTATTTATGTGGCAAATTTAAGTTTAAAGTAAGAAGGAAAAATCGACGTCCCTTTAATTCTCTCTATCTTTAAATAATTTCACATCAGCGGGTAATTTTAATAGGTAAAATTTAGTCACTTACCTATGTATATTAACTAGGTAAACATCATAAGGTTGTACTCTTTGACGCAATATAACGCAACTGCAATGAACCACAACTTATAGGAAAAGTCGCCTCCAATAAATGTACTTACATGCGAAATCAAACAAAAGACCCTCTACAAAATATGATATATGTATCACCAACCCCATTTATTGATACAATGAAAACATCCAAAAGCAAGTTAAAATTAAATTATTTTACGTGAAAATTTTACAATTGTAATAGAAAATGAACCAATTTTTGTGTTTAAAAGCAAGTTAAAGTTAACATTGGGCGTTATTGGATTATTTTTTTATGTTTTTTGAAGGAAGGAACTAATATCCAATATATATTTTTTAAGGCGTAGATATACAAAAATAAGCGTGTGAGAAGCACAATAAAATCGCCAACAATATCAGATTAGGATTAAAGTCATCACCAATAGAACTGCAACCTAAGGGCTATAGAAACCGTCACTAATAGACTACGATAACTTAAATTATATACAGAAAGCCAAAAAAAAGGCGCCTAGTCCGAATAGGAACAAACACCTAAGAACACATAATTTGGGTGTCCAAAACCATAGTCAACCTAACTACCCAAAGGTAATGGAGTAGAATGTCTAAACTCCCACCAATCACATGTTGAGGTTTTGCCCCCACATATTAAATGTGGTTGCCCCGCATAAAAACTTACTCAAAATATAAAATTTTAATTTAATTTAAAGTGTAAAGATAACAAATTGCAATTTTAGTACAGGTAACCGTTGCAAATCAACGGCCAACAAAATCTCAAAAAAATGAAAGTTATTATTATTTAACTAAAATAGCTTTTAAAAATAATTTGTAATAACAAAGTAACATGATAAAAAAACACGTGCAAAAAAGCTAATAAGAATATCTTTAATGTCGGTTAATGTTGGAGCTCGATAGGACTACAGGGGTAAAAGTGTAATCTTATGAAGAGACAACATCAGGACATAACTGTCTTTCATATAGAAGATGAAGGGTAATTTAGTAAGATAACCCTATTTGATTCCAAGAGAGCCACGTAATCCTTCCTCGTACACATTTACTTCACCACTTTTTTATCTTTTTTATTTTTTTTTTCTTAAATTAATTTTCAATAAAAAAACTCAAATCTTTTGTCGACCAATCAACAAGTCATTGTCTAAAATAGTGCGCGGTAGCTGTCGAGTCAGACTGATAAGTACCATTGTTTATCACTCAATTCCTATCAAAAAAGCATCTATAAGTAATATAACATATCTGAAAACCACTTGGACTTATCTAAACATCGCTGTCCGTGAACGCCCTAATTTTCTAATAAAAAAGCGGAATAACAGTGTACGGCCACATCAGATTTTAAAGAGGTTCGTCACAGATTCCCACGCACCATAAATGAACAGCCACCTGTCGGTTAAATGCAGTACACGTCAATATCAATACAGAAATCACGTGTGAAGTGTTGACAAGTAGTAACCGGTCCTACCTGTTAAAACTTTAAATAAAGTAGAAAGAGAAAGAGAAAGAAAGGTGCATCGTGTGTCACTATTTTAATAGGGAGTTTTGTTTGTTTCTCTCTCTAGAATTTTTATTTTATTTTCTCTCTCTACAATTTGTTTGTTTTATTTTCTCTCTCTAGAACTAAAGTTGGAAAGAGTATCCCAATTAAAGTAAAGAAATTATTAATTAAAATTGTGTAATTAAGATGGGGTAGAACGTGTCAGATTTTGAACTGACACACACTTCACAAGGACACACAAATGACTAACACTACAGTTTCCAATAGAGCTTTGCCCTAAGATCCGGAATTCACATACTGTATAGTACATTTGAGATTATCAAATGAAATATTTTGTTGACCACCCCTTGCCCTTTGTTTGGTTTAAGACTTTCTTAACTAATGGTCAATTTGAGTTGACCTCTGTTATCAATTCAACCATTCTCCTTGGCCTGTAATAAGAGTATTTAAAAGGTTTCATGCTAAAATGGTCCCTTACCATGTAGTTGTTGAGGACCACCCACAAGGTTGAGCTAGATTATAAGGTGGGTTTTAAATATTGCAAGTTAGGATATTGCTTCACTATATTTGTGTATCTTGACATGGATTAGTTAGATTTGGCAAAGTTCTTCTACTAGTATGCTATATTTGCATTTATTGTCAATCCACGATTTAGAAAAACAAAAAATTTAGACTAATTATAATCATTTTGTCATTTGATCGAAATTATTTGACTAAATACACTTAATGCATATTTAGTATTTTGAAAATTTATAGAGACGTATACGTATTAATATAAATGTGGGTACAACATGAAGGCTCAAAGAAAAGAGAAAAGCTTTGTACCAAAATTAGCTATCACTGTCATATGAAAAAACTTACATGCAAGCATTTAAAGTGTGCACCAAACACCTTGAAGGTGCTAAGAACCATAGGGCATTCCCTCACTAGGAATTGCAAGCTTTTTTTTTTTTTAGATCTAGGGTATCCGGGTCTCTTAGAGCACTCAACTAGTCCCTAGGGTGTGAGCAGACCTCCCTATTCACACACAACCGGTTAAAATCTTATTGTAGGAGTGGCCATCAGGAGGATCGATCACTCGATCTCCATTTTGCAAGCTTGTTGAACCTCACTCAATTCATGGCATGGGGGTTGATTTTGGTTTAATTATTCAACCAAACCTATTAAATATGTTAATTATGATAATAGATTTTGGTTCTAATTCTAATCGGTTCTTAATCATTTCAAATTTGGTTAGGTTGAACTTATATATTCTATTTCTCCATGAAATGGGCATGTTTTTTTTTTTTTTTTATATATTTCATTAAATATGGGAACCGTACTGCAACTAGAGGTGGTGACTGACTGAGGACCACCATGTGTAGGGCAAAAGATAGGTTAGGGTTTAATCGATCTCACATCCAATCTCTCAACTCATATTTGGGATTCGAGAGCATTAAAAGGTGTTCCAATTTTCAAAAAACAAGATGACCTATGAATATGCTAGGGTCTAGGGCTCATTCTGTAAAGATGAAAATTTTGTTTGGGCACTCAAATTAAAGGGAATCATTCAAAATGCAGCGGCTTACGCCAGCAGGGGGAAAGCTAGGAACTTATAGTAAGATGCTAACTATACTCTCACTTATTCTTACACTCTTACACTTTATTTACATCGTCACTTGTGTAACATTTTCTCCCTTCTTGTGTAAGATTTTTTTTTTTTTTTTTTATATTTTCTTTTTTTGAAGATGATCTTCCTCTAAACAAAAATAGTTATAAAATTTTTAACGCCATCAAAATTTAAAATCTTTATAATTCTTCAAAGTAATGAATATGTTAGAAAGATTAGAAAAACGTGATCATTTGTGATGATGATCTAATGAGTTATGTAAACAAATTCATCGAACTCAATTCGTTAACAATTGATCTTTGATTCTTCTATGTAACTCACTCAATTTTGTGGAATTCATGCACAATCATTTTTTACAATTATTTAGTGGATGAATACTTGGTCTAACATTTTTATTTTTATTTATTTCTAATACTTTGTCCAATTTTCTAATGCCCAATGTTTTAGGGTCTTTATAGAGATGATCCAATAGTTTTGATGATAATCACCTACTCATTATATATATCATCTTCGCTGAAAATTACATAATTTAATTTTTTTTGATAGTTCCAAGTTTTACGTAGGAATTATCAATATACATAATGATAAAATCATCCTCACACTCTTACATCAGCTTTTTGTACGTCCCTACACAGCCATAATTGGGTAAAGTATTCCCCTTCATTCCATCAGATGATGTACAACCATAGATCTATAACCCTTAAAAAAAGTAAATTTAATTTTGTCAATGGTTAATTTACACTATTAAATTTTAGACTTGGGGGTGATTGTTTTTTGCAACTTATTGCCACTAATTTAGTGGCAGGCCATACAAAATGCTTTTTCACTATTAACTAGAAGCTATTACCACTTAATTGGTATGAGTCTTATAATTAAAGGTTTGCCGCATAATTAGTGGCAAAAAAAATAATCACCTCCTAAATGATCGATTAATTTGATTTTTGTTTTTAATAAACTAACCTTTTATAAACCCAATAAACTATAAGGGAAAGTTTATTGGGATCCCTTAACCATCAAATCTAAGCAACTTTTCATTAGTTGGTGGATCCTTAAGATAAAGATGAAGTGATCATCGCGTGATTGTGAAATAGTGACCGATGGTCAGGCGTATCATTAAATGATCGCCAAAATTCAAAAAAAAAAATGGCGATCGTCATATGGTCTTTGAGATGAACTGGTGACGAGGATGGGTTTGAGACAGTTGTGTAATTTTTTCAGACGAGATCATCGATCTGATAGTCCGTCGACCAGAAGCAGAAGTGCTTCTGCTTCTAAAAAAAGCAAAAGTGCTTATGAGAAGTAAAAAATAAGGAGAAGTTAGTATGGTAAACTATTAACTTATAAGTCTAAAAAAATGATGAGTTATTAGTTGTTACACGGTACTCGAGGAGAAGCAACTTCTAAGAAGTAGAAGAGTAAAAAAAATCTGCTCCAAAAAGAAGTAACTTTTTTACTTTTAGAAGTCACTTTGAAAAAATGTTACCATACAAATTTTTTTACTTTTTGACTTATATAAGTCAAAAAGCAACTTCTAAAGTGGTTGCCAAAAAGCTAGTGTTTGCATAAAACCTAGTAGTAGTTTGTTTCTGTTTATATCACCTCTACAGCTGTGTTAAAAACTTACGAGCTTCACATCTCCTACCTTCTCATTATTCACCCACCACTCTTAAATTTATGGATCCATAGGTTAAGAGGTTGGATTTAAGGATTACCACTACCCTTATACATATTTGTAGGGTTTTTTTTTTTTTTTTTTTTGTTCCTGATATTTGTAGGTTGCTTTGTTTAGAAAAAGTTTTTAAAAAAAAAAAATAAAAATAAAGAAGAAGAAAAGGACAGTCCATGATAGAACTAACATCTTTCATTGTCATTAACAGTGGCACATTTGTGGTAATTTCTTTTTCAATCAAGTCCTTTTTATTTCTTCCTTCACACTCCAAAAAAAACATACAATCGAAGATCTCACATGTGGATGATGCATGACGTACTGTCAGTCTCTATGTTCATGCCATTTGATGATGGCCTTTAAAAATCCATCCAACGGTCTAAAACTAAGGAGGACGGTCAGACAGTCTTGGTACAACTACAACCACAAGTTCATATAACTTTTTAATAAAAGAGTGAGAAAAAAAAAAAGAAAAAAAAAAGCTTTTGATTAAGACAGTATTTGCCTTTTGGGAGTTTTGAGCATCCAAAGAGTTAAAGAGTAGACCTAATTAGGTTAAAAAAAGAGGATGATCATAGCCGTTCAGATTTTAAAATCCAACGGTGTAAAGTTAAGGAGTATATTACACTCTTATTGTGGACTTCTAATTGCGAAAAAGAAGAGGAAGCATATTGTACGTCAAAGTTCAAACCAGGCGTTGAGGCATTGAGGAAGCATCCTTTTGCCACATTCTCCAATTTCAGAGGGGATAGGGCAAACTTGGCGACGGGTTAGAGTCGATCCTAGGTGAGTTGATAGGTTAAGATTTGTCAACTTAACTCGTTTATTAAAATTCTAACTAGTTTGATATTTTTTTATATAAAATAGAGAAATGGATTAGGGTCAACCCTAACCTTAACAAAATTCTTAAGTAACGGATCATGAATGCTCAACTTTAACCATAATTTATTTACTAGCAACGGGTTAGAGTCGGTAACGGGTTAGAGTCGATCCTGGGTGAGTTGATAGGTTAAGATTTGTCAACTTAACTCGTTTATTAAAATTCTAACTAGTTTGATATTTTTTTATATAAAACAGAGAAATAGATTAGGGTCAACCCTAACCTTAACAAAATTCTTAAATAATGAGTCAGGAATGCTCAACTTTAACCATATTTTGTTTACTAGCGAGTATGAATTGATATGTGAGTCGATTTAGGAAGAGCTCCGATTGAGCATTCATTTTTTTTTTTTCCTTTTTATTCCCTACGAGACCCATAACCATTGATATTTGAAATATGAAACAAATTCAAATGTTAAAAAAAAAGGACAATTGCAAGGTAATTCATAATTTAGTGGGAATATTAGTGTTAATTAATAATTTGGTCATTAACAATTGACTTTAGTAAATAATCATATACTTTAATTTGAGATAGCACCTTCACCTCAATAAATTAAATTAAAGGAATTATCAATCAATTCTAGAAATTTTTTTTAATAAAAGTCTAATATGAGATTAAAAAAAAAGTCAAACTCATCCAAATTATGATTTAAAGTCATTGAATCGATTTAAACTTATATCATGAGTCTCATACTAATTAATAATTATGAGGTTATTATAATAATAAACAAAGTTTTTTCTACGACTAAGACACTAAAATAAAATAAAAATAAAATAAAATAAAATAATAAATATTTTTTTAACTTGTCGTAGAAGATAGAGAAAGCGAAGTCATCAGATAGCTCTAGTGCGTGGGTTGATCTTTCTAATTTCTGCAACTAAAATTTATAAAACAAAGGATTTATTCAAATAAAATTAATTCTATTTACTAAATTACGATTATCAATTCATTGTTATTTCGTTGGACATCATGGTTGTTTAAAACTAATTTTAAATTTTATAATTATAGAAAAAAATAAAAACATTATTTCATAAATTCTACAAATCGTATGTTCATTATTTAATAACTAGGGGTTGTATCCACCAACACTTTTTACTTGGCGTGCGTGTGTATTTTTTCTCGCAATGTTAAGTAGCCCTTAATAACATCGCAAAAAAGCGTGTGAGAAACACGAAAAAAATAGTTTGATAAATGTTAGAAAGATCATCATCAATGAACCCAAGAGAGGACACAATCGTGGACGTAAAGAAGTCCACCGACGTAATTAGTGACATGGAGTAAACCAATCTACACAGTAACACTACGACCATAAAGTTTGAACCCACATCATCCCGTGTCATAGGAAGAATGCCAAAATGTTATTGGCAAGCCCCATTGAGTTGGACTTGGTCAATTTTTGTTTGACTCCACAATTACTAGTGGCAGTCCCCATTGAGGTGCCAACAATCTGGGCCTTCCAATAAGATTTTGGAAGGCGCCTACTGTTTAATCTGTTTGACTCCACAATTACTAGTGGCAGTCCCTAGTTTGGTCAAACCTCCTCTTCATTTTTCTCTTTTTTTATGTATTTTTTATTTTTTTAAAATTTCTCTCTTTAAATTTTTAGAAAGAGAGAATCAAGTGGGTTTTGAGTTTTGGAGGGTTTCTTTGACGGTCAACCTCATTTGACCGAAGCAGGAGGTGCCAACAACCTGGGCCTTCCAATAAGATTTTGGAAGGCGCCTACTAATGTTTAATCTGTTTGACGAAATCTTACACTCAAAATGGTTACTGGTGCAATGGCACGACTAGAAGTACTGGTAGAAACCCTGGCTTTCTCGAGCCCAGTTAAACTTAGGCCATAGCTCAACCTACATTCCCAAACTCGGCCCAAACAATCAAGCCTAGTCAGCTTCAGGCTTAGTCAAATAGGGCTGGTTGACCAAAGTCCGTATGCAATAAGGATATATTTCAAAAAAGGTAGTGCTACGGTTACGGAAAAACCTACAGAATAATCTACAGAAAGGAACAGTTTTGGGTTTGACGCAAATCACGAAGATGTGTGAATACCCACTATCATCATATTTAAATTCTGTAATGATTTGTTTGGATGGGGGATACCAAGGTAGGGATTCAGTGGGGACCAATGATTCATGTTTCCCTGATCTGTTTGACTGCCAAGAATCCCCGAAAACTTGTTTCTCAGGGAAACATGTTTTCCAGCAAATCCCTGTTTTGGAGTCTCACCTCCCCCCTTAGAATTTGTTGGAATTATAAACTAAGGATTCACTATGTATTCACCCAACTCAATGCAGATTACACCCCACAAAATTAAGACAACAAAATAGAGATTTTCCTTGGATTTTAAATGGCAGCCAAGCAAACCAAATGATTCAAGTTTCTAAGGATTCATGAATCTATGGATTCTTTAATGGTTGTCAAACAAACCAAATGATTCATGTTTATAGGGATTAATGTTTCTAAGGACTCATGTTTTCCTTGGGAAACATGAATTCTACATCCAAATACACTATAAGTTTTTTCTATAGAATTCTATTGTAAGTATAGCATTATCCTTCAAAAAATTGAGTTTTATTGGCAGGCTTGCTTTGGCCTTTGAGTACTGCGGGCTCATCATAGGTCAAACAAAAAGGGTGACTAATTCTTGGTCAATCCATCTTGACCGTCAATGGCTTAACAAGATGAGGGATGTTAAACCATAAAAAGCTTTTCTATTCAACTATAATAAGCAATAAAAACGTCAATAATACAAACCATTGTGATAGAATTATGATACAAGTAATCAGATCGCAGAACCGAAGTGGAATTGAAAGCAGGAGGGGAAGTGCGGAAGCGCCTGGTTAAAAAATGTCTTGAGCGTTGGACCTTTTGATTATTAAAGTTATAATCTTATGAATCCAAGTTTTGAGTTTTGACAATACCTTGTAAGGGCAAGTTTAATGGAATCCAATAACATATGAATCTATAGATTTTCACATTGATAACGGAATCTTTACACCCATTGATCAAAGTAACTTTCCACTAGTCAAAGGATCACTAATAGAGTGAGGATCTCATGGTCGAACAACTATCAGATGATCACAAAAAAAAAAAAAAAAAACAAAATATATTATGCGATCATTTGATGGTAGCATACGTGTGTTAGCTGCGATGATCAGATGATCGCCATCCATCTCATTTGTTTTTTTAATTTCATTCAAAAAAAATAGAAAATGAAAATTAACTATAAGGGGAGAGATTTATATAGTTAAGATTAGATATAAAGTAGTGAAGGTGTTCCTTAGTTAATTTATTCATAACCATATACTACTTGCTTCTCCAAGGATCAGTAATTGATGATTAGTAGTAATATTCTCCCAAAATTTCAGTTAAACGTTTTATTTTTATTTTTATTTGATCCAATTCGATTTTCTTTCTCTCTCATCTCTCTGTTTATAACTCATTTTGCTACGTTTGAGATAATTTGTGTTGTTCAATTCAGTTTCTCTATCTCATACACCCTGATGAAAATTTTCATCTTAAATTTATACGAATACCTAAAATCTAGGCAGTGGCGGATCCAGGAATTTTTATTAAGGTGAGCGAGTCAACATTTACCGAGTTAATTTAGCGAGTTGGTCAACATTGACCGGGTCAAATTATTGAATTATTTAAACTTATCTCCATTATTATCAAATTCTTATATCTAACTGTACCCATGCTACTTAATTATCATTAGGTGTTCCACTTTCATACATCTTGTTTACACCTTTTGGCTTACATAAAAATTATCCATTAACTAATGTTTTAGCTAATCTCTTCACCAATAAGAGTACATTTTGAAATGAGCTAAGATTTTAGTGTTCATAAGTTTTTTTTAGGGTTTAGGATTTATGACTTTTAAGGTTTTTAGAGTTTTTAGAATTTTTTTTTTATTATTTACCGGTTTTTGGAATTTTTAAGGATTTTAAGACTTTTTAGGGATGGGACTTTTGGGGTTTTAAGATTTTTTTAGGGTATTTAGGGTTTTCAGGATTGATCTTATATTACCCTCTTTTATTTTATTGTGTCAATCTATTTTTTTTAAAGTTAAATACACTCCTTGAAAATTCAAGGGAATCCTTGACATTCTGGAATGTATATAAAGAGGGGTTATTATTTATTTAAGTGAAATCCAAAGAGTGATAGAAAAATAAAAGCAACAAATAAGGAGAGAATGAGAAATTAAATAAAAGAGCAATACAATAGTGGTACTGCAATGTGTCTGAATACAATTTTTTTTCTCAGGGTGGTCAAAGTTGTATGTATATCAATGTAGCTTTGGAAAGAGAGGGTGGTCAACAGACCACCCTTCCACCAACGTAGGTCCGCCACTGAATCTAGGCTTTAGTTCACTACTCAATTTTATTAGAGAGATTATTTAGTGCTTAATCTATGGTCTTTTATCTTCGATCTTCATTAGAGTACATAATCTTCGATCACCCTTTTTCTCTGCTTGCTTGGAGGAAGTTTTATTTCTTTGAACAGAACAGTAACAAGGAAGGAGGGAGAGTAAAGTTAGGGAGAGAGAGGAGAGAGAATGGGGAAAGGGAGACAACATGTGTCTCCTAGCTTTCTTCGTCTGGCGGTTGATAGAGACAACAATACGACACCCGTTTAGGAAACAATAAAGCTTTTTGGCCCGACTATTTTACAAAATGGGTGGCAGATGCTTATGTGGTAGGGTGTGATCCACCACTTTTCCCTCCCAAAAGTATTACGAGGAGTTTCCAACTTATGTGGCAGTTGGACCCACTATAACACATAAGCATGTGTCATTTATTTTATAAAAGGGTCTGGCCAAAAAGCAACACTCTTTAGAAAACAGATCATTTTAAAAGGTGTTTGCCACGTCATCATATTTTTAGATAGTTCATCTCGAATAATCTAACGACCATCTCGACCTGTATATCCAAAGTAAGTGTAAGCCTTCCGCTCTCTCTGGATTAAAAGATTCCCACTATTTTTGTCCTAACAAAGAAAAAGCTTTTTGGACAAACAAAAAATTAGACCAAATGCTTGAGGTTTACCACGCCACTTATGGGTCCGGCATTTGGTCTGAAATTTGATCTGTGAAAATAGAAGGGTCCTTACAACAAACAAATCTAAACCCTTGATTCAAGGGTTTGATGGTTGTAAATCGTGATGTCCTAAGATTGACATCAAGGGTGAGATTTGTTTGTCTTTTAAACGAAAATCAAGCTTTACGAGCGTATGCATCGTCTGATGTACCACGTGGCACTTTACTGGACATCCATATAAAATTTTGATACAGATTTCTGTATATATTTAAGTTATAACCGTTAGATCATCCTCGAGATGTGTTTCATTTCTGAAATACGACTAAAATGATACTTGACCCTTGGATTTTCTCCTTAGAAAATATAGGGTTAGGGTTTTAAAAGAGTGCTCTCTACGCCTCTACCTTGCTAAACTAGCATTTACCCATCTAACCCTAAGATTTGACTATTTCACCACGTGGCATCCGATGATTAGATCCCACTCGAAATTCAAATTTCAAATTTCAAATTACGCATCCAAGCTGGTGCCAACGGTCATATTTCCGAAGCGTCAACAACGTCTCTCAAACTTCTCTGTCTATAATACATCTCAATCTCTCTTCTGGTTTCTTCAGACAAGAACTCAATACCTTCTTCTCTCTGTGAATACTCACTTTCTCTCTCTAGGGTTTGTCCAGGAAAAGAAAAACCTTTTTTCTTTCCACCAAAAGCAATGGATTTTCACGGTCTTTCAAGGAGAGAGCTTCAATCTCTCTGCAAGAAGAACAAGATCCCAGCCAACATGACTAACATAGCTATGGCTGATGCTCTCTCTGCTCTACCAAATGTAAGTATTAGATTTGATTAGGTTTCATATTTCTAGGGTTTATCTTTGTTTAATTTCCGATTTACTTATTTCATGTTCTTAAGCTTTATCTTCAATGGATTGATGTTCGTATTGGACTTGATTTGATTTATGATTCTTTGATTTCTTATATTTAGGATTTATCTTCGATGTGTTGATATTTGTTTCATTTCTGATTCTCTAATTTCATGTTCTTACGCTCTATTTTCAATGGATTGATTTTCGTATTGGATTTGATTTCTGATTCTTTGATTTCATGTTTTTTAGGGTTTATCTTCACTGTGTTAATCTTTGTTTCATTTCCGATTCATTGATTTCATGTGTTTAAGTTTCATTTTCAATGGATTGATGGTCATATTGGATTTGTTCTTAAATTTAGGGTTTATCATCGATGTGTTGATATTTGTTTTATTTCTGATTCTCCTGATTTCATATTCTTACGCTTTATCTCCAATGGATTGATGTTCGTTTTCTTGTTTCTGATCCTTCAAACCCTAAAAAGCTTATCTGAATCTTTATACTAACTTGAACTTTTATGTATTAGATTTGATTTCTGATCCTTCAAACCCTAAAAAGCTTCTCTGAGTCTTTATACCAACACAAACATGTTTGTATTGGATTTGATTTCTGATATCTTCATTTCATATTTTTCCGCTATATCTTCAGTGGATTGATCTTTGTTTCATTTCTGATTATTTGATTTCATATTTTAACGCTCAATCTTCAATGGATTGATATTTGATCCATCTCTGATTCTTTGATTTCATATTCTTACGCTTTATCTTCAATTGGTTAAAGCTATTCTGATTCTTCATTGTTATGCCAACATAAGCATGTATGGATTGGATTTGATTTGATTTCTGGTTCCTTGATTTCACATTTTTAGGCTTTATCTTTAATGGTTTGATCTTTGTTTGCTTGATTTTGATACTCCAATGCCATAAACATGTATTTAGTGGACCATTTTTCCCCATCATTTTGATCCTTCAAACTAATCAAAGCTTTTTTTTTTTTTTTTTTAAATCTGTTCTGTTCATTTGCCCTAATCTGTGGTTTCTTTGTCAGGTTGAAGGGATTGAAGATATTGGAAAATCTCTCCCCGAGACTCCAATCACCTGCCGGAAAACCTCCACTAGAAAACCAACCAAACCCCAATCTGATCCGATCGAGAACGAACCTGAAAGTTCTCTGCCTAATACTCGAACTCGTCGTGCTCCAAGAAGACTCGTCCAAGAAGAGGAGCAAGAAAACAAAGAACCCAATGATGTGACTGAGAATCCATCCTTGTCTGAGATACCCAAAACTCCAGCAACAAGGACCTGCCGAAAAAGAGCAACAGGTACTTCAGTTTCTCGTAAAATCGGCACTCAGACTAAGGAGAAGGAGAAGGAAATTCCGGTTGTCCCTCATGCTTATAGCACGAGGCGCTCTACCAGATTGCAGCAGTCTGAGCAGAAAGTCTCGGAATCGGTCCAAAGGAGAGGAGGAAGAAGAAGAGAAGCTGTTAAGATTGATATGTTGTCTGAAGAAGAGACTGATAATTTGCAGAAGGAATCAAAATCTCAAGTAATAGATGAAGTCCAGAAGAATGAAGGTATGTTTGATCCCTAAATTACTGTTTTTGTTTGGTACTTGTATTTTTCCCCTAATCTGACATTGGTTGATTCACAGGAACAAATGTCAAGGTACAAGATGATATGGTTTATGAGGACGTACCTGCTACTGTGGTCTCTGCTGAATCTTTAACATCAGAGATAACTGGCGATTCGGAATGCACTGAAGAATTTACCGTTGAATATTCGAATGGTGATCAAGATGTCAACTCTGAAGAATCCTCTGCTACTGTGATCTCGGCCGAGGATTCCAGCACGAACATTGCTCATGTTCTTGGTGAATGCAAGGAAGAATTTGCTGTTGAAGATTCTAATGGTGATCTAGATGTAACTTCTGTAGATTCCTCTGCTATTGTAATCTCTGCCAAGGACACTGGCAAGAACATTGCTCATGTTCTTGATGAATCTTCTCCAGTGGAGGAGAAAACTCAAAATCTAGAAGACTCAATGATGAATTCACTGCCATCAGCTGAAGAGCAGTGCATGAAGGATGTAGATCAAGCAATCGAGAACAATGAATATGATGAAGGCAAGAGCAGTCATGATCTGGAATTGAAACTCGTAGTTGAGGATGAGCTCTGTGATGTCAAGGTCACTGAAGTTGTAGACATAGTTCTTGATGAATCCTCTGCATTGGAGGAGAAAACTCAAAATCTAGAAGACTCAAATGGAGAGTGTTTGATGAATTCACTGCCATCCCATCAAGATCAAGCCAACGAAATAAATGAAGATGAGCTCTATGATGTCAAGGTCACTGAAGTTGAAGAATCATCCCTACAGTCTGAAGTTTGGGATTTTGGATGCATTAAAGACTCAGTGCAGGAAATTATTAATTATTCAGAAGCACAGCAAGAGTACCAAGATGCTGATCTACCAGTTCCTAAACTGAAAAGTATCATTGTTTCACTTCCTAGTGAAGTTTCATCGGATATTCAGATTGAGTCTGAGAAATCTGTGGCTGATGATGTATTGGAGAACCAGATGGATGTGAATGTTTCTTATGAATCCGAGGATCTGGAACTGGAGAGTGAAAAATTCAGTACAAATGCAAATGTGGATGCTGCTGATTTTGATATAACTGCAGACACCACTGCAATTCTTGATGACGAAGTTCAGTGGTCGGATAGTGAAATCTCTGATTCGGATGTCGTGGAGGAGGTTTCAGATGTCGTGGAGAAGATATCCTTTTCTTCTGCAACCACTGCTCCAACTCTGAACCAGATACCTATTAGTGTTCTGATGACCCCTACCAAATTAACTGCATCTGAGAATCAGATTCAGGTGACGCCGCTTAAATCATCTACCAAGAAGAAACCACCGACAACTCCAATCATCAAGGTTTTGGATGACAACCTGGAGAATAACGAGTGCGGCAAAGTTAGCTTGAGAAGTAATTCTAAGGTATTACCAGTAGTCGCTGAAGAAAAGGAGAACAATGAAAACAGGAAAGGCGAAAACACTGCACAGAAGAAAAATAAAGATATAAGTTTAAGACAGTTGAGGAAGATGCTAAGGAATATCAAAGTCGCGGATGATAAGACCACCATCATCACCACCACAGAAAACAACAAGAACACTGCTGTCAAGGTAAACAATAAAATTTAGCCCCTCTTTAGAACGTAGTAGTAACATTAGCAGTTTTAAATTAGTATGTTAACTTTTTAAGTAACATTATAATCTCCTATTCTGATAAAGCTTACCTTGTTCCTGTTTGGTATGATCAGGAGCAGTTGGAGAAGAAGAGATCAGCTCTGCAAACATTGAATGAGAACTGTTTGGTGGGGGAAAAAGAGAATTGAGGTGTTTCGTCGACAGAAAGAATAAAGTGATCACTGCGTGTGAGCTATTTTCTTTAAGTTTTTGTTGGGTGTGAAGAGTATATGATAGGGTTGAAACCTTCGTTTCCCCTTTTTAGAACAATGTTTTTTTGTTTGTTTGAATTCTTTGCTCTTAGAAGGAAGAATATAGAGTCAGTGAGTTTATTGGTTTCAGATGTTACTTGAAGTCCTTGAACAATGAGACTTTTTTAAGTTTTCTACTGTTACAAGGAAGCATATAATGAGTTAATGAGCAATCGATTTTAGATGTTGCTTGTCAATTGCTTTTCTTTTTTTTTTTTTCTTTTTTCTGCATTTGCGAGCTTCTCTCTCTCGCTTCTTCATTATAATTCAGTTATGTTTTCTTCGTTCCATCCCTTTCTTTCGAGTTCTCCTCTCTTAAAATCCTCAACTGTGCCTCAGCCCTCTGTTGGTTTGAAGCATTAAGAAAACCAGTAAGGATCTTCAGGTTCAGTCAAATTCTAAAGGCCACTGAATTTTCAGTTCCAACTAAAAATAAATAAACAACAATTGGAACCACTGCAACTGAAGCTAGATGGTTTGAATGGAGTTAGTTTCTCCAAAATGAAACAAGTTTTGGTGGGGCTCAAAGCCTCAAGCCTAGAACGTTGCTAAGGAAGTTTTGGGCAACTCAGAATATAGATGATGTGAAAGAAAAAAAGAAGAAGAGAGGATTTCATTTGGTCAAAGCAAAGACATGAGAAGGCTCTTCAGGTGGTGAGAATAGGAGGGAGCTTTCATTTGATAGAAGTATGGCAATTCAGTTCTATCAATCTCTAAAGAGCCTTGATTTGAAGGAATTGTTGTCCGCCATGGTTGGAAGTTGTTAGAAGTTGCTTGGAATCTAGTTTCTGGGAGAGCCATATAGGGTGAATCAGAGGAAAGTTTGTAAACTGTTAAGATTTCTAAATTCTAATACTGATTTTTATTATTATTATTTTATTTTTTTGTAATGGAGGATCTCTCATGCCATTGTCAATTTGGCTATAGCATGATTGGCTGGGTCTGTTATGCTGGGCTGAGGTTTCTACATTTTCATATAAAGATGTTATGGTTTTAAATGTTCTTGAAGTATTTTGAGTTCATGTGAGGGTCTGTCAAAACCCCAGTAAACTCAGGACTCATTCTAAACTGCTGCAACTGCAAATACCACATTCAGGCCATTGTATAGCTAATACTGCTTATAGTTGAAACATTATATACAATCAATCTTCTACTATAAAATTAACCACCACCAAGATCTAGATAAATAAAATGAGCAGTTTGGAGAAAAAAATTCAGGGGGAGACCAGGCCCCTCAGATTTCAGATTAATAAGTATTTGAATACATTGGAACTAGGAGTCCTCATTTATGAAGAAACAAAAGTACAAAAGTACGCTCAGTATATATTAAAAAAAACAGGTAATATGATTTAAACTAGATTACAATGTCAAAGTTCTACAAGCAACATAAAAACCATATTACAAAACAGGGGGGCTAAATTTTTTCTTTGGAGTTTTGGTTCGAGACTAAGAATTTAATTCTTAATTCAGCCTTCTCCGTTTACGTGCGTGATGAACTCCTCCATCTACATCCAAAGAACCAGAGACACTGTTTCTTCTTCTTCGTCTAAGAGTGCGAGACAAACCAACACTGCTTGGCTCAGCAGGAGCATCCATTGGACCTCCATTATCACCCTGTATAACAGCAATGGTGCTTGAAGCAGAAGCTTGATCTGCAGCCACCATTGTTTCTGAGGTTCCTCGAACATTATGAGGATTGGGATCCCGAGCACTCCCTGAGGCACCAGAATTACTCCGACTGTTTCCCATCCTTCCCACCACATTAGAGAGATCAGAAGCTATTGCAGCCAATCTTTCAGAACTAGGGCCACTGTAAAATGCAAACCTTGGCCAAAACCCAATTCCACGCCGTGCAAGTGCGGATGGAGTACTTCGTGACCCACCTCCATGAAGCACACCAGGGAGAGAATTAGTGTTTTCTGCGTGATTTAAAACCGCCTCATTAATGTTTCTAGAGGACCCACTTCCTCCAACGTTCATTACGTGCTCTGAATTATCATCCCTTTGAAATCTATGAGCTGCCAAAAGCCTGGTGAGCACTCTACTGTTAGCTCCATTAAAGATCCCTTGAACACTTGGCTCCTCTTGCCCTTCTGCTCGATTTTGTGTATCTTCATCCACAATAAGCCTCCATGAACCATGTGGCCGGCGAATTCTCTGCCTAAATCCCTCTAACCGACGTCCACGAGGTCTTGGGGGAATTTTCAAACTCGAATCCTCCCCTTCACTACCTTTTTTCTCAACCCCCATTTCAGAACTCCCCCGTCCGTATATAGGTGTTATATTGGATTCTGTTACCTCTCCTTTACACACAGGGCATTCCTTATGATCACTGTGAAGATGCAACCATTGATATAAACAAGGCCAACAAAACAAATGACCACATGAAGTAACAACAGGTTCTTTAGCTACGTCCAAACACACATTACAGTCGAAATTTGCAGTTCCATTATTCTGATCCTCCGATCCCGTCTCTTCTAATTCCTCAGCATCAAGATTTTCCACACTTGTTTTCTGAATTCCATCATTTGTTTCAATCGATGTCTCCGAAACTGGTCTTTCAGGAAAAGCACCACCTATGTCTGGAGAGAAGTCATCCAGATCAGGATCTACGGCTTCTGGAGCTGTTTCCCTTAATCTCCTAACTAACAAACGACGGTTTGAATCAATCAATCTTCGAAATCGCACTTCTGGGTATTGAAGTAGAATTGGTCTAACCGGATCATCATGATCCAAAGGAATTCTTCTTGGTGTATCAGCTCGGTATGGACCAAAATCTGTAATTTCCGGTAATGATGATTCAATTGAGTGATGATGATTGTGGGTTCCAGGGGTGGGCGAAATGGGTATGTACGGTACATGGGGAATTTCTGGTTGAGTTAGTGATTCACTAGCTGGAACTGGTGTAGAGAGAGAAACTGGGGCATAAGAAGAGAGGGAGTAGGGCACATACTCAGCATCGTTGCTGTTGCTACCTTCATGGAGAACAGCTTCTGTGCTATCTTGCACAGTAGAGGAAGCTTGAACAAATGAAGGTAAAAAAGGTGGATGAATAAACGGATCATCAAAAAATTCATTAGCTAGGGTTTCAACGGCTGATGAAACGTGATCGAAAGATGGAGAGTACGGATTATACTCAGGATCATTTGATCTATCAATTGGTATTTGTGTTGATTGTTGAACAGGTGGATATGATTCTGAATGAGAACTAGACATTTCTGCTGATACAGGAAGAGAATTTAGGGCAAGATCTGATCCGAGATCAGGTTCGGGTCGACGACGAGGAAGACCCAGATACAGATTCAAATCCATTCTCCTATTAGGGTTTCTGTTTCTGTTTCCCTCATCGGCCATCCCCGATCACAAAAACAAAAAAAGATTGAATCTTTACCACATCAAATAAACACAAAACCCCTAATTCAAGTGAGAAATAAAAACCCTAAGTCGTTTATGAATATAATTGTAGGGTTTTTTCCCAAGAATTCAAGGAACCGTACCTGCGTATGACTCATGGAGAAAAAATCATCATCTGATCTGACAAAAGAGCAAACCCTAAAAACGATTGAAATGAAAAACAAGGGTTTTGGTTCTCGAAAAGAGTTTCATTTTGATCTGATAATATCCCCAAAAATTTGTATACTTTCAGATGAAACGGTGAGCATGGACACGTTTATACGACAACGCTACCTTGCGCACGTTAGATAGAAGGCGTATTTTATTTTTTCCCCTTTTATTCTAAAGGCGGGATCCCATTGACACTGAGAAAGTTTACGCTCGTTGACACTGCCATTTGTAGAATCTAGATGTTGATGGTAGAATGGCTGATTTTGGTTGAAAGATTTTTCTTCGATTATTTTTATAAAAAACAAATTAAAAAAAGTCCATTCTAAAACTTTTATCTCCATCGAGAATTGATTGAAAATCAACAATAAAAACGACGCTTAAATCTTTTCAATTTTTAAAAACTAGTTTGAACAAGTTAAAAGTTTTAGAACGATTTGAAAAAATTATACTAGCAAAAATTAATCCTGATATCATTTTCTAACATGCGTCCATGCATGGGTATAGATTACTTGGATTCTGTTGAGTTATGTTTGTCAAATTTGCTTTGTCTTTTATAGGTATTGTTAACAATAAAGCTTTTTAGCCCACCCATGTTACAAAACAAATGTCAGATACTTATGTAGCAGGGTCACCATACCACATAAGAATCTAACATTTATTTTGTAATATGGTCGGGCCAGACAGCAACGCTGTATTGTTAATTGTAGTTTAGTTTCATGCATCTTCAAATTTGGGCCATTTTTGCCGGCTATAGCTTTAGCTCTCCCCTCAAGCTCATAAAAATACGCAAGGTGGCATATTTTTTCAAACAATAAAGTTTTTTTGGCCCCCCCCCATGTTACAAAACAAATGCGACATGGCTTATGTGGCAGGGTGGGACCTACTACTTTTCCCTCCTAAAAGTGTTATGGGGGGTTTTCAACTTATGTGGCAGTGGGATGCCACATAAACCATCTGGCATTTGTTTTGTAACATGGGGGGCCAAAACAGCAGTACTGTTTTTCAAATTAGCAATGTTTTGCTCCTTGGGTGCAAGAGCAAAAATCCTTATCCATCCATCCATCCATCCATCCATCCATCCAACCCTCCTCGAATAAGTAAGCCCCAACTAAAATAAGAGAGATTCGGAACCCCAAAACAAACCCAGTAATCGTAGTAGCAGAAAATGGCAGTCCGACTCCCGACTTCATCTTCTTCAGTCTCACTTCTCCGATTCCCAACCCGAATAACACATTCTGCCGGTAACTCAAACCTTCCCCAACCGGCACTAAGTACCCATCAACACAAATCTCCCCATTTTCTCTCTCTAAATCTCCACCACTCCAAAACAACAACAGCAACAAGAAGAAGAAACCTCCATTATTCTTCCCTAATCAAAGCAATCCAAGATGGAAACGAAGAAAATCCCACCACCACCACCACCACCACCACCACCAACCAATCATCATCATCATCATCATCATCATCAACAGATGGTGAATCTGATGAAGAAGAAAAGAAAACCCTAGAAACATTTTCTGGTGGAGTTGATGAATTGGGAGCAGAAATTAAAGAAACGATGAAGAATATTAAGGAGAAAGAAAGTGAAAGTGATGATGATAAGGTGGATTTTTGGAGTGGAGTAGCAGAAGAGATTAAGGAGATCGAATGGCCAGTATTTGGTAAGGTTTTGGGGATTACAGGTGTCGTGTTGGGTGTAATTGCTGGATCAAGTGTTGTATTGCTAACTGTGAATGCTGTATTAGCTGAGCTTTCTGACCAAGTTTTTGCTGGTAAAGGTGTTCAAGACTTCTTTGGTTAATTTTAATACTACTGTACTAGATTTCGGCGAAAATTCACGGTTCTTGTAGGTGCTAATTAAAATTCTATAAATTAGACAAAAAAAAAATAATTACATTGTTTATTTTGTAAGCTCATTGCAAATCCTACCAAATATTTGTTATTAGATGCCCTCATCAATCATCTACAAACACATGATAAACCGTGAATATTCGCATTCGGTGTACCAAGCAAGGCATTCTAATTTTATTGTCCATCTGTTTTTTTTTGGTAGATACATTTTTTCTTTTTCCCTATTGGGTTTCTGTACTATAACTCTCGGATAATGCAAATTAATGCTTTTCATATATTTGTTAAATGTGATTTTGTTATAATTATCTGGTTTGGTTTGGTTTGGTTTGCCTTTTTCATCATTTCAGCATATTTATAATGCTAACTTCTTCATGTGTTGATTGGATGTTAATTGACATGTTTTGTCTTCCCAACAAACAAATTGTGCAACAGATAGATCATACTGGAGTTCTATTTGCTCTATATTATTACTTCATGGACCCGTCATATGAAAAACTCGATCTTATTAAGATTATTTTTGAAAACCATAAACCAGATCTAAAGACATTGAAATATTCATCCATTACTACCTCAACTCAACTCTCATAAAAAAACACATAGCCTTCTTTTTCCTATTTGAGTTCATCACAAATCCATCCCTGCTACACCTATCTTTACAACATACTGGACTCCTCATACTGTAGACTACTACGTTAAATTGAACTTTGATGCCTCTTTTTTATCTGATAGTTCACTACTGACTGGTCAAAGGTTAAAAAATTATCTCTTGAGAATTGAATTTATGGTGAAAGAAACTATCCGTCTAAGGCGTGCGTTCAGGTGATATCTCTTTAGCCAAGTTGGTAGTCCGATGGGCTTAATTAAGATGGGGGATTCATGAAAGTTCTGAAGGGAATGGACGACGGACAATCATCCAATACTTAAAAGGATAAATAAATCAGAATATCGATTGATCCAATACTTAAAAGGATAAATCAGAATATCGATTGACACGATAGTCTTTTTGTGGTTAAATTCTTATCATTTTATGATTTTACTCATGTAATAGAAACGTTAATTCATATGGTATAACAGACTGCTTGGTGCTTGTATAAGCCGTTAGTTAATATAATGGACGGACATTGTGCATCCGTCCATATGTGCAAACCCACTTTCTAACTAATTAATTGCAAATTGTCCCAGATTATCTATTTATATGAACATGATGATCTCTACAATGGCATTCGTATAAATGCATCTGCCCCCTCTATCTCTCATCTTATGTTTGCAGATGATCTCATTATTTTTGGGTACGCTTCATTCGATGCCGTTTCTACTGCCAAAGAAATGCTAGATATCTACTCACTATGGTATGCAGAATACCGACAAATATCTTGGTCATTATCTCCTCCTCCCTAAGTCCAGAATTGCATCTTTTGAAAGTCTTGTATCTAAAATTTCCTCCAGACTTAAAGGTTGGAAAAGAGATAATCTCTCTCATGCAGGTTGTTTGCAACTCATCCAATCTACATTAGCTTCCATTCCAGTATATTATATGGCTGCTTATTTACTTCCTAAAAGTGTTCTGGAGAAAATTCTGTGCATCCAGCGAAATTTTTGGTGGAACAAATCTGATGAGAATCATAAATTGATGTTCACTGCTTGGTCCAAATTCTGCAAGCGTAAATGTGATGGTGGTTTGGGGATCCGCATTCCAGAATTAGTTAACATTTCATTGGTGATGAAAATGGTATGGCGTTTCTTGACTCAACCTCAAGCTTTATGGTGTCAACTGCTCTCTGCAAAATACCTAAAAACTGAGTCATATATGAAGGAGGCTACCTGCTGGTTCATTGGAGACGGGCCTAAAATATGGACTGATCCTTGGGTTTCCAACCTCTCAGGGTTTAGAGTTTTTGGGTTTGATCATGCCCATAATACTGTTTCATGAATTCAGATGCTGGAATCAGGAGTTAATCCACCTTTGTTTTCCTACATATGAAGCTCAAGCAATCTTATCTATTCGACTATCACCACACTGAAACTACTGACCATATATTTCTTAAATGTGATGTGGCTAAGACAAATCTGGTTTGGCTCTCCTCTTGGGCTAACAATTGATCACACAGATGATACCCTTACATTAAGAAGATTGTTTAATAGTTGGCTTTCATCACCAGCTTCTTTTGAGATTGCCAAAAGGGGGGTTGTACCATTTTATGGAGTATCTGGAAAGCGAGAAATCGTGAAGTGTTTGAGAATGTGGAAATCAATGCTGATCAAATTATCCGTGCTGCTAACCATATTTTCAATGAACATGATCATGTTTCAACACCCCAAATTACTACATCAGCTGTTATATACCGCCTTAGATGCAACTCTTATAGCTGGTTGGGAGAAACCACCTCATGATCATATCAAAATGAATGTCGATGGCGCCACTGGTGAGGGGTCTATTGCAGTAGGTGTGGTGGCCCGTAATGAAGAGGGAATGGTTCTTTGGTGTCACTCTTTCTTTGAAGGCAACTGGTCAGGGAAAGATGCTGCTATTGAAGTGGAAGCATGTGCTTTTTTAAAGGGTCTTCAACTTGCTGCCTTAGATCCGAACACCAATTCCATTATCGAAGGTGATTCGAAACTGGTGGTTTCATACATAACCGATCAAAGGTGATTCGAAACTGGTGGTTTCATACATAACCGATGACAGACTACTATTTCCTTGGCGAATTCGTAGTATCATCATGGACTGCAGATCCCTTTTGAAGTGTAATTCATTACTTTCAGTCAAGTTTGTCCCTAGAACTAAGAACATGGCCGCTCACTGTTTGGCCAAATTTTCTATTTCTTGTAAGTCATCCAACGTGTGGATGTTTTCAGCTCCTGCTTGTTACAACATTTCTCTTTAATG
>MVGT01000436.1:1246188-1257688 GCA_002174775.1 Macleaya cordata
TCTCTCTCTCTCTCTCTCTCTCTCTCTCTCTCTCTCTCTCTCTCTCTCTCTCTCCCCTGAAAAAAAAGCCTTAAGGAGTCAACTCCTACTTCTTTTAGGGGAGTTTCTACTTTTGTTTTTAAGTTGCATTTAATTAGAATTAGTTCCTTGATGAAATCTGCCCAGAAACCTAATCCATTTTCTCCCAGCTTTGGGTCTTGGCAGAATAATCTGTGTGGAAAACTTTGGCCGAGACCTGCCTATCGTATATCCTGATTGTTTTCTATTTTCAGGTGTAATATATTTTGTTAGCGATGTTTTTTTTGTTGCTTACAGAGTTGAGTATAAAATATTTAATTCCTAATTATTGTAGTCACTTTAAACTTGGGATGGCTGGATACTGTACTCCCGTTGATATTTTGAATTGCTTCTGTTGTAGGCATTCGCCCAGTTGCTGAAAGCTCCTATTGATGATGCGGATGCAATAATCAAGGAACGGTTTCCCGTTCCTCGCTTAGTTATCTGTGATCAACATGGTTCCCAGGTTAGTTCTCCATTATACTTGTCTTGCCCATCAACTTAAATTTTTTAGAAATTCTATATTCTCTTCAACACCATCTGTCAATGGTGATTGACAGAACCTGAACCATTATCATATTAATTGGTCCTGGGTTTGGCCACTTAGTTATTTGATGGAACCAGAACCATCCCACAAATATTGACTTTTCCTTGAGACTTTTATTTTACTTTTAAGAATTTTCTGAGTATAAGATTTAAATATTGAAGAACTGGAACTAAAATATCCAAGAACCGATAGGAACAGGAACCTTCAATCCCCTTCAATCCTGGTTCCGTTTCCTCCTATTTGAGTACTGACAAGAACCCGAACCGAGTTATTTAATAGGTTCTGGTTCTGCTTAGTTTGATAACCGAACTGGAACTGAACCATCCTAGATCGCTGCATGTTTTAATGGATAAAAATAGATATTTGAATGAATTTTAGGCATTAGTTTTTTTGTTTTGTTTTGTTTTGTTTTGCTTTGGTTTCTTGTGTTACTGGGCAATTGCCGATTTTTTTTAATTAAAATGTGTATGATTAATGCAGGCCCGCTTTTTGCTGGCGAAATTGAATCCTTCCGCCACATACAATTCCGATGCTTCTCCAATGCTAGGAGGGGAAACAATCTTCACAGATGATGTTAGTTTCGAGGTTTTCTTGGATCACCTCCAGAGGTTAGCAGTTCAACAATAAAAAGAGCTTCTTCAGTAGGACATGAGGGGGGGCCTACTTCAATTTTGTAAAATTTTTCATCTCATCATCTCTTCTTCTTGTACAGTAAGTTGGGAGTTATGTTATTAATTCTTGCTTTGCCTGAACTTTTTTGTATCTCTTGTTCATTAGTTGAGTTTTATTTTTGGCTTTTGTCCTTTGTACAAAGGCGCTTATATTATTCACACGGAAAGCTTACATTTATTATTCTTAGTATTTAATATCGTCTAATTCTTATTATTTCTTCTTCGCAACTGACGTTCTCAGCTTTTCGAAGCACTTGGCTGCTGGTCTTGCTGTAAGTGTCTTAACTGGTAACTACACATGATTTGTACTTCTAATTTCCCATTCCTCTTGTATATCTGGATTGAATGTGCATTTTGGTTCTTAGTTTGGCTTTGGATTCAGTTAGTACAGTTGTTACAGAACCCACAGGTTTTCACGATTTGCATGTCCTTCGAGAACCCTGCAAAGGAGTGTGATTTTGTAGACCGATGTTTGAAAGTTGGTCAAGAAGATCCCACCGTGCGTATATCCCAGCAACGATCAACTCCTCTTGATCTAACGTTGGTCTACAAAATTGAACTACCTTGTGAACGTAGTGGACATTTTTTTTCTTCTGGTTTTGGGTGTGAGCTTGTTCAAATAGAGACCCTGTTTCGAACAGTCGAGCTCTCGGGTGAAAACCCTATGTACTTAACATGCATGGCATTCTGTATCAAAAAAAAAAACCATGCATAGCATTAATCACTCGGCCAAAGCGATCGTTGCTCGCACACTAAAAATTTTCATTATAATTTTTACGTAAGAAACTTATTTTTATTTTTAGTTTATAGAACTTTTTCCCCCAAAATGTTAAACATGATGAGATTTTCATAGCAATTTTGAGAAACAAGGGAATGTTTTTCAAAGCGAGGAATGGATAGATAGACATTTGCTCTAAAAAACCTGAAGAGAAACTTAAAAGTTGATGATATTGTGAATCTTTTAGTATTTTTAGACATTGTACTTCATAATTTCTTGCTATCCACTCATCACATTTTTTCTCTTTAAAATTTTTTTTAGTAACTTTTTAAACAAAATAAGTTAGACACACTCAAAAGTTATGTGCCACTATCAAGACATTTGCTTTGTTGACGCATTTGTTTCAACTATGTCTATTGTGAATTCTTTCTGTAGACAAGACATTGTCTAATAAAACATCTCACATGACAAATTAAAAATGGACATTTGCATTGGAGATGCTCTAAAAGAAACAAAATGTACTTTATCTAAAGAATAATGCTACTTGTACATTCAGTCTCATGGGTGCACACATGGATAGGATCTATATGATGATTTTTGGTGAAGATGTTCTCCTCATTATGTGAATCATCCTCACAAATAATAACATATTCAAAAACTTCTAACCACACCAAAAATTGATTGAAAATTAATGGTAAGAAAATCTGTTTTAATATCAATTTCTAACCAATTTTTGATGGGGTTAGAAGTTTTAGAGAGTAGGGTGATTTTTTGTGAAAGAAAAATCTCATTATAACACTTCCCTCAAATATTATTAGAAAGCTACTAAAAATAAAAGATAATTAACAAAATTGAAAAAAGAAAAAAAGAAACTTGCGCATTTTAAGAATAAAGATTCTGATGGTGATCCTCAAAATCCAACGTATATGTATCAATGGCATGACAAGTCATAACCTGAAATCTATCCCAAACTAAATGGGATCAACTCTTCAATCCAATTAATTACTAGTACTATCACTACTACTGATACTGCTACTGTTTTTCTCCTTGCGGCCATCATCATCTTCGTCGCCATATAATATATAACACCATTCACATGCAGAGACTCTCCATGCAGCAGGCTCAGGTTGTATGGTGGTGGTACGTACCTCATTGATCTTTCTCCATCTATTTTCACCACCTACTGTCAACACCTCATAAACTCGATGCTTCACTGAAGGCTTACGTAGAAATTCTTTAGTTTCTCGTATAAATATCTCACAACTGCAAATCACTTTGTGTTTCTTAATGGTTGGGTTGGGTCGAACCCAAATCCAAACTTGTAGTATACTATTGCCTGCTGCTTTTTCCCATCTTCTTCATCATCATGTTCTTCAATTGATGATGATGAAGATGTTATAGTTTCGATCCAGGATGTTTTTTCTCCGGTGCATGCAGGGATTGTAGATGAGAACAGCATTACCTAGCTCCATCGAAACAGACCAAATCGTTTACAGGTTTTAGCATACCAAATCGATGAAGAGGACGACCTAAATCCACTTTTCTCAAGGGAACCGATTTTCTGCCATTTCCTGCATCTTCCTCTAATATCAACTTTGGATGGATAAGGAGGGTGGTACGTGTTTTTGATGATCGAGAAAAGTGTAGATCAACAAAGTGTGTATCTTTAATTAAGGATCGCCAACGTTTACATACTAACTTGAACCCCCCCGAGTGACTTCACTGGAAGCCTGATTAGTATGTCAAACAAAATATCATCACCAAAACTAGGACTAGGGCTAGGGCTAGACGGAGTTGCAATAATATTATTATCATTAATCTTTTTCCTCTTATTCATCTTTCTTCTCCTTAATGTTCTGCTTTTTTAATTTTTCTAGGGTTTTCTTGTTGTAGTATTTTTTTTTTGCTGGCTGTTTACATGGATCGGTGGTCTTTCACTTTTATAGGCAACTAAGCAATATAACAACACAGAATTCTATATTTCCTATTCAGAGTACTCTAATACTTCTTTTCTCCAAGCAAAATCCAATACTCTTTTAAACCCTAGCTGCAAGTAATTAAGCAATAATTAATTAGATATTAAAAATTAAATTGATATAATATGGTAGGAAAAAAAGAGAAGAAGAAAGAAAATGCATGTAACAGTAACGACTAAATAATAAGTTTTATTTTTTATTAGATAAATTAATTAGGATTTAAAGGTTTAATTAGAAAACTGGTCATAATACATGCTAATGAAGATGTAGATGAACAAATTTTCCTTTGGATAATTATCAAAAAAGATACTCAAGGAAAATAATATTTCAGAATTAACTATCTCATTTTTCTTGTTGCACAAATTAGGTTGACCTACTAATTGTCTTATCCTCCTAAGAAAACAAAAATGTCAATAACATAAAAGAAAAAGAGGGAAGGGTGATGCATGTAAGTATTTGTTGCCAGCTTCTCCTAAATGCAAGGCCACGTTTGGTTCCCGATTAAAAAGTAAAGTTTCAGAAACTAATTTACATGTGATATTACATCCAAAAACTATTGCAAAGTGAACTATATATATGAATTCATTGAAAACACAGGAAACAACATTCTTTTATTTTTGGTTTTTGGGCTGTTTTTCTTGATTACTTCCAGTAACCAATCTAATCAAGCATGTGTGTTGAGGATCTTTTTGTATCTCTTGTTTAAGAAAAAAATGAATCGAATCTGGATCGCGAACCAAACACAGCCTAAGTATTTAATTATTTTCCTTTCGAAGCAGGTTTGGTGCCATTCTAGTTCATCACACCTCTCTCTCTTTCATAGGCATTCTCTCTCAGTGTGACTCTTTTGGTACATAACTTAGGTCAAACAAGGTTCTCAATTGCCAAAGAGCCATTATGTGAAGGTTTGTAACAAATTGGTAAATTACTTGTTCATTCACTATAATATTAAGGTCTATCTCAATGTTCTTTGAGCTCTTTGCATTCGGCAGAGACTTCCGTCTGGCATTCAAGTAAATATTATTGAATGAGATATATACCTATAGAAATGGCTATTAAATTTATGCACATTGTTGTGGAGAAATGAGTCTTATTGATTAATTGTTCTAAACACTTTTGTTATTTGAGCGAAAAGATGAGGCTTATTTTTCTCAACACAAGTAGACTGGTTTTCTTAATTAGTAAGAGTTACTGTATCGTTAATTTATTTAGAAGAATTGAAATAAGGGTTATTTAGACATTAATTCACGTTTCATATTCATTTTTATCTTTAATAATCTCTAAATTTTATTCAGTTTCGGCTGAACAGTAATCCATAAAATAGAAATGCAACTAAGAGAAGAAGAGAGGGATGACCAGAATAGAGTTTGTCTTTCATCCTCCTGTTGCAACAGCTGGTCCACGGTTAAATTCTCTCACTCTCTGACTGCTAGATTCGCGACCAAAAATCTGCCATGAAAGTGCCATCAGAAGTGAGAAGGCAAAAAATTCATACAAGGGGTCTCAAGCAATGAACAGATAAAAGTACAGAAAATGGCAGAGATATACTTCAATTGCTAGTTGAACCAGACTAAATCCTTTAAAATTGTAGGCTTTGAAGTAGGATTCAGTTTATATCTTCTCAATGTGAATCCGAATAACAATAAAAGGGAGGGCAGACCTACATGTTTTTGAATTACAGTTAGAGGTAGTTCACAGAGCAATCAAATATCATCCAATTCCTACGCAAATATCCCACACCCAAGATCCAGCATTTTGAAAGAAAACAACGTAACACAACGGACTCAAACTTTCAATTACGATGCGTTAAATAACCATTGTTAGGTTTCTGGTACTTGCTCTGAGGCCTCCAAGATGGCCAAGGTCCCTGCAACAAGCAACTGGAAAATTTCATTTAAAAATACACAATCCAAGTTAATGCAAATAGTGACAAATAGGTATTCTTAAGCTAAGGGTTATATTGATTACTGATCCAAATTTGCGTGTCTTTTAGAAGTTGCTGATCATCTGACTCATTGAACAGTGAATGCCAAAACTCCAATCCCCACAATCACAATTCACAAAGAAAACCATCATGCTTCCTCCCAATGTTAGGAATCCCTAAGCCACGTCCCTGAGATACTATCACGAAAAATATGGAAAAGAGAAACAAGAATAAACAAAGAACGTCCGGGGTCGAAAGACCCATCTACGTCTTCAAACACTTTTGTTCATCTCCCTGCAAGGTCAGAATCTCTATCATTTGTATCCTTGTCAGTCGGTGAGAGCTCTACAGCCAATACTGAGCCAAGAAGGAAGGGATATCAGCCTCCATCATAAGTAGGCCATTCATCTCTATCTATGGATTCCTCACACAATACCGATAAAAAAGAAGAACAATCACACGACACAGAGAAACACATCAAATCCACCATGATCAAACTCCAAATTCTCCTCAACAATTACATTAGAGTGATACCCAAATATATAACCAAAGTTGTGACCATGCTCAGGTCCTGCAAGTAGTCCCCAAGCCAAGCGTATAAAGAAACCCACCAGGAACAGTATAGACTTAAGCAAAATAAAAAAAATACTGGGACAATGGGTCCGATATTTGGTCGCTGTGGTAGCCCAGCCTGATTAGGTTCCACACCCAACCTCTCATGTTGGCATAATAGTTCATTTTTTTTAACTCAATGATAATATTTCCTTTGTCAAAGTAAAAGAAGGAATTTTCTCAGAATGAGGCTTACGCTTCATGTCATAAGAATTTTGCTTTGCGTAGGTGGTGCACCAGCTGCTTTCCTTTGCTTCGTTCTTTCTGTAAACTCCATTAATCGAGGAATTCCTGCAAGAAAGGGACTAAGACACTAAAAGGAAGTACTGAATGAAGAACTATTCTGTAGATGGATATCAAAACAAAGATCCCACCTCACTCTAAGCAAAGGGAGGGCTAAATTAAACCCGAGAAGGCAATCCACATTGTCGATCATTTTGTTTTTATTCATCCAATGGTTCAATTGAAACAAATCTTTGATCAGGAACATAACCAGCTTCAATCATTTGCAACCATAATTCTCCTAACACCATATATATCTCATTGATTTTTGGGTGAGATCTATCTTCTACTAAAAATACATGAACTTCGTCTCGAAGTTCTATCCAGCTTTGGCCAGGAACTTTCCTTACACCTCTGCTTCTCATCAATTTCCTCACCCTAGCAACATCATCCCAACTACCCGCCGACGCATATATATTACAAAGTAAAACATGAGCTGCTGAACTTGATGGATCCAATTTCAAAATACTCTCTGCAGCTCTCTTTCCAATTTCGACATTCCCTTGAGTTCTACATGCTGCAAGAAGAGTTTTCC
Source organism: Macleaya cordata (assembly GCA_002174775.1). Classification (NCBI taxonomy): domain Eukaryota; kingdom Viridiplantae; phylum Streptophyta; class Magnoliopsida; order Ranunculales; family Papaveraceae; genus Macleaya; species Macleaya cordata. Next base: position 1,253,511 of record MVGT01000436.1, read on the forward strand.
ATACAATAGTATCAGGATCAAATGGCATTTGATTAATAAAACTCTCTGCCTCTTTTAACATTCCAGCACGGGCAAGTAAATCCACTATACATGAATAATGTTCCCTCGTTGGAACGATCCCATGATCCGTTTCCATGGTTCTATAATGATGGCAACCTTCCTCTACCAATCCGACACGACTACACGCAGAAAGAACCCCAACATAAGTTACATGGTTCGGTTTAACACCTAAATTTCTCATATTTTTAAAGAGTTCGAGAGCTTCATTACCATACCCAAACTGAGCATAACCAACAATCAAACTACTCCAAGAAACAACATCAGGATTTCTCATTGATTCAAACAGTTTTCGAGCATTTTCAAGGGCACCACATTTAGTATACATATCAATCAATCCATTTGTAATCAAAATCTCGACTTCCAACCCAGTTTTCACAGTATAACCATGAACTTGGTAGCCCATTTCTAGAGAGGCTAAATTCGAACAAGCACCCAACACATTACTCAATGTGACCTCATCGGGTTTGTACTGAGAACTATGCATCAATTTTAATAATCGAAAAACATCGTTCACCTGGTTGTGTTGCAGGCACGCTGTAAGAATAGCATTCCAAGAAACTAAATCCACGCCACTTTTCATTTCTTCAAAGATGTTGAAAACTTTAGAAAGATCTGAACACTTAGCATACATTGTAAGGAGAGTGTTAGAAACCCGAATATCCAAATTGAAACCCGTCTTAATAATGTAAGAATGAACTTGTTGACCTTGAAAAAATGTAGCAGAATTTGTGAAAGCACAGAGCAAACCCAGGATAGTGATCTCATCAGGGATGAATCCTGAATGCCTCATCTGAGAAAAAAATAACATAGCTTCACTGGAATCACCACTATAAGCAAACCCGGCTATAATTGCATTCCATGAAACTAAATCTGGCATTTCTATCTGATAAAACGCTGTTTTAGCAGAATCAAATCTACCACATTTCGCATAAAAGTCACTAAGGGAACAGCCAGCAAAAACATCTCGTCCGAACCCAAATTTTATACTCATTGAATGTATTTGTTTACCGTATTCAAATCGTAAAAGACTACTACAAGCACTAAAAACACTCCCAAATACAAACTCATTTGGGCAGTAAACACCATTAGAGAGCATTTCCTTGAAAAGTTGCAAAGCTTCAATCTCACAGCCTTGTTGAGCAAATCCGCCGATCATCGAACCCCACAAAATTACATCTTTTTCATTAATTCTTTCGAATAAAACTGATGCATCTTCAAGTCGATTACACTTTGTATACATGGCAACAAGTGCATTTTGTGTAATAAGGTTCGAACCAAATTCAGATTTGATGACATCAGCATGAAACTGCCTTCCTAATTCAAAGTCATTAAGACCCGAACACGCTCTTAACATACTTCCGAAAGCGAACTGATCAGGCAAAATACCTAAACCCCGCATCTTAAAATACAAACCAATAGCATCCCTTTCTCGACGATTCTGCGAATACCCAGCAATCATTGAAGTCCAAGAAACCAAATTTTTTTCAAGCATTGTATCAAACACCTTTCTAGCATCTTCTAGTGACCCACATTTTCCATACATGTTAAGTATGTGATTCTGCAAAATAGTGTCTGGTTCAGAATTTGATCTCATAAGATGATCATGGACTTTACGACCATATTGTAAAGATCTCAAAGAAGAACAGGCGGAAATCAAATGGGCATAAGTGCTAGGTTTTAAATAGAAATGGGTATTGTTTTGGAGGAAATCAAAAGCTCGAAGAGCTTCTTTGAAATGGTTTTGTCTGCACAGAAAGCTAATGTAGTCGTTGCTTGATTGTTCAGTTTTGAAGTTGGGTAATTCAGTTAGTTGTTGACAGTTGGGATGACGGTTATTAGTGAAAACTAGCCGTTGGGGTTTGAAATTTTTAATCATTATTAACGGGTTCGATAAGGATGAGAAAAGGGAGAGAGGTAGATTTTTTAGAGTGGGAAGGAATGAATTTGTAGGGAAAAAAAAACTTTTGCAAATAAAAAAAGGAGATAAATTCATTTTTACATATCGTCGCCTGAGAGATTCGAACTCTCGCGGGGAAACCCCATGTACTTAGCAGGCACACGCCTTAACCACTCGGCCAAAGCGACGTTGTTGTCCACTTACTGTTTTAAATGAAATAATAAACTTACTTTTTAATTTTTAGAAAAATGACCAAAACACCCAATATATAATTTTTTAAAGAGTGAGGTTATATAGCCCCTTAAATATCCCAATAATAACCCCTTCACCTTGTAGGGCCCACATAAAATGCATCAAAGGGTTGATTTTTGGAGAGGATGTACTACATGGTGAGGAGAAAATACTCACCTGAAATCAACCGATTCTAAAACTTCTAACCTCATAAATCTGCTCCAGTAAATCAACGATCAAAATAAAAGTTTAGAACTTACCAAAAATTTAAGGGCTAATTTGAGGGGGTTAGAAGTTTTAGAACGAGCTAATTTTTTAATAGAATAATGCTAGAATGCCCGCACTTTGTGCGGTATTCTAGCACCGCACTCCAATCGTAAGGCCTTTACTCCCTCGTGATTTGTGTCACATCTTCGAGATTCGTAATTCTCAAACTTCAAGGCATGGACCACCGTCGATCTGAAGGCGGTAAGTAAATCCCCCAATTCTTGCGGGCATTCTAGCATCACTCTTTTTAATATGATGATATACATAGTGAGAAGAACATTCTCTTAAAAAATAGGCCCCTGAAAGCATTATATGTGGGCCCCACATGCGGGGGGTTATATACTCATACTTTTGCAGTCTCGAATTTTAGCCGTACTCCGAATTACTAACAAGGTTCCTACCTAGCAACAATTAAATGTTTACCTCATAAACATCTTCTGTAGTAATCATTTACGGTTGCAAGCATTTCCTGATTGCAAACCTTTACAGTTTTACCAAGCAGGGTTTAAAATTGAAATACAAAAGAATAAAAAAAAATAATGAAAAATAAAGAAATTTAGTTCCAAAAACCTTTGAATAGTTCGATACACATGCAAACGTATTTATTCGCGAATATTACGCGTATTTGCTAACTATCCTCCTCCACACTCTTGTTCCGGCTCAACTGTCTAGTTACTACTTAGTTCTGAACATGTAAAAGGTTTTCCACAAAGGTTGTAATTTCATAACCAAATCCTGGAGTTGGAAACGATGAGTCCCTGGTGATTTTGACATTCTTGGAATTCTTTGCTTCTTTCCGATCATAATAATAAAGAGATTTAAGCTTTTGTCCGTCCCAGCAATGGCTTGGAAAGATAAATACGGTTCTCCATCCCAAAGAAAAGGCAATGATTTGATTTCCTCAACATTCCATTTACTAGGCAATGAATAATACTCACTGTCCTCGTCCTCGTCCTCGTCGGTACTACTGCTGTCATCCTCGACCTCGTCCTCGTCCTCGTTGCCGCCATCATTAAGTATGAGTAGATAGATATGCCCAAAATAGGTATGTAATAGAGCCATACGTCCATCAACCTCCACTAAATGAACACTTTGTGACACTCCATCACGATAAAATTTAGGGGTTTTGATTACTCGAAACTTCTCACTTGTAAAATCAAATGCCACTATGACTTTAGGCCGACTATAGTAATCAATCGCCCAATATATAACACCATTCACATGCAAATACTCATAGCTTTCCGTGATCAGGTTGTATGGTGGCGGCGGAACCTCATCAATCTTTCTCCATCTATTCTCACCTACTGTCAACACCTCACATACACAATGATCTGGTGGCGCCCCATCATATGAGGAAAATTCAGTAGTGGCCGTCTTTCTAAACAACTCACATATGCAAATCACTTTGTGTTTCTTAGTCATTGGATCGAAACCGAATCCAAAATTGTTGTATATTTTCAACTCCTCGCCGCTGCCATCTTCATTAGAAGTAGTAGTTTTGATCCAGGATGTTCTTGTTGGGGTTATGCCCTAAAAACAACAAGTTTGACATCTATGGTTACTTGATTTATCATTAATTTAATTTATCATATTTGACATGCATGGTGAGATTAATAATTTCGATGAATTATTCATATACAAGTGTTGTATATGAGGAGAGATATGATTCATCAGTTAATGCTTTGTTCATGGTCTAAATAAACAACACGTTATTTGGAAGACT
>MVGT01000436.1:1264191-1296524 GCA_002174775.1 Macleaya cordata
CGTACCGTGCCGTGCCGGTTTTTAAGCGTGCCGTGCCGTGCCGTGCCGTGCACGGCACAATTAACACCTCTAGGTCCAAACATCACTACTCTTCCTTTTAACTGTAGACTTCACCCAAGTTTTAGTAGAGTTAAAAGAAATTATAGATCCAAAAAAAAATATAGAGAGGGATGAGCGAGCTTTACATTTAAGAGAAAAAAAATTAAACACCAATAAAATTACAGAGCAACATGAACTCTTGAAGATTCACCAATGGATATATTCACTTCTAAGCAAATACAAAAATAAAAGAATATAATCATTCCTTTTAATGCTAGCTCGATCATTCTCCATTAAAAAAATTTATAATGACGTGATTTGTTGACTAGGTGAACATTGGAGGTACGTACGTAGTAATTGCAAAGTATATATCATCTCTCTTTGTGTATGTGAAAAATGAAAATCAATTAAACCAACCAATTCAACACCCTAGCTATTCTGTCAAAATCAGAAACAAAAAATAAAACTATTGTTCAAATGTTTTTCCTTTAATCGGAAAAAATAAATTATTCAACTGTGAACTCCACTAATTCCACTTATGAAAAAAAAAAAAAAAAGGTCGATTCCATCCATGCCTGTAACATGAGATTCACATTTGAATCTTCAGGTCGATGGATTTAGCCAATCATGGTAATACAAGTGGAATGAATGAAAGTTATGGATTTGATGAAAATTTGAGTCATACATGATATGGATACATACACATATCTATTGGCTGGCATTATATATAAATTAATAGACTGATGGATCATCTGAATAGTTAATTTAGATCTAATTCTTTAGAGGATGCATAGTAGTTGTTGGAAGGTAGAGAGTTGACACTGACGGTACACTCTACTTAAAATTATAATTACCCATTTTTTTTTTTAATAAAAACACAATAATATCCAGCATGGTTCATGGTGTGAAAAACATGTTTTTAAATTTTAAAGAATAATCTATTGTTTTAGGTGGAAATCTGACAAAAAGTAGTTGTAGAAATAAATTTTAAAAGAATCACATAAATCCACTACCAAAATAATAATAAATAAAATAAAATAAAAAATAAGGGGAAAAAGATATTCCATGATCTAAGTGAAGATGATTACATTCTCGTATTAAAAATTTTAAATTTTATTATAGACAATATCTTTTCATCACATTTGTTTGTGAATTTACATCTGGGGGATACTTGATCCTTGGCCTTGAAAAACCCTTATATATTAAATCCTTGTATTTTCAGGGTCCACATGTGATCGATGATCTAAGGGTTAATATTTGATGAGGATGTTCATATCATTATGGAGATCATGTTGTCAAAAAATTAGTTCATTCTAAAATCTCTATCCCATCAAGAAATGATTGAAAAATAATGGTAAATTGAGCATTAGTTTTACCGTTGATTCAAACTAATAACTTTTGATGGGATTTTAATGGGTAATATTTTTTGGAATGGATTGATTTTATGCACGGAAGATCTCCAACGTTAAGTGAGGGGATTTTAATACCCGGAGTCAAAAATATCCTCTCCCTTTACAACTATACTGTTCACCAGCTTCATATTGTTCTATTAGTCAACATCATTTGACCAGGACGAAGGCTCCCGAATATATATATATATGTCTAATTTAAAATCAAATTTGCCTACGAATTAATGGAGACTCTTAACTGTTAAGTTCTCACTAGAAATTGCGAAACGAAACACGTTCATTACAGATGATTGGGACCTAAGTTTAATTTCAGTTAGAGCGTTGCTTTTTGGACTGACGGGCTTACAAAACAAATGCCCGACGCTTATGTGGCAGTGGAACCCACTATGCCACATAAGTTGGGAACCCCTCGTAACACTTTTGGGAGGGAAAAAGTGATGGATCCTACCTTACCACATAAGTATCTGACAAAAATTTTATAAAAGGTTCGGTCCAAAAAGCTTTATTGTTTCACGAGTTATCTTATAAAAAAACAAATAAACCAATAAAAAAAAAATTTGCTCACTTTATAAATAATAATAAAAAAAATAAACAAACAAACAAAGAAAAGAAAAGAGTACTCAGGTCACGAACCAACCAAACGGATGTTAGTTAAAAGGAACAAAGAAAAAGAAAGAGATTAGATGGTCCTCCAGTGATGATGTGATCCCCCTACAGTACTGCTAGCTAGCTCTGTGCACTGTTTTATTCACGTACAGTACAGAGCCAAAAGTCGAGACAGCCAGTAAGGAAAGAATTGAAGACCCAAAGCAATGAAAAATGAGAGCTGCTGTTTGGCCCCACCAAATGACAAAATAAATGCCAGATTCTTATGTGGTATGGTGAGTCCTACGGCCACATAAGTTAGAAACCCCTTTATAACACTTTTAAGAAGGGAAAAGTGGTGGGTCCTACCCTGCCAGGATTTGGCATTTAGTTTATCTTTTGGTCGGTCCAAAAAACTTTATTGATGAAAAATGGGAGAAAAAAGAGTGAGGTTGTAACGTGTTACAGACTAAAAGGAAGCTAGGTCAATCAATTAAGATCGATCATGGTGCCCTCATCTTATCTCATCTTCGAGTCAATGATCTTATCATATCGTCATCTGATCTTCTGCAACAGCTACTGACTATTGTTTGAACCAGTTATATACATCCTCCAAGATAATAATAATAATAATAATAATAATAATAATAATAATAATAATAATAATAATAATAATAATAGGCTGGATTTGACGTCTATTTTTGGACATAATTTAAAAATGAAGGCTTAAAACGGAATAGCCACATAAAACAAATATACGTTAATAAGTTATCCACTTGGTGGTGGGCCGGGGGTCGGTAGTCCAACTCTACATCTAGGATTCCAGATTAATTTCAGACATTAATTGGATTGATTTTGTTTTCATATTTACAATTTTTTTTTTTATATATATATATTTTTCAATTATAAGGAAAGATGTAAGTGAGAAAGGGAGGGTATATATATTTTTCAATTAATAATATGATACAATCTAAAACCATGCGAAGCTTACGGAAAAAACGAATTCAATGAATATTTTTAAGTGCAAAAATTAAAATGAATAAAAAAAATTAAAATGAATAAAAGAAACAATTGGAAAGGAGATTTTAAAACATGATTATAATTAAAGTGGGAATGCAGTTGGGCGCTTGCACGTAATTAAGGGGAATGAAATGAAAAGACCGTCCTCATTAATTAAGGTTAGAAAAAGAGAGGGGTCCTGTTAACGTGTGCCCTAAGGGCACACAATAAGGTTATTTTTCAATGAAGTTTTTTACAAGTTACAGGTCTTCAAATCATCTGAATTTTTGTAGACATAATATTATCATTATTTATAACATATCTACAAAAAATCAGCTCAATCAGAAATATCTAACCCTCCAAACAAATCACTTTAAATGTAAGCCGTTCATTAACACTATTATAGTCTAAAATAAGTGTTCGTGGTGTTAGAGGGTGCTAGAGGTCGCGGATTGAGCTGATTTTTTCAGATATGATCCAAATAGTATAAATAACATACATATCCAAAAATCAACCTATTTGGACAAACTTAAGAAACTAAACAAAACACAAAATCTAAATGCGCACATGTTAACAAAATCGAAAAGAGAGAACCAATAAACTCTCGGGAAATGGGGACTCAACTTTTTAAGCCTGAGTTTTACACTAATCAAGGTTTTAATTACAAAGAAGAAGATAACACTGATGACTAGGACTCCTATCATCGAATATTCGAATCTATCGTTCTCTATCTATCTACTAGCTTTTGGAGTGGGATGTGGTTGACCAATGTTTAACGCGGGTCAAGAAGACCCACTATATAATTGGTAGAGAATAGAGATATATATAAATAGTCAACTCCACCATGGTTTAATTTTGGCCACCCACATGTTGGGGTGGATCTTCTTAGCTCAACGTTAGATCCGAATAAATATTTACTATAAAAAATTGGGAATAAAATAAAATTATTTAGAATATAATAATAATTATTGAATATGAAATTTTATTGAATACACAATATACATACAATTTATAAACAATAAAAAATGTATAATTATTTTTTTTTACATCGAAGACGTTCGGACAACCACTTAGTCCACCCAATCATTCTTTGGGGTGTGAGTAGATCACTCGTATACAAACAACTAGGTCAGAATTTAATGAGAATACTAATAAAAATAAAATGATTGGCATACTAAACAAGTGATTGTTAAAAAGGTGGCCAGATGATGAGAGGGGATATGTAGGTCCCAAGCGTTAGATAAGCTTTCCCAATCTTTATTAGGGCAATTTTTAGTTGGATAGAAACTGATGGACGATTAAGTTGGATTGATGGTGGGGGAGTGTAATAAAGCGACCTTCACCTAGCTATATATGCATTCCCTTTTACAGATACAAAGGTTTTCCTAAGGTAGTAGGAGAAAATAGATGTTACAACAACCATGAACATGGCCTCCACACAAAGAGTACGTATTTACATTTTAAGGAAAATCGTATGGCGATGGTAGGGTCACCAAGGCTTGGGAATCCGACATTTAAGCTATGTAGATTATCATTCATTGTTTCTTGTTCTCACATAATCATCATAAAAATCACACAACCCCATTAAAAAAGTTGAATCAATTTAACAATTTATTTTATCATTGATTTCCAATAAATAAAACTTTAAAGGGAGGATATATAGCCCCTAAGAAAAAACCATTGGGAGGCTTATATGCAATGTATCCAGCGACTAATTTTTATAGAGATGATCTAGATGGTGAAGAAAACATAATTACTGAAATTCATCCGTTCTAAAATTTCTAACCTCAAATCTGTTAGTTTTAAATCAATAAGATTTTTCTATCAAATTCCTAGTCCTTACAAAATCCCTACTAAATCTCTCATCCAAACAAAGGGGGATTCCAAGGTAGGGATTCAGTGAGGACCAGGGATTCATGTTTCCCTAGTCTGTTTGGCTGCCAAGAATCCCTGGAACTTGTTTCCCAGGGAAACATGTTTTCCAGCAATTCCCTATTTTGGAGTCCCACCTCCCCCTTAGAATTTGCTGAAATTCTAAACTAAGGATTCACTATGTATGCACCTAACTCAATGTAGATTACACCCCCACAAAATTAAAACAACAAAATAGAGATTTTTCTAAGATTTTAAATGGCAGCCAAACAAACCAAAGGATTCAAACTTCTAAAGATTCATGAATCCATGGATTCTTTTTTGGTTGCCAAACAAACCAAAGGATTCATGTTTCTAGGGATTCATGTTTCCAAAGACTCATATTTCCGTAGGGAAACATGAATTCTACATCCAAACATACTATATATGTATTTACTCGTATTTATGTGAGAGAGAGAGAGAGAGGCAAGTCTGAAACAAACTCTTTTTAATTATAAAGCTTACTGCTAATGAGAAACACTCATCAGGAGGCATAAACCCTAGTACTACTAGGACCTCATCGAGGTCTTCACAATTACAACTTCCACTGCTAGTACAGTACTGCATCATCAAATACATTCCAATATTCAAACCCTAATTATAAGTACATATACTATTATGATCGATCACCACCTTAATTCACCTATTTATTATAAGTAGATTACTAATTATATGTTATAAAACCTTGATTCTTGATTCTTTTTCTAATAACGACTGATCAGTTTGGCTGGGGCTTCTCCACGTCCTCAAGTGGGCGAAACCAAGCCTTCTGCTCCAACACTGATTCACCACTTTCACCACCACCATTTCTCGGTGGGTAGTTGAAGTCCCCAGTACCAGTGGGCCCACCACCGGTACTGCCCTCACTTGCTGGTCCAAACACACCTGTCTGTGGATGTGGGCCCCAGTACTTGTCTGATTGAGGCTGGATCACATCGTCCGGGACTACGGTCGGTCGCACCTGTTCATCCACGTTCTTGTCGTACACCGAAAAGTGCGCACCCCTTCTGCACCCCACATCAAATTTTGAACAGATTTTATTAGCCCTAATAATTATTAACAATCTAATCCAGCTGTTTGGAACTCTGCAAACAACCCAGTGGGCCATTGCCGGTTTTACAACAGCTTGCCATTTTCCAAAGAAAAAAAAAAAGCTGAGTAGTTGACTGATAAACAGCATTATTCTGATTACTATTGATCACCCACTTTGACGGTGGGTGAGTAAAACGACAAATTATCTAGACGTTGGATATATATGGTCAAAGAGAATTGGGTTGACCATATAACATTCAATGGCTTGGATTGTTTTGTTTTGCTCACCCACCTTACAAGTGGGTGAACGAGGACTGTGTCCAGCATATTCCATCTAACCTGGAAGGCCGGGAAGCTGGGAGCGTGACACGCTGGTGTGTAAGTCAAAGATTAGGTGATGGATACGAGATTAAAAAGAGTTTTTTTGCTGCTTCTTTAATGTTAAGTGTACAGATATGTTGGAGTCCGTCTCAATGGACACGTGTTTCTTTAAACTCAACCTGCCAAACTTTCCTCGAGATTTGTTAAGCGTAATCTCGAGGATCATCTAATGGCTTGGACCTAAAGACGACTATTTTCCCGAGGTGAACAGCAAAACAGTTCCACGACTCTGTTTGTTTGTCGTTTTGTGAAAGTTTTGGATAAGTGTTTGTCGTTAACATAATTTAATTACAGACGCTTAATTACTATTAACACCCTTCACTGATTCCCTAATTTTTCTAGAATATGCTGGTATTTTGGTAATATTAGTTATTTGCAGGAGCAAAAATATAGGTACTTGACTGAGTAACTAATAAGGATCATCGAAAAGCTTCACAGACAAAGATGAATGGTGGCGCCTGTAAAAGCGTGAATATTAAGACAGAGAAAAGCAAAGAGACAAATGCACGAAAAAAGAGCGAAAATTACACAAAAATGACGGAATCGACGGCGATCTGTCAACGATTTTAATCTATTTCCTTGAAGAAACAGTGAAGAAAGACCTTGAAATTTATGGAAGTTTACAGAAAAAGGAATTTTAGATGAAGATCGGCAGGTATAGAAAGTCAAAACAAACTAAAAATGGTGATCTGAGAAGACAGATCATGAAATTAGGGCTTTTCTGAGATGATATATAGATGAAACTGTGAGGAAAATAATTAAAGGAGATCTCTGAAAATGATGATCGAATAGAAATTACTTTCATCACAAGATGGCTATCAACTAGACAGAACAGCTCAAAGACGAAAAAGATTTCAAGAATTTTTTCTGAAAATTTCTAAAATTAGCTAAAAATTACCAAAATCAGCTCAACGATTATACCTAATCAAGAAATAATTGCTTACTAAGAATCGCTAAATTAGCAAAAAAATGAGCTAAAGGATTAACACAATAAATAAACAAAGATCAGATTAGCGGGAGGTTAATTAAGTAATTAATTAAATTACCTGATGATCAAAGTAGAAGTAGGTGAGGAAGAATCTGGAAGCAGACTGCGAGATGATGGATTTGGAGAGCTATGACTGCTCCAGATCTGGTTAACAAATCGCTTCCCGAAACTCGCGAATCCTCGGCTCTGCGAATTGGCGGCCATGCAATAGGAAAAGTAATTCAAGTTTTTGAAAACCCTAGGCGATCAAATTAACAGTTTCAGAAAACTTTGGTGAAATCTCAAAGAATAACGAAAGGCTGAAGTAGTGTCTGGTTTTCTCTCTTTCCTTTTCCCCCCCTAAAAATCCCTATTTATAACCAAATCTCTCTCTACTTTCTCTCTCTACTTTTCTCTTTGTTTCTCTCTCTTCCACCACAAAACCAAAGGCACCAACCAAACAATCTTTCTCTCTCTCTCTCTCTCTAGATTTGTCCCGGTTTTCACCCACCTACTCCAGTACTCCGTATCAAATGTAATACTTTTTCCGTGCCCAAAAGAAAAAAATACCGTACGGTTTGACGTTGCCGTCAATTAAACGGCAATGATCGAAGGTTCTCTCGCTTTTCAGTGTGGAAATTTGTAACGCCCGTTCGTTGCTTTGGAATAAAAAGAAGATAGAATATTCTGTTAGCGTTTTGTGTGTGTGGAAATCGATTAACCGTTAACAAAGAATTTAACATTTTCAACGGTGTTAATTAGCCATCACTAAAAGCACATGACCTTGTCACAACTGAAATGACAATAATAGCCCTTTATTACTTAGGAAACCACTGCCACTGGGTCTAGTTTGGGTATTACTAGAGGGACACCTGGTTTTGACATCAAAGATTACATCTGCTTATTTTATTGATTGAAAACCAATCAGAATAGTTGCTGAAAAAATATTAATTCCATTTCAGCCCTTCATACCACTTTTAAAAAGCAGATGTAATATTTTGGTCTCAAATTCTGGTGTTATTCTAGCAAAACTCGTCTAGTTTTGTTCTTTGGAGTGAGGGAGCCAGGAATTTTTTTGACACTCTATGTTCGGCACTCTGTGTACACCTTCTCGTGAAGGCCACGAAAATTCGTTTCACAAAACGTAGTCTTATTTTAGGGACTTCAATCAAATGACTTTTTCCAACGAGCCCCCCACACGCGCTGTCCATCATGATATCCAAACACGCCATGCGCGTTTATTAAACTTGTGCGCGCTAATCATGCGGCGCGGTATTATTAAAAAAAATAAAATGTAGGTGGGCCCACTGATGACAGTGTATATGCTGACAAATTATGTGGTACGTTATTATTGAAAAAATTAAGATGCAGGTGGGCCCACTGATGACAATGTATATGCTGATGTGATTTAGACGTTAAGTAAATCATCGTAAAAAAAAGTCAGCCCTTAGATCAATTCAATATGACCACATTAGCAAATATAAACAAATAAATAATATGATGGGATATATTCAATATTTCTTAAAAAGGAGTTTAAAAAAAAAGATAAATCACACAACTTTGTACATGGGTTCACTTAGACGTGTCTGAAGCCCGCATTATATATAGAGATATAAATGACATATCACCGAAAGAAAAAGGTTTTTTGTGAAAATGTTTTTTTTTTTTGACGTACAATAGTGAGAATGAAAAAATTAAAAAAAATAGAGGGGTTTATTTAATTCTAGGTTGTAGTTAAGACGCAACTAATGGAATAAAAAAATCTTATCTTATTAGAAAGTTCGTGGAAAGTGCTTCCGATTTAGAGTCTTATTACCAGTACAGAAAATGATATATATTATGTGAAGGGATCAAATTAACCATTCAAAATTACCCACTAAACCCTAACCTACTAAACTTCAATTAGGTAGGTCGATATAGAGAGGATTCGAAGGTTGATTTATGTTAATACTGGTCAATCATATTTGACCAAGGTCTTTGAGGTACGGATCTTTGAAAGAGTAAGGCCTATTATATAGTCCAGTGTAAGTAGACTCTTTTCATCTACACACAACTAAGTAAGAATTTAATGAGAGTGGCTATCAAAAATATCGAACCCACAAAAAAGATGAATGCAGATGATTTCAAAGATTACGAATCGTGAGCAAACCCTTCTCATTTACGGTTAAACTTTGAACTATATTTTGTTGAATGTCAACCAAAAATACAAAAAACTGTTCTTTTAAAAAAAATAATATAAGTAACTCACAATAAAAAATTAAAAAAAAAAAACAAAAAAAACCTGCTTTCGTTGTATAATAGATATTTAAAGTCAAGCAAGAAATTAAATTGAATTTGTAAGAAAATTAGTACGTAATTATGCAATAAAAAAACATGAGAAATTGACCGACACAGATGTGAACTTCCTAAGATGCGTGAGATAAATATTCAATTATTTATAATTTTAAAATAAAATTTGTTATATTAATTATTGAATAACTTTAACATAATTAGGAAAAATAATTGTTTTTTTTTTTAGATAAATTTATCGGTTCCAAAGTCTTGATCTGGGATTTTGAAAGTAAGAAAGGGATCAAACTCTGAACAACAAAATTATCTCATAAATGGGTCCCATTAAGCGTGTGGGTTTGCATCATGTAGCATGCAGAGTGCCACATGATTTGGCCCGACTCAATCCGACCCATCTATACATAATCCGACCCGAACTTGTAGAGACCGAACGACATTTACTGTCTGAGTTGAAAGGCACCTAAAATACAAATATAAGATGAGTCCAGATCGGCTTACAACCTTAAAGTGTACAGGCTCTTGTGGGGCCCACGTGAGGTCGATCTAGGGGCTGAGATTTTGTAAAGATGTTCTCCTCACCATGTAGATCAACTTCACAAAAAATCAGTTTATTATAAAACTTCTAACCCCATCAAAAATTGATTAGAAGTTGTTTAAAAATTAACGGTAAAAAATGAACGATGAGAAAAAGAGTCAATGTTTGATGGGGTTAGAAGTTTTAGAATAAACTAATTTTTGGTGAAGTTGATCTACATGGTGAGGAGAACATCTCTACAAAATCTTAGCCCTTAGATCGACCTCACGTGGGCCCCACAAGAGCCTGTACACCCAACCTGTATATTTAAGGTTGTAAGCCAATCCGGACTCATATAAGATACACCACCAACATTAGTTATGATCCTTGTTAGCAATTCGGCATACGGCTAAAATTTGGGACGGCACAAGTACATGTATTATTCAGTTCATAAGAATGGTAATACGTTCCAACATTCGGGTAATCATTCGCCGTACGGGAAATATTCGATTTAAAGTTAGTTCGTGTTTAATAATTTTCACATGTAGAAATTCGGTAGTAAAAATTCGGCAATATGCCAAGTTTTTCAAATATTTCATTGAGTTCCAAATGTGTCGATAAATAGAGAAATTGAGAGATTTGTGGTCCTTATAGATAAAGAGAGAAAACAAAGAAGGGTCTCAAGGCAATTAGCGAGGGTTTCTTTTTTATTTTTATTTTTATTTTTATTTTTATTTTTATTTTTTTGTATTGAAAGTCCGATAATCATTAAATAGAGTATGAGTATTTTTCACCCATTTCATTCAGTAATTCGATTAAAACATGTTTTAAACATTTTAGCTAAAAAATTCGGGTACAATTGATTAGGTTTCGTTTGGACGGAAGTATTAAACGGTATTCAAAAATACGGAAAAGTACGAATATTAAACACGAATAATTCGGATGATTGCTAACAAGGGTTATGATTGGATGGGGATTTTAAGTAAAGATTTTGTAGATATATTTATAACATGATTTCTAACAAGTTTTTCACCAAATCCCTGATTCTCACAAAATTCATAATTAAAATCATCCATCTAAATAAACCATTAAATTACTTGGGGCAAAGAATGAAAAGAAAAAACAAGTTGAAAAGTCCTTAAGTTGTTTATAGAAAATGTGAAATACATATCAATCAAATAATCCAAAAAAAAAAATGGAAAATCAGTTGGGTATGTATTTGAAAAGTAGTATGCAAAATTATAGGAGGATGAGATCTGATTATTGAAGGCCATATACAAGCAATGCTCCGACTCCGGCGATCCCAGCGACTAACCCAACGATAACACCAATCGGTGGCAACCCACCACCGATTGCCTTGCCGGTATTCACGTCGTATTTTGCAAACCTTTTCTTTGGGGCTTGACATTGTGGGCATCCGTAAGTATCCGGCTACAAAATATAAATCAAACACTTTGTTAAGTAAGAAATTATATAATCCCCGCATTTTTAATTAACCTCTGTAGTTAATTAGAGGCCATAATTCAAAATTTTAAATTATTATTAAATAATCCACTATAAATAAGAACGCATCTCTTAGTAATAATTGTATAGAAAATGCTACAAGCACTTTGGATTTGCACCTTTATTAATACCTTTGGTTATTTTATTCAAATTAGATCAAAATTAGACTCTCGTTATACCAAATTAGACTCAAATTAGACCTAAATTAGACCCCGGGTATGATTTTGTGTGCAAATCCAGGATACCTATGACATTACCCTAATTGTATATTGCGTTGCTCCTTTTGGCATTTTGTTGTAGACAGGGAATTTAACTAAATTAACTAAATCTGAAAGTAATATTTTAAATAATTAATGTATGATGAAGAGAGAAATAGTAAACTTGCCTGTTCTTCAAAAGGTTTTGATAAGGTGTAAATAAATCCACAATCAAGGCAGATGTGAGTTGCTCTAGCCTGCACCAATACATTGAATTTCCTTCATTACTCAATCTACATATAATAAAAATAATAATATTAATTAAAAATAAAAATAAAAAAAATCAGGCTTGCCTTTTGTGCCTCTGTCAACTTCCTTCCAAAGCGTGGTGGTGCTGGACGTTTGGGCAATCGTTTCACATCTACATCAGCACCTCCTCTGCCCAAATGGAAGTTAAAAAAAACATGTTAATGGCATTTTTTTACATACCCTGAATTTATTTGTTATGCTAAGTTTATACTAAAGAAGCAATGTTAATAGAAACTAGGGTAATACCTAATTTTTTTTCCTAATAACATTAAACTTATACCATGTTTAGACCAATGTGTGGGCCCAATTGCAGATGATGTTGATCAACATAATAAAAAGATCATTATTATAAAAAAAATCAGCTCATTGATCATCTTCGCACGGTGTAACCGGAATACAAGAATAAAGTGGATAAGAATATAACATATAAAAAAATCAAAGATAAAATGGGTGGAACATGTAGAATTTGCGTAAAAATATCCAGCACATTTATCTTTTAATGCTGCATTACGGAACAACATGGCTCCAATTGGCTAATTTGAGCAGTTTAAACTTTAAACAGTTAAACTGCATAATGAATAAGAAAAAATGAAAATAAAAAATGTTTTTTTTTTTTTAATGAATAAGAAAAAAAAAATGTTAAAGAGGGGACCTGCTTACGACGAAGTAGACAGAATCAGGCTTTGCATTGATGGCAGTTTTGGTGAATCCGAGCTTATCAGCAGGCCAAAGTTCATCCCCAAAGAAACTGCTAGTGTACAGAACTTGATCCCCTGCTTTCAATCCTGCTTTTGCTGCATTTCCACCATTATCCACAGCCTAAAAGAATTTTAAAAAACAAAACTAAAAATTGGTGATTTCCAAGCATACCCTCATCCTCAAAATAAAACAAGCAATTTAGTATGGGCATATTTGTCTTTTCAGAGAGGGAGAGAGGGGGCTCACAGTGATGACAACACCACCACCTTGTTTTTGACCTAGAGTGAGGCCTAATGGCTTGTCAACTTCAACCTCAATGTTCTTTGCAGCAGCAGTTCTAGCATTGATCTCCAAACCTCTCCTCTTAGAGATAAAACCAAAACTACTACTACTATTTCTCTTAGATATGAATGAATTTGAAATACCCCTTTTAGCTTCTTGAAGTGTGAGACCTTGAAAGCTGGTTTTCTGTACATGACAAGATGTATATAGAGAGAGATTAGTGGTGGTATAAACAAAAATTGGGGAATTTTTTTTCTTGCAACCCACTTCTCTATGCATAAGATAACCCAACAAAATTTTATAAATTTAGCTCCTCTCTATGCAAATCACAATTTGCACAGCCAAAATAGGATTAAAGTTGAAAAAAATCAAGCATTATTCAACTCCCTTTGAAGCCATTGCAGGGATTTATTCCCATATGTACGTAACACATGTAAACACGAAGAATGCATTACCCTAAGAATTAGAAAGGTGCTCTAAGTGGTCAGACATCCCGATAATAAAAAAAAAAAAAGAAAAATTAAGTGCTATACTATACATATATATAAAAAAAATAAAAAAAATAGCTTAATTTTGTGTTTGTATAATGGGTTTGGGGAGTAAAAGATGCAGATTTAAAAGACAAAAATAAAATGAAAAGAAAATAAGAGAATAATAATTACCTGGTTTTGAGAACTGGGTTGATGAAGGGATGTTATAAGAGGGGTTGTTGAAGTGGATTTGCAGGAGTGAATTTTGTTGGAGAGGGATGAGATGCTTGAGGTGGAGGAAGCTGCAGCTGATGACATCTTAATTTGTTTTCTGATTTTAGATATCTGAAAAAATTGAGATGAGCAGCAGCAGCAGCAGCAGCAGCAGCAGCAGCAGATGATGATGATCTGAGAAAGTGAACAAGACTATAATGAGCCACCACTACTACTTCCAAGTACTGCTAAACAAAAGTGTGGTTGTAGTGTTGCCTTTTCCTCATCAGATAACTTTTTAGTGGTGGGGAGGATGAGAAGCACACGCCCCCTACCTTACTGGCTCTAGCTCTCTGCTGGGCCACGTTGTTAAGTTGTTGGTAAGCCCAACATAGACCCACTCTGATATGGGTCATTTTATAGGCGCCCTCCAAAATCTTATTGGCAGGCCCGGTTGTAGGCATCCCAACCCTGAATTTGCATTTGTTATGTTATGGGGCCTATCAATAATATTTCTGGGGTGCCTTTAAAATTTCCCCTATGATATAGATAAAGAAAATTTTCGAGTATTAATTTTCCCTACGATATGGGCTGATATTGGTTTATGTTGATGATATCATCATTGCAAAAAAATAGCCCTTAAATCATCTACACTTGGGCCATAGATAAGTATAAGTATCGCGTAACGATAAAGTGGGTAGAATATGTAAAAGACGGCTCCACGTCCGTAATCTTGAGCCCATGTTAACCTCATTATAATCATAGAAATGGAGGTTGAGCTTGAGCAACACCTTTGCTAGACCAAAACATCAATGCTTGTACAAAAATACACAACAGAAATTTGATTTCGATTTTAAATTTGCTCAGTCTGCCAGTAGTTAGGTTTTCCATTTCAAGAATTCTAAGCCCAAGCTTGACCCCTAAGCTTTTAGACCTTGGTAGGCTAGGAAATACGGACACTTCTCTAAAAGAAGAGTGTTTATTTTGTATCCCAGTGTCTCTAGTAGTGATTTTAGTTGAAAAATTGAGAAACAACATCCGTGTTGTGTTCGTGTCCAATCATCGTGTCCGTGCTTCCTAGTTGGTAGGTAATAGAGGCGCCGATCAATTAGACTCAAGTAGGATTAAGGAGACCCCAATCAAGAACTACATGGAACACAACCCTAGGCATGATGAAACTAGGGTTTGAACCTAAGACCTCCTAATAAAAACCATTGCACTAGGCAGTCAAGTGTGTGCTAGCTATATATTGTAGGTGAAGAAGTCTAAGGGCATACCGAGAATGTACTTGCTTCCTGCTAGAATTATCAAATAGCTCTTGAGAATTAAGACATTAAGGTGTCATCAGTAGTAAAACCCTAACTTCGAAGGCAGGTGATTTGAAGCACAAGATATATCTGAAGAAGAGCAAAACCCAATTAACTGAAACATAGAAGCAAGCTCTTCTATCATTTGAACACACATTAATACATTATTATACATATTTCTCTGACTATATATAGATAACTGAAAGAAGAAGACCCCTAAAACATAATTCTACAATGGAGTGCTAATTAATCAAATACAGCTGAATTATAACTGATTTTTTTTCCCTTTTCTCTTTCTAACCCAAATTCTATCATCTCCTCTTTGTTTGCAACATTAAATCAAACTCACTTCCCTTTGCTCCTAGAAACTCGTAGTTCCCATTAACATTAAGATCGAAATGAAGCGAACCTCCCTCGACTTTTATCTTTACATCTTTCTTTTCCTCCTCTCCCTCCCTGTATAGCTGAAAAGCTGAACTGTGATGAGTCCTTTTTTCATTATCATGCAACAATAATGTGTTCTTCCCTGTTACACTAACATCTTCCATCTCTTGTTGGCTTGCTTGGGCTGCCATGTTCTCCATTAGACCAGAGAGTGCTAAATTGAAGTTTGTGAGTTGGGCTCTTGTGTCTTCTAAATTTCCTGTAGAGTTCATATCTGAAGACAGGCTTTTCTGGGCTTTATCTAATATTGCTTGCAGATACTTCCCTTGTGCTTCAATTCTCATCTGTAATCTCTTTTGGACCTGGGTAAATTAGGTTTATTTTTCTTTTCAAACTCAATGAGAGGTAAACTATAAATTCTAAATTATAATGAAAGTCATATATATAGTAGGTTTACCTCTAGTTGTTCATGCAATCTTCTTTGTACTTCAATCTGATACCTTAGTGCCTCGGCAAATGGGATTTCTCTGTTTATAGCATATACACAATTGAGTACTGGATCTTGAAGGGTTCATGATTCAAGTACTAACAAACAAAATATCGATTTAATACGCCCTAAAGCATGTTCATTGTAATTATTGATTTAAATAACATTGGCTAAATTACCATCTGTTTTTAAGAGAAATATGTGAACCTAATAGGAATCATCAAGTTCTTGATCCTTAGGAGTGTTCTAGGAACAAAAAAACATACCCTTCATTGTTCCCTCTGGAGGCACAAGTGCTTGTTGATGGGGAATGCATATGGCCATGTCCATCTGAATTTCCTGAAACTAAGAAAGCAATATTGGTAGGCTTTAATTGTTATTCAAAGATTCACTGATGTTAACACCAAAAGGAAAATACAAGATCAGGTAACTTTTAACTACTTTCATGTAGACCCCTTGATGCAAATATTTGCTATCACATAATATTATCCGCACCAAAGCATCCTCAAATTGACAAACTGTTGCGAATATTTGAAAATGCAAAATATTCTCACAGCATACCAAGCAGGGTTGTGGGTGGATGTCAATCAATTGACAAGGACTGAAAAAAGGAATGACATTGATCTATCACTCACCAGCACTGTCTCTGCTTTGGTCTACTAAATTGGCTTCCTTCCGATGACCCTGCTTTCCCAGCCTATACTTCTACAATGAACCATTCATTATAAACAAGTAAGAATCATATATGTAATATGCACAGGAAATTGGTTGTGGGCTTGGGAACAAAGACGAAAATCACCCTTCACCCTAAATGAAAACCGTGGGAATCTAAGTGCATAATTGTCATTTGAATGAGTACATAGGGGTAGTGAAAGAAAATAGGAAAAAGAAAGAGGTAGCAAGGGAAATAATCAAAACCTGCAAATGGCTCTTCAAATGGTACAATGTCAAGCCCTTGAGACCCATCAGCCTCAACACTGATTTAGGAGTTGCTTCTGTTCAAAATTAAAACAACCAACTTATATATATAAGTCATCAAATTAACAAATGAGAGAACTATTTTATTTTATTTTATTTTTTATTTTTTTTGTGGAGTATACATTGTGTGATAANAAAAAAAAAAGGAAAATTATATTAGCGGGCACAAAACCTTTCCTTGCATGCTCTAGATTTAGGCAGGCCAAAGGAAAAGAAACCAAGTAATTTAGAACCAAAAAATTTCACAGTTTGCTGATTTTCGCCGTGCATCATTATCATCATAGGGTAGGAAAGATTGGTTTTTTTGAAGGGCATAATATGGATCAGACCCGGGTCAAGTGATCCCATGTCCACTTTGCCAATAAAATTTCCCAAGGAAAATACACCAATTATTTTGATTCTTGAAGATGAGGCCCAAACCTTTGAACCGCGTCAAGTGATCTCATATCCAATTTTAATTCTAAGTTGAATCATATCCGAATCCAACTTGGACCATTGCCCAAAATGGCTTTCCTATCAAGCTAGAAACTGTTGTTTCCTACTTCAGATCAAGGCTAAATCATTTTCAGAGTCAAAATACAGATCCGATTCGGGTCATTGATTCCTCAACCATTTCGACCCATTTTTATTCGGATTCCATTTTGATCATGTTACAACTCTACTCCAAATGGATTAGTATCAGGGTAGTAGTCTAGAAGAGAGCAATGAGGAGTCCGATTTTGTTCACTCATTGTAGAGTGAGGTGAACAAAACCCCGACATCTTATCCGTTCCTTTGGGCTCAAACGGTCAATAAAATGGTGGGGTTGACTCTCGTTGACCATTTGAATCCTAACCAATACGACGTCGGTGTTAGTTTACCCACACTACAAGTGGGTGAACAAAATCGCACAGCCTAGAGTGTCCAGGTGGCAATCACCATAGAGACTGGAACATGGTTACCCAACTCCTAGGTGCACACTACCCATCTCCTAGGTAGACCACTACCCACTCGGATGACCCGATCCAACGGCCAATGATGGAGCGTATTTGCTGACCATTACTATCAAAGATCAAGGGGTGCGCCAAACAGACCGCAAGAGTGTTCCAGGTGGCAGTCATCCGAGACTGGAACAGGGATCTTTCCACCCAACTCCTGGGTGTACATTAAAATTAAAGTACGCTGCTGGTAGAGAGAGAGAGAGGAATGAAAGAGAAGAAGATACAGTTGAAACTTGAAACAGGGGAGGTGAGGGAACTTACTATCTGGCCCACCAAGCCTGGTCACGGCATCGACGAATCGGTCATGGAGGTCAGGCGTCCACCGTAGTCGTGGTTTTGGGTCTCTAGAGAGGACTACTCCTGTCGTCTCATACGGGTAGCTCCCACACGTTCTCTCCATGATCGATCTTCAAGTCTTCAAACACTACGAGCAAACCCTAATTTCAGCTTCCCAATTCGAAGTCTTTGATTCTTCTTTTACAGTTAAAACAGAGAATTTGGGACCCTTCTTTACTTCCTCCGAATAAGCTTCAACTTTGGTTTCTGCAAATTCGAAGTTCCTTCTTTATCAGAAATAAAAACATATGACAAAGCAATCAAAATTCTCTCCCTCTCTCTCTCTCTCTCTCTCTAGAATGTGGAAAAGAAAAAGTAGTCCATTCTGATTCGGATTCTCACTTCCTTCTCAAAGCAGATTAAACTTTTAATTTTCCATCTCTCTTCAGATGTGATCAGCTGATGAGAGAGAGAGAGAGAGAGAGAGAGAGTTTTAGAGAGAGAAAGAGGGAGAGAGAGTGAGAGATCTTTGAGAAAGTATTGTAAAGCAGGTGCGTTGTTGTGTAAAGAAAGAAAAAGCAGCTTCTTTGAATCAGAAAGGATTCTTCTAAAAACACTTTTTTGGTAAAAAATAAATTCTTACTTCCGAAGAAATCTATGTATCAAAAGAAAGAAAACTGGATAAAATTTCAGAACTTTTTCTTTTATTTTTTGGCGGTTAAAATTGAAGAAGAAGAAGATATCATAATTAAATACAGAGTAATCTAAGAAGACCCATAGCTCTGTTTTTTTGGTGAAACCTTCAACTAATCCGAACGAAATCATCGAAGAACATATTAAACTTTGATGATCCAGAACAAATTCAATATGAACAGAGGATCAAAATTTCACAATTTACGAAGATCTGGAACTGTAATGACGAGAACTTACACTGAAATCAAAACTCAAAAGAGGATCTGAATTTCGAAGAAAAACAGAGACAGGTCAATTTCAGATCAAATGCTTCAAAGTTCAACAAAATAGAGGAGATGATGATGATAAACATTGAAACAACAGGACATGAAGGTCCCATCGATCATTCAATTAAAAAACAAAACATAAAAAATAAAATAAAGAAGAATAGATTCAAAACCCTAGATTCCCGAAAACGAGAGAGAACATGCAGAGTAGTGAAGAGATTTTCTCGGCGACGAATCTCAAAATTGTTTATTTATTATAAAATGTGTTACTTTTTTAAATATACAAATTTACCGTTTAACGAATTGGATCGCGACACGTAGATCGATGCAGGTGAGTTATGCCACGTGGAATATTCGTCCGGCAATTTCTTGGAAGGAATATTCGGGTCAGCCCGGACCCATGTGCCACGTTGGCAGGTAATAGTATTTCCGACCCGGTAAAACTTGCAGTAGGGTCCATAATGATAGGACACGTTTCGCGTCGGACGTGACGCGAGAATATTCGCCGTGCCGAAGGGTGTGAACAAACTTGCGAAAAAGGTTTATTTAGTAAAAGTTTTTTATTTTGTGTTGCGATATCTTGAAGTCTGTCGCACGGCGGTTTACAATGCCACGTATTAAGATGTTGTGGGACCTAGTGTGGCTTGTGGCAACTTCATGCATCTGTGTATACGTGGCGTACTACTTGGCTCGCGATGCTATCGTAGCGCGATAGACAAAATTCTGTCTGAAAAGTTGTATTCATCTTCTCTTTGTCTTGTTCCTTTTTCTATTTCGGGACAAACCCACAGATATCAAATCGGTGTGGCATTTTAGAGAGATGCTATAGGGACCGATCCCTCAATCTGTTTTTTTATACAGATTGAGGTGTCATCCTCCATCCACCATCTATTGTAATTTGTGGGGACCACACAAATCATAATGGGTGGTGGATTGAGGATGACACCTCAATCTNGAGAGATGCTATAGGGACCGATCCCTCAATCTGTTTTTTTATACAGATTGAGGTGTCATCCTCCATCCACCATCTATTGTAATTTGTGGGGACCACACAAATCATAATGGGTGGTGGATTGAGGATGACACCTCAATCTGTATAAAAAAACAGATTGAGGGATCGGTCCCTCAAGCATTTTTCTTCTGTAATCTGCCTAAGATGGACCACTACACTATTCTACCGTTGATTTTCCTTAAATAACATCCTGAAAATCAAGTCCATCTTTAATGACTCATCAATTTAAGTCGTTTAAGTTGGACAGTCTCACTTTTATCTATCTTATTTTTCAGAAATGATATCGTCTTGCTAACCAGGTTTAGGTGGTATTTCACATTCGCCATCTTTTATGTATCTGTGGGCCCCACAAATATACAATGAATGACAGATATTTGGTGCGACTTCAATTTGTCTAATTGGACAGATAATTAGGTCGGTCCCAATTTATCTGTTTATTTGTATACTCTACTTAAACTTGTGCATAGACATATATGGAGATGATCCAGAGACTAATTTTTGTACCTACGATTTTCTCATCTTACTGGTCAACCTTAGCCATTGAATAATCTCATTGTGAATCCACACCAGGTGTAACCAAAGGTGTAAGAATAAAGGTGAGTTGATAGAGAAAAAAATAACGTGTTACTCTTTGATTGCATTACATAGCTTAAGGAATTGTGCAACACAAGTGTACATAGCTCATGTTATTAAGCTCCCACCTTATTCAACTCCATCGAAGCCACATGGAATTGATCTAAAGATTAATTTTAAGTAAGGATGTTCTCCTCCCCATATATAGCAATATATTTTTGGAAATCAACATGTTCTACAACTTTAACTTCTAAGTTCTAACCCCCTAAAATTTACTCTTAAAAGTATGACATATTTCATTTTTTTACCGTTGATTTTTTATAGACTTTTAAGGTTAAAAGCTTTAGAACGCATTGATTACTCCACATGTAGATGATTTAAGGGTTGATTTTTTGGTAAAGATGTTATCCTCATCATGTAATTTTTGAAAATCAGCTCCTTCTAAAAATTCTAACCTCGTACTTATCAAAAATTTTAAAAAATCAACGGTATAAAAAAATGGCTAAAATTTACCATTTTTTCATAGGTTGATTTGAGGGTGTTAAAAGTTTTAGAATTAGTTGATTCCTGAAGATGTTGATCTTTATGACGAGGAGAACATCCTCACCGAAAATCAGCCCATGAATCATTTTTGTGCGGGCTCCATAAAAAATATGTTGTAATAGTGTTGCAAAAAGATATGTTGCAATATTCCTCCTCATACGAAAGAAGAATGCATGAAGCAAAGGTTATGACTTGCAAATCAGCCCACCATTTTAGGTCAAAGTTTTTCACACACGGGCTATTCATAATTTCGTAGAGAAGATGAAAAATAAACTAGGTGTAATTTGGGCCAGACCTTATTTGGGCAGATCGGGTTTAAAGTGTAAGACCCAACCCTGTCCGAACGTACAATATGGGTGATAGTTGGACGGGTTCGACCTAAACAACCTTTGACCAAACCCACACTGGTTTCTTTTGAGATTGTGTAAACCTTGGGCTGGGGCTGCTGGGCTGGTTAGAGCATCAACCCCACACTGGGTTTAGTTTTGGTTTTGTAAACCTTGGGTTGGGCTGCTTAGAGCATCAAACCGACCCAATCCAACCAGCTCAACTTTCAATCATATATGTGGGCTAGGTAAAAAAAAGAAAAGGGTTTTGCTAAAATAACACCAGAATTTGACACCAGAATATTACATCTGCTTTTTAAAAGTGGTATAAGGGGCTAAAATAGAATTAATATTTTTTCAGCAACTGTTATAATCGGTTTCCAATCAATAAAATAAGCAGATGTAATCTTTGGTGTCAAAATCTGGTGTCTCTGCAGTCAAGTCCTAGTAGTGCTGTTTGGATCGACCATTTTATAAAAGTGGTGCCCGATGCTTATGTGATATGGTCGATCCCACTGCTATGTAAGTTGAAAACCCTTTCAAAACACTTTTAGGAGAGGAAAAGTGGTAGATCCCACCCTACCACATAAGCGTCTGCCACCATTTTTGTAAAACTATCGGTCCAAAAAGTATTATTAGTAGAATTTATATCATCGTTAGATCTCCTAAATAGGGTAGTTCATCCTCGTGAATTGCGGACTTAAANAGTCCTAGTAGTGCTGTTTGGATCGACCATTTTATAAAAGTGGTGCCCGATGCTTATGTGATATGGTCGATCCCACTGCTATGTAAGTTTGAAACCCTTTCAAAATACTTTTGGGAGAGAAAAAGTGGTACATCCCACCCTACCACATAAGTGTCTAGCACCATTTTTGTAAAACTATCGGTCTAAAAAGTATTATTAGTAAGATTTATATCATCGTCAGATCTCCTAAATAGGGTAGTTCATCCTTGTGAATGACGGACCTAAATTCAATAGTACCTTCCACTCAATTAAAAAAAGGGTCAGATTATGCATCTAGGGGCTGATTTTTGGAGATGATGTTCGCCTCATTATATATTTCATTATATTAAAAAAATCAGTTCGTTCTAAAACTTCTAACCCCCTCAAATTATCCCTTAAAAAATATGCAAATTTTAACTTTTATTTTGACCGTTGATTTAAAACGGGTAGATTTAAAGTTCGAAGTTTTAGAACAAGCTGATTTCAGGTAACTATGTTTTTCTCATCAGGTAGATCATTTTCTCAAAAATTAGTCCTTAGCTGCATTACATGTGGGCCCTACAGACGAGGGGTTATATAAGGGAGCTATATAACCTTACCCATTAAAAAAAATCCAAACAAACAATGATAAAATCTTGTCGAGACTCACATGCAACTTGCCCTAATCTACAGTTTGAGATAGCACGACTCCAAAAATTACCTAATCATGTTGATGTTTTTTTTTTTTTTTTGCAGTGTCCACTTCAATGTCTTTGATAGGTAGTTATACAAGGGTCCAAAGTATTCACAAGATTGAGGTCTGTCATCACAATTATTCTTCTTCTGAGTCTCAATCTGGTTCTGGATAAGGAAAGGAGATGGATATACGTTAAGTCCAATTTCTTCTATTCTATTATTGATCCCTAACCTAATGTTGCCATTGCTATTGAAAGTGTACAGAAATTAACAATCTTCAATCCGCCACTGAAACCAAACCAAACCAAAACTCTTACTTATTGAATTGAAGTGGATGGGATCATGGGGACCCAATAGGCGTTTAGGCGACTATTTGATAAGGTGCAGGTAACGTTTCTGCACTTATATCTGCTGAAAAATTAGGTGGTGACATTTGGTTTGACAATCAAATTTATTGGAGTAGCATTTCCAATTGAATTCATCAGAGCTGGCGGTAGTCTCTTATTGTTGTTGAGAAACTCACGGCTCTTATCTAAACTTTTCTCAAGTTTTCAAAACCTAACATTGACTTACAAGTCGACTTTAACCTTGACTCATTTCAACCTTTCCTGTGTTTAAACGAGTTAGAGTTGGGGTTGAGCAAATTTGACTCGTGACTTGTGAATTCTGCCAAGTTTAAGATCAACTTTAACTCGTTTTCTTATTTTTTTTATATAGAAAAGGTCAAACTAGTAAGATTAGGGTTTGGAATAATGACCCGTTTCATAAACTAATGAAGAAATTTAATACTCTTGACTTAAAGTCAACCCTAACCCTAACCCTAACTTGCTGCTTGGTCTCCATTATCTAATCACATAAAGTGGGAGCTAATATGTACATGCCAATTTAGCAAGCCTTAATTTGAAAACATTAGCTGATGTGTCATATATATGGATCAGTCTTTACATGTTATCAACTAATGCTATTCCATTTTAATTTTTGGGCCCTCCAAGAGTAATGCTAGGAGTACCAAAATTTGGTTTCAAAAAGCATTCCCAAATAAGTTGGTGGTTGAAAATGAGTCTTAGTCAAAGAGTATTATTTTGTCCACCTTCTTTTCAAACGGTATCAGTTCCTCCTTAATTCAATCATTAAAGTTGTAAAGTCAATCCATAATCCCAAATGTAACTTTTAATGGTTAGATTATGAAGAAAACCTACACCACCTTGAGAAAAAGGTAGACAAAATAAGAATCTTTAATCAAAACAAAGTTTTTAATGTGATCTCTCTGTCTCAATTGCCATATAATTTGAGAATATTTTTTGAGACCAAATTTTATTACATTTGTCGTATTCCAATCTTAAATATATTATATACTACTTCATTTCAGAAGCCACAATTTTTTTTTTTGAAGAGGGACTAATGTCTAAGTTACAACAAGGCTTAGAAACACTACAAGAAGTGTGTAAAAAGCACATAACCTGCCTTTAAACATCATCTTTGACAGAGTTCTTCATTTTAGAAGCCACGTTAGTTGGGACATTATTTTGGATCTAATATTGGGTCCTCTAGCATTTTTCATTAACAGGGTATAGAGCATGGGGTGACAGTCCAGGCTATAGTACTTTGTCTTGAACTAAACAAAAAAAATCTTGTATTTTTAGTCCATCTCTTTCACACCGAGTCCTTAGCCGCCGACCGATTTTCTTCAATCTTTCAACCACAAATGTCTGAATAAAAACAACAAACAAAACTCACACTAAATTCAGAAGAAAAAAAAATTTCAAATTTCTTCACCTGAACTCTTGCCCTAATTTCAGTAAAAATTAAAACCCTAAATCTCATCCACCATTTTCGCACTTTCAGCTCCGATTCTCACCAAAATTTCTCACTCTTTAAGATCGCAGAAAAAAGATCGAAAAACGTTGACGATCTGACATCGGTAATCCCACCAATGGCTTCACTCTGATATAATTTATTAGATCTCTATCTCTTTCTCTCTCTACTTCTTTATCTTTCTCTCTCTACAATGGCGGATTTCCAAAAAGGCAAGCTTTTACTACTTCTTTTGCTTTTTGTTTTTCAGGTTTTGTTTGTTAATTGTAACTTAGTTTCAGCTGAACAAGAACATGAACACGAAACAAAACACGAACAACTTCATGTAGATGATGATGATGATAAAGAGTCGTTAGGATTATTATTAGATCGGCAAGAAATTCAATTACAAAAGCTTGAAATTTTAGTGAAAAACCTTACTGAATATGTATCTAGATTAGAATCATCTATACCTGATTGCAAAAAAAGGGTTGTAATTGGATCTGTCGATAAAGAAAGACGTGAACTTGAAGTATCAAAGGATAAGATCGATGATCTAATAACAGAGTATCCTGATGAGGTTGGTTTGTTAGATGAAGAAATTAGAGATGTTGATAGTATTGGTAGAATTGGAAAAAGAGGGCAAAGTGATGGTGTTTCAGTTACAAAGTATAATCCGTCATGGTCGGAAAAATTTCAGTTTCTTTCAGCTGTGAAACTTGAATCTGAGGCAACTTGTATCAACATTTTGCCATTTGAAGATTATGAAGGATTTAGTAAGTACATTGCAGTTGGGGATGAGAGAGGGAGGGTTTATATTTTTCTGTTGAATGGAGATGTCTTGGTTGAATTCCATACATTTTCTGAGTCACCCATTACATCTATGCTTTCTTACATGTCAGTTCACAAAAATGAGAGTGTTTTGGTTACTGGACATGGAGATGGAGCTATTTTAGTTCATAGAGTTTGGGAAGCTTCTTCGAATGGAGAAGATTGGCATTCACTTTTGATGACACATTTACGGGGGTTTCCTTCGATTGAGAATGGGGGAGAGGGTTCGGCGATTACAATCTTGGAAGTTCATCAGGTTGGAAGGATGAGATATATTTTGTCTTCAGATCTCAGTGGGAGAATTAGGGTTCTTCGGGAGAATGGAACAGTTTATGGTTCTGCAACATCAAAGAGCAAGCCTCTTGCATTCATGAAGCAAAGGCTTTTGTTTTTGACAGAAACTGGTGCAGGGTCATTGGATTTAAGAAGCATGAAAGTCAGGGAGTCTGAGTGCGAAGGGATGAACCGGTCTCTCGCAAGGAATTATGTTTTTGACCCTTCTGAGCGATCAAAAGGTTATGGATTTACATCAGAGGGTGATCTGGTTCATGTGGTTCTGCTGGGAGATATGATGAACTTCAAGTGTAGGGTTAGGTCAAAAAGGAAGTTCGAAATGGATGGTCCTCTAACCATTCAGGCAATTAAGGGATATTTGCTTGTTGTGAACCAGGAGAAGGTTTTCGTGTATAACATTTCTTCTCAGCATTATGTAAGGCTTGGTGTTCCTCGGCCTCTTTTCCTTGCTAGTCTTGGTGAGATAAAATCTTCATTTCTGAATCCACATAGTCTGAATGAAGGCTCTAAAAGTAGGAGAACAACGCCTTTGATAGCCAGTGATCATGAAAAGCTTGTTGTTCTTGGGCTTGGAAGTGGATATGTGGGGATGTACCGTTCTAACCTTCCACTTTTCAATACAGAATTCAATACAATGCTCTGGACCAGCCCAGTTTTACTCTTCTTTCTGTTCCTGTTTGGGGTTTGGCAGTTCTTTGGCAAGAAGAAGGAATCACTTACTTTATGGGGTTCTGATGATCCTTTTAGCTCCACATCAGTCACAACAACAGGAGCTTCATTAGGAGGATCTGGGGCAGGAGAAAGACCTTTTGCAGATTCTACTTCAAGGCCTACTGATCTTAGGGACTTGAGAGGAGGTCCCCTTAGAGGTCCAACAAGAAGGTACACATCTCCTTCCCGATATCCTGGTGGAGCAGGAGCAGGAACCGCTCTTCCCTTTAGGCAGAGTACCGCCGATCCAAATTTCAGAACAAGTTCTGCTGATCCAAATTTTAGAACTAGTTCTGCCGATCCAAATTTCAGAACAAGTTCTGCCGATCCAAATTTTAGAACTAGTTCTGCCGATCCGAATTTCAGAACAAGTTCTGCTGATCCGAATTTCAGAACAAGTTCTACCGACCACAATTTCAGAACAGCAACAGAACTGAAATATCGGGCGCCAACTCTAGAAGGTACAGGCTTTACAAAAAGAAGAGAGCCTTTATTTTCAAATAGTCAAGTTGTAGAGGATAATATCGAATGAAAAGTTACTTGTATGAGCTTTCTTTTTTCAAGGATATTTAGAGTTCTTCAAAATCTGATCATGGGTCCATTAGGACCTTGTTCTCCTTTCATAGTTGTAACTTTTGAGTTATTTGAGAATACATAAAATAAGAAAATTCGAAGAATATCTGTAACACAGCTTCAATTTCTGCTCTTACTGTTCACTGAGTTCATTGATACTGACCTTCCAGTTAAATCAACATATTTCTCAACCATTATGCAAGTGGATTGGATGGCAGGATCATTGGAGCAGGTAAGCCTGGGAAACGTCCCGAACTTGGAATTACTCTATTGGTTGATCCGTTCTCTTGCATGTATCCCCGATTATAGATAAGAGTATTTCAAATTTCTTTGTTGCTAAATTACACAATGAATTTATATCTGGAAGCTCTTTTTCCTTCTATCAAATCTGCATTTAAACAGGATAACATAGAATAAATTGCCTCAGCTTGTGAATGAGATCTATCTCCAGAAGTGAATATGTTTATTTTGTTCTCCACATACACCCAACTGCAACCAGCAAGTTTTTGAACTTCCCCACCTCTCATTTTCTTCCTTATTCTGCTCATCTCACTCCACTCTCCTTCTGCAGCATAAACATTAGCCAACTGAACATAACGAGCCCCGTTATTTGCTTCCATTTTTAACAGATCCTCTTCTGCTTTTTTCACTAACTCTATATTCCCATTTGTTCTGCAAGCATTTAGAAAAGCTCCCCAGATTACGGCATCTAGCTCAACTGGGATCCTTTTCATCAAGTCCACTGCCTTTTCCAGACAATTTCCTCGACCATATAGATCAACCATGCAAGAATAATGATCAATTTCTGGTGATAACCCGTAATATTCTGTCATTGAACTGAAGTACTTATCGCCCGTCTCTACCAATCCAGCATGTCTACAGGCCGAGAGAAGGGAAATAAAGGTTATTTCATCTGGTCTAATACCCATTTCAAGCATCTCCTCAAATAGCAGAATAGCTTCTTTTTCATATCCATGGTTACCATAACCAGCTATCATTGCATTATATAGAACTCTATCTTTGCACAAAACTCGCCTGAAAATTTCTTCTGCATATTTGATCTCACCACACTTTGCATACATATCAACAATAGAACTGCTCAATTTCTCTTCCATCTCAATTCCCATTCTCAATATATAAGTATGAATCTGTTCTCCTGTTCTCAAATCCGCTTGTATTGCACTTGCTTGCAAAACATTGATAAGAATCAAAGGATCAGGAACCATTTTTTCCTTCTCTCCAAACTCCCTAAAAAGTTCGAAAACAGATTCAAACTGTTGTGATCTGACATACCCTGAAAATAAAGCTGTCCATACAACAGAATTCTTCTCCTCTAATGAATCGAAAAGTCTCCGTGCCTCTACCATTTTCCCTTGAGAGGAATAACCAATGATCAAAGAAGTGATCAAGAATGGATTTTCTGTACCAATTATCGCACGAACCGATTCTGCATATCTTATATTCTCACATTTGCAATACATATCAACAATTCCACTATTTATATATGGATTAGAACTCAACCCATTCTTCAAAACCCAACCATGAACTGACTTCCCATGCTTCATATTTCTCAAACTTGAACAAGAACTCAAAACAGTAGCAAAAGTATGTTCATTCCACCCAACTCCATTCTCCCCCATCTGAACAAACAAATTCAAACCCTTCTCCACATAACCATTCTGTACATAACCCGCGATCAATGTGTTCCACGAAATGGTATCATTTACTTCAGAATCTCTCCAAAACAGATCAAGAGCCATATCCATCTGACCACCTCTACAACAAGCAGCAACCATAGCATTCTTAGAAACCAAATCAATCTCGCCACCACCTGCTTTAAAAACTCGAATTGCATCATCAAAACAACCACATTTTGAATACATATCAATCAAGGAGCTCATGGCGAACCCATTTTGATCATTTGCAGTTTTCACCATGTGAGAATGCAGCTGAATTCCATAAGATAAAATTGACATCTTCGCCGTTAAGTTCAGCATAGTTGTTAGGGTGAATTCATCGATTTGGGTTCTGGTTTCTTGCATTCTAGAAAAGATTTGGATAGCTTGGGTTTCGAATCCTTGGGAATTAGAATAGCCAGAGATCATGGAGTTGTAAGTTACAGAGTCCTTGAGAGGAGCAGAATCGAAAAGACACCCGGCTACCGCTAAGTTGTGGTTGTTAATGTGAGCATATATGATGGCGTTCCAGGTAAAGACATTTCTCTCAGG
Organism: Macleaya cordata; assembly: GCA_002174775.1. NCBI lineage: Eukaryota > Viridiplantae > Streptophyta > Magnoliopsida > Ranunculales > Papaveraceae > Macleaya > Macleaya cordata. The sequence goes on from MVGT01000436.1 coordinate 1,293,646, forward strand.
CATTTCGTCGAACAGTTTCATGGCTTCTGGTAAGAAGCCATGTTTGGAGTAGAGATTGATTAGTTGGTTGGAAGTAATAACGGTTGGTAATGAACCGGTTTTGATGATTTGGGTATGAAGTCTTAGCCCTTCTTTGAGTGACCACTTCATCATTCACTGTATCAAACAAACATCAATCAAGATACACCACAAATCATATCCGACAATAGTTGGGTATTTGGAGGAATGCAGGTAGGGTGTCGGTAAAACTGTAAATAGGTCTAATCTGAATCTGATTTAGATGGGTGTTAAAGGCATGCCGATTTTGGATGCGGTTAGGGTTTGCACTAAGGCCACTCTCCAAAACCCAATTTTGTTTGGCAGCTACAATCAACCCTTCAAATTACTCTTGGCAACCACATTTTGTCGGGTACATTTGTTGGAATTCTTTTCTAGCGTTAGAATTTTGTAAACAATTTTAAGAGACTTTTCTAGGGTTCACCAAAAATCACCAAAAATCACTAACTCTATCAACTTTTTAGGTCGTTCATTAATATTAAACCTAGCAAACTGATCAGTAACTCGCAATCCTAACCTAACTCGACCCGTTAATAAACAAGTTAGGATTAGTATTGAGCATTTATGACTGTTACTTAAGAATCTTATTATGGCTAGGGGCGACCCTAACTTTTTTTTTTTTAGTTTTATATGGAAAAATGTCAAACTTGCCTAGGGCCGAGCTCGACCCTTGCCAGTTGCCATGTCTAATTAATATAGTAAATTTATACTAACATTTAATGAGGTTATACATTTTAGAACGAGGTGATTATTTATCAGAATGATCTATGTGGTGAAAAGACTATCCAAGTACCCTAGGGTCATCTCCATGTAGGTCCTACAAAAACCATGTCTTAAAGTTGTCTATAAAACCTTGGGTCACTACACTAAAACTTTTATATTTTGCAACACATCACTTTACAAAGTTTTTCTATGTTCTTAATTTAAGACGAAAATAGGGAAGGGATACTTGACCACGAGTCTTAAAAAAAACCCCCATTAAGCCCCTTGCATTTTTTGGATTCATATGAGATGATTCAAGGGCTAATACCTAAGTAACTAAAGTTTGGAGCGGGAGCGAGAGCGTCGAAACGACCAATTAAATTTTTTTCCTAGTTCAAGAATGCATTCGAAGCAAGAGCGTCAGAGTGTGATTCGGAGCGAAAGCGCGAGGTTCCGAAGCTGGAGCGCCACTTCTATACCAAAGATCTGATTACTAAGTATTCACCTCATTATGTAGATCATCATCACAACAAAAAAATTAGCCTATTCTAAAATAACTAGCCCAACCAAAATTTCATCAATAAATGATTGAAAAATAATAGTAAAATAGACATTATTTTTACCTTTGATTTAAACCAAATATTGATAGGATTTTGATAAGGTAATTTTTTTTAGAATAAATTATTTTTTTTATGAGAATAATCTCAATGGTGAGGTGAATATCCTTACAAAAAATTAATTCTTAAATCATCCCATGTTAGCCCTAAAAGTGGAAGGTTTTATTAAGGTCTTTTAAGACCCACGGTCAAATATCCCCTCCCTGGAAAATATTAGAAGATTTAAAACTAAAAATTTTAAATTCTTGTAGGGAGATTTTAGACCTACCCATTAAAATTGGTTTGGTGGGTCCCTCATGTAAGTGTTTTTGGCAAACACCAAAAGGAGGTCAGGTGGGGTTTGGGTTCCAACTTAGGTTCGAACCAGGAGGGTTTGAACTTGAGTTCGAACCCAGCCTGATATGTGTTTGGTTAGGCAATTGAGATAGGGTTCGAACTCAAGTTCGAACTTGCTATTTTTTCGAGTTTTTTTTTTTGGAATGGGATTCATATTTCGTGAAACTTATTGTAAAAGCTATATATAGTGAGGTCCTAGATCGTCTCAAAGTATCAAATTAAGAGTTTTGGTGTTCCTAAAGTTCAAGGAGAGGTAAACCTAGGGTTTTGGTCTTCTTGTGTGCTTCTTGTGAGTTGTGAGGGTGAGGTTTTGATAAATGAGAGATCTCTGTAATTATCTTCATTGTATTAATTGAATTGATCGTGCTTTTTGTCCGATGTTTTTACCCGAGTTTGAGGTTTTCCTCGTAAATCTTGTGCCTTGTGTGTTTGGTTCTGTTTTTATTATATTTCTCGTTCTTGTTTTATCGTTCTACATAATCGATCGCTGGGCTAGGACCTAAAAATCCTAACACCTCACTCAAATTTTCACATACTAACATTACAAGAATTTAATTTTTGATGACATCATGCTGATTTTCTTTGATCTTGCAACTAATTCAAGCTCTTACACGTGCTACATGTGTACTTATGTTGGTGACCCCACTATCAACTTTTAGTGTGTCATTAGTAGCCCCGCTGCTTGAACCAAAATTCACCGATTCAACGCATTGACACACTTGTACTCCCGTTCTCTGTAAAAAGGTATAAAAATAATTAGAATGATACTAAAGATCGGATTAACTAATATAAATTGAGGGGTAATTATGCAACAATCATGTGCTTAACAATTAGCTGACATAATTCACACCTATTAGTAAACAAAAATCCACATTTCTTTAATCTGTCAATGGTGGGGATTACTTTTCTAGTTGCTGCCTGTTGGGGTTTATGCCATAAAACAATTTAAATTGACAACATCGATAAATTATATTTATTAATGAGCATGATATTATATTATTACTTTATTCATATGATGGATTAAGTGTTGTTCACAAGATGATGTTGTAAGTAAATTATTTGTATGAAGTGTTCATACATGGAGAGATGTAATTTACTGGTTCCTCATATTCTTGTATAGTTCATAGTCAGTGATGAATCTGAACAATTCATCTGATAAGACTATAA
>MVGT01000436.1:1296820-1309399 GCA_002174775.1 Macleaya cordata
AACTTTGCTGGAAGGCTTGTAATCCATCATATAATCTTCCTCAAGAAAAACTGCATTTGTGCTAACAAACACCTTTTGTTCTTTTGGATTATAGAACAGATAGCCTTTCGTTCATTTAGGGTATCCTACAAACATGCATACTTCTGATTTTGATTCCAGCTTGCTTGACTTTCCTTTCAGCACATGTACTGGACAACCCCCAATGTGTAAATGCTGCCAACTAGGTTTGCGGCCTGTCCACAGTTCTCTGGGTGTCTTAGGAACTGCCTTGCTTGGTGCCAAATTCAGAAGATATACTGCCGTCTCTAGTGCATACCCCCAAAAGGAGATCGGTAGCGATGTATAACTCATAATAGATCTAACCATTTCTAGTAAGGTTCGATTCCTTCTCTCTGCCACACCATTCTGCTGGGGAGTACCTGGTGCAGTCAATTGGGATATAATCCCATGCTCCACTAAATATGAGNCTTTATGGTTTTAGAAACCCAAAATTCGTAATATATTCCCGTTAGAATTTAAAATCACGTTTTGAGGCTTTTTGGAGCAGAATTGGAGATTCGCTATTTCACGCAAAGTTGTAGAAAATTCGATTTCCTACAAAAAGTATATATCATATAGGAGAATCGGATCAACCGTTAGAGAGTTATGGCCGAAATACAGTTGCTGTATCTTTTCGAATTTTCGACGACTGATCCAGAATGTGAGAGGAAGATCTGGGATTACATGCAAGCGTTTAAACGGTATGTATCTGATCTTTAAGCTATTGTTTTAATTTATGCATCCTCATGTGATCCTGTGAAGGGAAAATAATTATTTGTTTCCACTGCACAATTTAATCTAGACCCTATTTTCCCCAATAGTGGTATCAGAGCAGGCTTGAGGCACTGCATGAATTATTATATAAAATCTTTTTATTTAAGGTTGTTCCTGATTATTTAAGGGTTTGATTGATCCAAAATACTTAGGGATTAAATTTATATCAATGAGATTGATAAGAGTTAGATTAATTTTTGGTAAAAGGTCTGTACACAAAGATTAGATTGAGATCCAAGAAACAGAAAATAGTTTTCTTGATTTTCTTAGTATTCTTGTAGTTCTTGACCAAAAGAAAGGGTTTCTAAATTTTTCAAGAAAGTAAAGGATTAAAAGTCTGTTTTAATTGGTTTAAAAAAAAATTAATAGTTCTTGTTTATTAATTTTATTTTAATTAAGAAAAGGGTTTTCTTAAAAAACTATTTGGTTAAGTGTTAAGGGGTAACCTAAAATTGCTATGGGGTAACCCAGAACTGTTAAGGGGTGACCCACGAATTGTTATGGGATAACCCACGAACTGTTATGGGGTAACCCACAGACTACTATGGGGTAACCCATTGACTGTTAAGCGGAAATCCAGTAACTGTTAAGGGGCGACCCATTAGCAATTAAGTGCTGTTTGGTTTGACATACTAAGGAAAAAGTATTTTTTCTTAAATGTTGTTTGGTTTGATATATTAAGGAAAAAGTGTTTTTTCTTAAGTGTTGTTTGGCTATGCATAATTAAGAAAAAGAGTTTTTTCTTAAGGATTGTTTGGATTGAGTTAAGATAAGTTATTTTGGGATAGGTTAGGGTATAAGGATTTGGGTTAGGAGGTGTTTGGATGTGGACATAGTTAGGGACTGTTTGGTTGGTTCACTCCAACCAATAACCCTACCTAGTCACCCATGTACAGACCCGTTGGCCCGATCCAACAACCTGGTAACCTGACCAAAATTGCTGACCCGATAACCTAATATCCAAACTCGTTTACTCGGTCCGTGGACTCGCGGTCNCAGATATAATAGTAAAACTATTTCTTTTAATAAAAACATTAAATGAGTTAAACTCAACATTATAACCATCTTTGATAAGACAAGAAACTGAAATTAAGTTTCGCCTAATATCCGACACATAAAGACAATTGTTTAAAACTAAACTCTCATTCCTACTACTACCACTACTAGAAAGAAGACGAACAACTCCTATAGCCAGGGCAGCAACTCTTGCCTCCGATCCTAGGCTCAGGTAAATCTCTCCATCATTTAGTTGTCTTACCATCTGGAACCCCTGCAACGAATTACAGATATGATTAGTGGCTCCAGAATCAATACACCATGTGATTGGTGTATTATTGGCAACATTTGCCTCGACAACTAAAGATTCAAGCATACATGCAGATTTCTTCTTTGCATGGTAGTCCTGGCAATGCCATTTCTAGTGTCCAGTTTAACCGCAGTGGAAACACTTTCCCTTTGGCTTTGCAACTCCCTTATCCTTATTGACACTTAGGTTGTTCTGCGTTCCCGATGTTTTCTTTCCTTTCTTATTGGAATTTCAACCTTTCGGTTTAGATTCAAAAGAACCTTCAGCCACATTAATACTACCAGATTTGTGTCCCTTGATTATCCCTTCCGCCACCGTAAGCTGATTCATTAACTCGGGAAGAGTCATTTTCATCTTGTTCATATTGAAAGTCATTATGAACTGGGAAAAAGATGGCGGGAGAGAAGTAAGGATCACAACCTCTTTAAACTCGTCGTTCATCTTGGATCCTAAGGTATCTAATACGTTGAATAATCCCATCATAATGAGAATATGATCACGTACTGGAGTTCCTTCGGACATCTTAGTATTAATGAGCTTTCTGAACACCCACTTATGATAATAATCATGCACATCCTGAGGGTCATTAGGACTAGGGAGTGAAGGACTATCCCCTTCTAGGACAAATTTGTATTCTTGGGCAGTCAGCACAATATCCAAATTTCTTTTCCAGTTAACAAAGTTTGGTCCGCTCAACTGATTCTCTTTCAAGATAATATGCAATGGGTTGAATGTAGACATCTAAGCATGCAAATAAACATAATGACAATGAGATATCATAATTGATTTTTAATAAGAACTTTTATTTATTGTAACACCCCTTAGTTACTATAAATATCGGATCCTAATCAGCATACACATTCAACTATCCTTCGGGATATGAAGAAGTGCACCCAAATAGGTGATCATCTCAATCGAATNTAATTTTTGGTAAAAGGTCTGTACACAAAGATTAGATTGGGATCCAAGAAACAGAAAATAGTTTTCTTGATTTTCTTAGTATTCTTGTAGTTCTTAAGCAAAAGAAAGGGTTTCTAAATTTTTCAAGAAAGTAAAGGATTAAAAGTCTGTTTTAATTGGTCTAACAAAAATTAATAGTTCTTGTTTATTAATTTTATTTTAATTAAGAAAAGGGTTTTCTTAAAAAGCTATTTGGTTCAGTGTTAAGGGGTAACCTGAAATTGCTATGGGGGTAACCCAGAACTGTTAAGGGGTGACCCACGAACTGTTATGGGATGACTCACGAACTGTTATGGGGTAACCCACAGACTGCTATTGGGTAACCCATTGACTGTTAAGGGGAAATCCAGTAACTGTTAAGGGGCGACCCATTAGCAATTAAGTGCTGTTTGGTTTGACATAGTAAGGAAAAAATATTTTTTTCTTAAATGTTGTTTGGTTTGATATATTAAGGAAAAAGTGTTTTTTCTTAAGTGTTGTTTGGCTAGGCATTAAGAAAAAGAGTTTTTTCTTAAGGAATGTTTGGATTAAGTTAAGATAAGTTATTTTAGGATAGGTTAGGGTATAAGAATTTGGGTTAGGAGGTGTTTGGATGTGGACATAGTTAGGGACTGTTTGGTTGGTTCACTCCAACCAATAACCCTACCTATTCGCCCATGTACAGACCCGTTGGCCCGATCCGACAACCTGGTAACTCGACCAAAATTGCTGACCCGATAACCTAATATCCAAACTCGTTTACTCGGTCCGTGGACTCGCGGTCCAACCCGTGGGTCAGCTCGCAGGCCAGATCGACCTAACCCATTCAACTCGCACATCAACCCGACTAGACCAGATCGGATAACACATGGTTCAACCTGTGAGTTAGCCCGTGGTCCAACAAGGTTGTGGCATATATGGAGCGCACGTGTGTGCATGTGTGTGGTGCATCTATGCATCATACGTGTGTGCGGTACACATGCTTGATGTATGTGTGTGATGTTGTGTAGTGGGAGCTGGTGCGTGTACGGTCCACACGTGCGCATGAGTGTAGTACTTTGTTGTGCCACACATGTGTGCTGTGAACGTGTGTAGTATACAAGTATGATCCAGTGCTCCTCACAAAAGGTCATACCGATGCAGCTTAGCTAGACCAAGTCAAATAGAACCAAACGGGGCGAATCGGGTCAACCTGACCCAGATGGTTCAACCAGAAAATTACCCACCAACCAGTAAGGGTTGACCCAGTTAATTGCTGACCTAACCAGTTTGTCAATTGACCAAGGGTTTACAATTGATCAGAGTTGACTCGTACGACTTAAACCGAGTCAGATTAGTCAGGCGACTCTATCCGAGTCAGACTAGTCAGGCGACTCAACCTAAGTCAGACTAGTCAAGCAACTCAAATCGATCCGAACCAGACCGACCCAGACCCTGAAAAACTGTTTTTCAACTTTTGACTCCGGCTTGTTAGACCAGAGTCGGTACTTGCCCTTGCCGGTCCATTCTATGTCAGTGTACAATCTGTTTTTGGCAGATATTGAGGAAAAATAGTTTTTCTTCAGGGTTTCATTTTTAAAAAGTATTTTAAAAGGTTTATTTTACTGAAATGGATAATCCAAGCACCCAATTAATCCCTAGATGTGATGAATCGTGTACAAGCTCTATGTGATAGAATTTTATGGTTACGAATCTATTGATCAATCAATTAAATAATTGAGAACTCCTTATACGATATACATGTGATGTATATGGACTTAGTTGATACATGTGATGTATGCAACACTTTAATGCTCTGAATTATATACATGAGATGTATAATTACATACAATAGATATATGCATTAAATGTATAGTTTGTATGTATTAGTTTTTAGAAATATGTGTTGAATTATTAACATTAGATGTTTATTAATGTGTAATTTTATATTGTACATTATATGTATAGAAATATAATAGACTTTACACAAATGCACATTTTTTCTAAAACTCTAAAATATATCCCTCATTTTAATTAATTAAGTGGGAGAGGGATTGTGTTCATGGAAACACAATCCCACGACCCTCCACCATCGGTCCAAGAATAAGGCTAGGGGTCTAATGCCCATAGGAATAGTACATCCTAGCAGCTTATTGGCTTGGATTGCTTTAATAAGCACGGTATTCGGACTAGAGTGTAGAAAGAGATCTCCCATAGGAGACTGTTTCTATATCTTCTAGCATTCTGAACTGAGATGGTGGACCACACTTAACTAAATGATGAATAAAGAACGCTTCCCATAGGAACGAGGATTTGTCATTAATTTAGGGGTCAGAACAAAATCGGATGTCAAAACAACTTTGACATGAGATGTCAGGATAGGTTCTTTTGATGAAATGGGATTTCAACTGTTTTGGTATACATACAGATATCCCATAGGATTGATGTCTGTATACACAATCAGTTATCCGATATTTATAGTAATTAGAGGGAACTACTATAAATTAAAATTTTTTCAAACTCATGTTGTTTTAGTATTTCATGCTTAGTAGTTCAATAGTTCTCACTTGTAACACATTTTAAATGTAAACCAATAAATTTGACATAAATCATGTGGACTAGATGCGAATTAGATAACTGTCATTAAATGCAGTAAAGTACTTTATGTACTTTAGACTGTGTATCCAGGATTTACGGAATCCTATTATTACCAGGAACTGATTGGAAAAATGTCATAAGTAGGTGAAAAGTTGATGTCTAAGTGTTATAACACTAACATCGGTACTTTACATTTACTAGTGACATTATAGGAAAGGTTGGGGATCAGAATCGTTCTGTTTGACAGATAACGAAAAGTTATATGAACACTATGAGGTGTAGGAACATCAATTAGTCAGCATATACCTGATATGCTGGGACATTGTAGTTCCTTAGAGCCTAACTAGATTTGTTTTCCGAGTAGATTCCTCTACACACTTTTCATGAAAAAGTGGAAAACATTCAAGTTGTATTCCGGTGATCATAAAACTAGATAATCATCTTTGTGTATGTCTTTATGACATGAAACCAAAGAAGAAGTACCCAGTAATTCCTAAAGTTGATCATATCGAGATGGTAAGTATAGAAAAAGTAATAGATGCCAAATAGAAAGTGTTTCTAAATACGGCAAAATAGGATACTCGACAATTAGGAGTCTCAATGATTATCATCGTGTACGGAATAAAATATGAAAACATGATTGACTGTATTATATCTTTACAAGAATAGGTATACAGTCCATCTGTTCTCATTAAGTTTTATTAAGAATGCATTAGATGACATTCGTAGTTGTACATTGATAATAATCCTTAGCTTTTCTCATTACACTTGGATGAATTATTTTTCTTGGAATTCGTTGAATAAATTGTTTCTTCAGTTATTTCAAGTTATCGCTAAAATCTATAAACTTAGTCACTTTAATCTGAATACGATTCAGAGTTTAGTGATTAAGAGTTCCTTTGAAAGGAAGGTAGAAGGTTTTAGTGATTGACTTGTTTAGGTACTCATTGTTGTATGTGGAACCATAAGACATTAAGAGGTAAGTTTCGTCATTCGATACGATCGTAAATGGCAAACACCCTTTTGACTTATATGGTACATGCTAAGTTGAGAACCAATTTATTACACTTAGATTCTTCCAGTAGAATGGTGTAATAAGTGAAGACACAGAATATGCACTGGATACGATGAAATCTATGGTAGATTATAATTCATTACTTTCTTCTGACATATACCTTGGGTAACAGTTAGTAGTCTTCCGTTTTTAACTTATGAATCGTCAGGTTCTTCGACAAGAAAATTGTAATTTGGGCCCAAGCCCATATGAACAATTTATCCTGTCTTAGAATGGATGACAAATCAGAGTCAAGAGCAGAAGCGTATCTGTTTATAGGTATGCAAAAGGAGTTTGTGTTTACAGAGAAAAGTTATATTCTTAAGAATACTGCATAAGTTGACACCAGGATATAAAGCTGAGACACAAGAATTACGTTATTCAATTTTAGAATACATAGGGACTTTATCGTAGTGGGAGGGTTTCACAAGAACCCAATTGATCTTATTCTTGGAGGATGAGAATTCAGTCCCTGAAACTATGAAAATGCTAATTTATTTCGAGACAATGGTTAACTGTTGTGATAAGAGAAGAATCTTTGGATTCTAATCGAGTCTGGGATCTTGTAAAACTTTCATCTAATATTAAAACTATTGGATGAAGAGTTTACAAGGAATAAGAAATTCTGATTGACCGTTAAAGAGACTTGCTGTGACCACATCATTGGCAGTCTTGATTAAATTAACAGAATTTTCTTAGATCGCAAATAATGTTGATATTATCCTCCCAAGAGGCATATTGACATTGGCATTTGCAATCAAGCCAGATAAAGTTCATTACAGTAGGCCATGAGTACTTTGTACATTTATTACAGAAGTAGATGTCTCGAAGTTGATGCATCCGATTTAATTAGAAAATCAAGTTAGTTGATTTTAATTAAATATGGATGGGCTATGTATAAGATGTGGATAGTAAGTAATAATGTTTCCATAGCTATATAGTGATGACATAATGATCATTTATAATGATACCTGAAATGTTATTAAGATTTGGTTATCTAATGGACGTTAATGTAAAAGAACTTTTTGAGAAATTCTTTCATTCTAGTGATCAAGCCTTGCTAGATCAGCTAACTAGAGTATTAGTCTATCTCAAAACTGTAAGGGTCAATAATATACCGATTTTGTTTGGAATGCACTGTTCCATAGAAAATGTTTCTGTGGTATTACTCTTTTGGAATCTTTGTCATATAGACATTGATAAAGGAAGTAAATTGAAAGGCAGTTCCCTATGCTTATGTAATAGGAAGCCTCTCACATAAAGTGCAAGTGACAAAAATCAGATATTTGTCTTACAGGTGGGCTTAGTCAGCTAACATTTGTCGAGTTTTGGTACTGAGATTTATAGAGCTGTAAAGCATGACTTAGATAATCTCAGTTGGATTCGGAGTTACAAAATAGTCCAAATGTTAGTGTTATAATTGGTTGCATTAATTCTGACCTTGTGTCAGATTCAGATCTGGAAATTCTATTTCTAGATATCTTGGTGGATATCATCGAGTGGGAGAGTGTCTACCACGGATGCCAAAGACTTTGTTTAGGCGAGATGGTTAGCCAAGGTTGTATTTGTAAGAAACTTAGTAGAACCTCTACTCTAAAGCTCTGCTTGGTAGTTTTGATTCTCATGCTGATGAGAATACTTACAGATGAAGGTTTCATGCTGATGAAACAAGTGTCACATACGAATCTTATTCTCAGAAGATAAGTAGCTATTGTGACATTAAATTCTTTTAGTGCAAGTGGGAGATTGTTGGGGTTTATGCCCTAAAACAATTTAAATTGATAACATTGATAAATTATATTTATTAATAAGCATGATACTATATTATTACTTTATTCATATGATGGATTAAGTGTTGTTCACAAGATGATGTTGTAAGTAAATTATTTGTATGAAGTGTTCATACATGGAGAGATGTAATTTACTGGTTCCTTATATTCTTGTATAGTTCATAGTCAGTGATGAATCTGAACAATTCATCTGATAAGACTATAATACACTAGACTTCTATATTATAGGGTGATGTATCTCCATCACTAGAGTGGCGACTCTAAGTCAGTGTGTTGGTGTATTAAGAATACACTGAACAGGTCAGACAGAATACTTTTTATGTTATTGTCAGCACATAAAAAGATTCTGTAAAACTTGCTAATTGCAAATGTCCTAAATCCTGAGAGCAGAGTATACCCTACAAGTTGGTTTCTACTCACTTTGATCTACCAAACAGTGAGGTCAGACAACGCAAACGTGATCCAATATTCTGGGTAGGTTGGGTGGTCGAAATCACTTAGTGGGATTACTTTGTGTCAATAAGGAATCCACACCAAAATGATATTCCCTTGAGAGCCTAATCAAGAGTATTAATTATTCTAGACTGCGCAGTGATCCTATAAAATGTTTATTGGATTATTAGAATAATTATAATGGTATGATATGGCAGGCAAGGACTAAGATGTAATTACTCGAAAGGTGCTGACATTAATAGTTAATGTTACCTTGGTGTATATTACGAATATCAGTTAAGTGGAGGGACTATTTGCTGGTATAACGAGTGAAGGGCTTCTGAATAATATTCATTTACTTGAGAGTATTCAGTTGCAGTTATTTAGTGGACTTAACTGCAATTAGATTTATTATTTGAGAATTATATGAGATATATGGACCTCAAAGTAATAAATCAAAAGCTTAAGTAAGTGGGGCCCATATGGACCTAACTTGGAGCTAAAGATATGGGAAGAGAGTCTTTCTCCTATAAATAGAGATAGGGTCATAAGATAGCCCACCCTAACTTGTGTATCTAAAACTCTCTCCCAATTTAGAATTCAAGTTATGACCTCTATGGTTTTAGAAACCCAAAATTCGTAATATATTCCCGTCAGAATTTAAAATCGCGTTTTGAGGCTTTTTGGAGCAGAATTGGAGATTCACTATTTCATGCAAAGTTGTAGAAAATTCGATTTCCTACAAAAATTATATATCATGTAGACGAATTGGATCAACCGTTAGAGAGTTATGGCCGAAATACAGTTGCTGTATCTTTTCGGATTTTCGACGACTGATCCAGAATGTGAGAGGAAGATCTGGGATTACATGCAAGCATTTAAACGGTATGTATCTGATCTTCAAGCTATTGTTTTAATTCATGCATTCTCATGTGATCCTGTGAAGGGAAAATAATTATTTGTTTCCGCTTGACAATTTAATCTAGACCCTATTTTTCCCAACACTGCCCAGATAAAGGATACTTTTGGAAGAATCACACTCTTCTAAATTAATTTAGTAAAGAAATCATTGAAATTTGGAAGAGTAGTAAGATTAATATCATGAAAGAAATCAGTCGTGTACTTCTCATAAGCACTTGAAGTAGAAAATCTACCATTAGGGTCCCCCAACCAAGCTATTTTATCCAGTCTCATCGTCGTCCTCGGATTGCCAATTAATTCGAGAATATCGACCACTTCTGCTAATTCAGCATCACACAATTCCATTTGAAATTCAGCTTCCAACCATTGCTAATGGGCCTAGCATCAATCATTTCAGCCACCATACCATCCCTATCCTTAGAAATCCTTCTTAATCAGGGAAATCTATTGTTGCAGAAACGTTACCACACCAAACATCATCCCAAAGAGAAATAAAACTTCCAGAGCCTCTTATAAATCTAGTATTCTTCTGTACTCGACTGGTATTATTAATAATACCATGCCAAATGCTCCTACCATAAGTAGATTTTGAAGATTTAGAAAACCAAGCTGCATTATTATCTCTATATTTTTCCTGAATAATTTTTCTCCACAGTCAATTTTTTTCATCACCATATCTCCAATTCCATTTGGAAAGTAGAGCTTGGTTACAATGACAAAGAGATTTTATACCCAGGTCTCCATATTTTTTAGCTTTGCAGACATCTTTCCATGAGATCCAATGATGAGTTTTTTTGTGGTGCTATCTCCCCAAAAAAATTTCTGAAAAGTTGCTCTAAGTCTTTCACAATAGGTTCAGGAATTTGAAATATATATAAGTAATAAATCGAGAGAGAGGCAAGACAGCTTTTAAGTAAGACTAATTTTCCAGCTTTAGATAAAAAATTCAATTCAATGGAGCCATTTTTTTTAAGATTCTTTCTTTAATATTATCTCATATACTTTTTGATCTAACTGCACATCCAATGGGAATCCTCAGATAAGATATAGAGAGATTATCTTCCACACATCCAAGTCTAGCAACACAAGTTATAGCTGCCCATTAGTATTCCCCACTTCCACCATTGAAGTTTTAGCAAAATTAATTGTTAAACCGATGAGAACTTCAAATTCAAGTAAAATTGTCTTTATCCTATCAATTTAATCTATGCAAGTATCTAAAAAGATGATAGTGTCATCTGCAACTGCAGATGACTTATCATTGTACCTCCAACCTTAACGGTAAATCCCAAAATTAAACCATTATCACAAGCTTTAGCCATAAGTTCAGAGAATACCTCATCCATAAAAAGAAAAAGAAAAGGAGATAGAGGACCTCCCTGTCTTAAACCTCGGCTACTTTTGAAGAAACTGGAAGCACAACCATTTACAAGAACAGAGAAGTTGATATTGAGAAATAAAAGGACATCTATTTCCTCCGTCTCCATCCAAAACCCATTCTCCTCATAATTTCAAGAAGAACCTTCCAATTCACCTTATCATGCGTCTTTTCTAAGTCAATCTTACAAAGTAAACCTAGTTTATTCTCTTTAATTATTGTGTCAATACATTCATTTGCCATCAAGATGCCATCTAGAATTTGACGCGTCCATGAATAAAGGCCCCCTTGCGTTTCCGAATTCAATTTAGGAATAATGATTTTCAATCTGTTAGCCAAAGCTCGAGCAATGATTTTGTAACTAGTACCAACAAGACTAATGGGTCAAAAATCCTTAACTAAACATTGATTATCTTGCTTCAGAATTAAAGAAATAAAAGTACACAGTAGTCGCCAATCGAGAGTTCTCTCTCTATTGAATTCTTGTACCACTTCCTCATAATCGTTTTTGATAATATCCCAACATGAGATTAAAAAAACTATACAAGAAAGCCATCAGGGCCAGTCGCCCTATCACATCCAATTTCATTTATCACACGAAAAATTTCTTCTTCGGATAAAGGTATCTCAAGCCAACTTCTGTCCACATCATGTAGTCTTTTAAATGTAATACTTTCAAAATCCGGACTTGTTCCCCTTATCAGAGTATAAATCATTAAAAAAGACAACCAATTCATCTTTAATTTTCTCTGGACAAGTAATATCACATGAATCATCCTTTAGAAGGAAGATGGAATTCTTTTATTTTCTGCAATTAGCCATACGGTGGAAAATTTTTGTATTTCGATCACTATCCTTACCTGTTGGTTTGCTTCCCACAAACTAGAGATTATATTTACGCAGCGAAAAACATAATAGGGTTTAAAAATTAATCTCTGATTCATGTAGGATCTATCAACTGTTAATAGGGATCTTTAAAATAGATTAGTTGCTTACTTTCAACGCTTAATCCAATAAACTTGAATTAGAAGGCTTCAATTAGTTGCTCCAATCCTCCTACTGTAGATCACCAAGCTTTCTTCTTCTTCTTGCAACCTGAAGATTAGAAAACCTAGAACTAGAATGGAGGCTAAGGTTTTCTCCACCAGTTATTAATTAGAACTAGGAGAAGAGAGAGAAGGAGAGGAGAGAGAAAGTGGCGGCACACAATAGGGGTGTTCCTTGTGTGTGCCGCCCCTCCCTATTAGTATATATAGGGAGGTCTCCTACTCTTTCTAGAATCCTAGTCTAATTAGGTCTTGGGGTCCCACAACTTTCAGCTAAAATTTTATTTAATATTTAGTCCTTATGTCTCACATAATTAAATACT
>MVGT01000436.1:1310952-1328860 GCA_002174775.1 Macleaya cordata
ACATAATATACACGCAAGGTATATATTAATTCTCAGAATTAAGGTTTAATGCAACAATGGTCTCCATGGAATTTTAGTTATTCAGTGACATGAAATAACATAATTCCATGCTGACCAGTTCGATGTAAACTTGTTACATCAATGCATTGGACTTAGAAGTCAACACTCCGGTGACAGAGATATATCACACGATTAACCAATGCATTATAGTTTATTGTCAACCGAACCGTGATCTAATAAACTACGAACAAAGTATTGATGAACTTTATCTCCCACATGCAACACTTGCATGCAACTAGTTCATCTACGTAAACTCATTATTATTATCATGCATACAAAATTAATAAACTATTTATTAACACATAAAATGTCGTTTTAATTGTTTTAGGGCATAAACCCAACATTACCCACAAAAATCTATGCTCGTTGTTTCCATTTAGTATCCACCACATTAGATAAGTCCTGGTGTTTTTGTCTGGCATGGGTTATGCTAAGGGTATCATGAACAGAAAGAGAACCCTCATGCCTTTAGCTTTATCGAGCAAGTTCCTAGTCCCTGCCTGTATGATCAGGTAATATGAAGCCAATACCCAATTTTGGATACGGTCAACCCTCCTAATTACTACACTAGGGCATCCCTCCAAAACCCTTTTTTTGTTTGTAAAACCTAATTTTAGTTATGGTCAACCCTCCTAATTACTCCTGGGCAACCACATTTTGTCGGGTAAATTTGTTTTAATCTTAGATAAGAGTTACGATTTTGTAAATAATTTTAAAACAAGGTCTTTTGTCGGGTTCACATGTAAATAATATTTTATAAGAAAAGATAAGAAAACTTAATATTAATTTGAAGCAATATATACAGACATAGAGTTCCAGATTTGTTAATCTGATTCTAAAACGATTTCTCAAATTCTTCTCAACTTCTAGCTTAAATGGTCACACAGACATAAAAAAAATATGGCCAACACAGATAAGTTTGTTTTGCATTAAAAAAAATAGCCTTAAGCAAACTCTCCTTCATAAATCATAATCAGTCACTGAAACGATTCAACTTCTATAAAACAAACCCTAATTTTGTCATCGGAAAACAAATCATTCATTTCTAGACCGTAATTTTCACGGTCTAAAGGATGAGTTAGACTAGAGCTCGAAGTCTTCCTCCCTAATCATGCTAGGTAATCAGCCACTTTGTTCTGCTGTTTTGTTCTAAATTGAGGCATACGAAAGATGGCTGCTACCAACCGCCCAAACTTGCGCTTCTCATATGGTGAGGGTTGTCGATATCTAGAAAGAAGCTAATAAACAGTATCACGTACAGTCAGTAGAAACAAGGACCGAGCAATTCCTGCTTGTGAGAAACTGATGCACATACTTAACTTTAACATAAACAAACTCAAATTCATGATATGTAGAGGACCTTAGTTTGGGAGGTTTTTCCGATAATCGCTCCAAGAACTCAACTTCTACTATCACGAACAACTGACTTGAACCCCGCCTTGGCACGTCTTACTAATGCTTGTCCAACATTAACTGGTTGCACAAAAGATGCATCAACATTAGATGCATCAACATTAATTTTAAGGTACCCCTTAAGGGGTGCATTCTAATGCACCACATCTTACCTCAAGGGCCGAGGTCAGACCACTGTTTGATTTGGTCAAACGAATTTCTTTTATTTAAATAATTTACTATATAAAAATTAAAATCGTAATATTTATGGAATCTCAAATAATAATTTTAAATAGTTATGGATTAAGGCGTGCTGGATTACGGAAGTCATTTAACAAGGATTATAATGCATAAAATAGTACAAATTGGACGTAACAGGAATACGTTTGTGAACGTAATTTTTTCTTTAACATTACGTGCATTTATAATAGTTTTTTAATATTTTTTCTTTGATATTTTTGCCTATTACTAGTCCCTAAACCAAGATAAGTGAAGGACTAATCAAAGTAAAAACTTAAGGAAAGACTCGAAATCTTGCTAGAGGTCTTGAAGAAAGACTCAAAACTCTTCTTTTCCTAAAAACTCTATTTTAGGGGATTTATATATACCTAATTTTAGGATTTTAAAAGTATAAATGTAGAGGATAAAAAGGTAAAAGTGTATCATTTTCCTGAAAAATGACCGTTTAAAAAAAACATTACTGTTTTTCTTAAAAAAAAAATAATGTTCCTTTTAAAAAAGAGTAACATTTTTTTCTAAAAAATAGAAATTTTATGGCCACCGTCCAAATTTCTCCTAGGCAACTACATTTTTTTGGCTTAAATTTGTTCTAATTCTCCAATGGATAATGCTAGAAGTACTCCCAGGATGACTTCAAGATGAGGTGGCAAGATCTGCTTCAAACTGGAAAAAGTACAAAGCAACTTTACACAAGCAGATCTTGTCACCTCATCCTAGGAGTCATCTTAGGGGTCATCCTGGGAGTACTTCTAGCATTATTCTTCTCCAATGGAGTTAGAATTTTGTAGATAATTTTAAGAAAAGATTTTTTATAGGGCCCACATGAAGATGATCTAAAGGTTAATTTTTAGTGTGGTGGACGATATCCTCACCCCATATATATATCATCATCACCAAAAATACATCATTCTAAAACAAAACTAACCCCGCACATGAGCCTTTGGCTCAATGGTTGTGCAACCCTCCTAGAATTCTTTGGTAGTGGGAGGTCTTAGGATCAAAACTTCTCGACTGTGGTATTACCGTTAAGTTTGTCCCATGTAATGTTATAATAAATATAAGTACGCTATTATTAGAGATTTCTCTGTGCCCGTTGGTGGGTGCCTTTCCTGCATTCGTTGGTGACGATGTTTTTGGCGGTTTCTCTACGCTTCTCACACGCCCACTGTGTGTATCTATGCCACAATGTAACCTGGGCAATAGTCCAGTTCAAAAAAAAAAAAATCTAACCCCATCAGAACTTCGATGATTTGTGGGTCATCATTAATATAATTAAATAAAACTAACATTTGACAGAGTTAAAAGGTGTTAAGTTTTTGTCACTTTTCTTGAACCACCTTTTTTTTCCTTTTTGTTTTGTTGTTTAGTTAACCAATTTGAGGAACACAATATTTGTGCTAGATAGTATTTGGGTTAGGCATCTCGACTAGAACTGTCTGTAGGGAGAACCAAGAGGTAGGAAAAATTTGTCAGATCAAAATAATTGACAATACGCCACCGTCAAGAAATGACGTAACTTTAAGTCTTGCTACATTTGCTCACTTATTCTATTATTAAAAGAGAAGTGACTTTAGAAGTAGTTATGAAGCTGAAAATTATAATTTTTTATTTTACCCTTAATAAAAAAACATTAGAAAAACTTACAACTATGATTATTATTAGTATTTACCAATAAAGTAATTACTAAAGATAATTAAATTAGTTTTTTGAACTACTTGATTTGTCAATTTACACATTTATAGTCACGGTATGTCTACTTGATTATGTCTACTAGTCATAATATAGACTTATTTGGAGCCGATATGAAGCCCCATTAAAAATAGTAAATAAATTATGTACAAATTTTTTTTATTAAATAAATATATAGAACCACCTACATGTCACTTACTACAAAAGAAAAGTTATAAAATATTTAAGTGACACTTATTACAAAAACGAAAATTATAATTAATTAATATATATTCTTTCTTCTTCTTCTTGTGATGAATCCAAACCGATCGACTTCGCCTTGACCTGGAGACATGCGCAATACATACGAGTACTCATTGAATTGAGCTAAGTAGCTAGGGTTTATGGAGCTAGCTAGTGAGGCCTCCTAGATTATTACTGTCTCTGAGAGTCTTGAGCTTATGGAGAGCTTCTCTGATGGTAATGCGTGCTTCAGCAGAGTCGACAGTACATGATAGCCCAATCCCCATGATGGAAACCCAGCATTCTTCTTCTTCCTTCTCTTTATTGACATGCTGATCAAGATGATCATGATGATCATGATAATGCAGCATCTGAGGGTCCAAAACTTGCATGATATTGGTGGGGTAGGCTGATTCCACCCACTTGACTAAGCTCAATCCTCCATTGAAATCTTGATGAGTCGGACTCCTCCCAGTAAACATCTCTAGCAACATCACCCCGTAGCTGTAAACATCTCCTCTCGTTGATACCTTCCCTCCTAACCCATACTCTGCATATATCCCCATCCAATTAACATTAATATTAATTGCAACTACACATCAATTATTATATACCATTTTATTACAAATTAATTATTATCTTATTAGTAATTATTATAAATTAAATAAATAAAAATATTAAAATTAAATCAAAAGTTGTATTTGAAATTCTAAGTTTCTAAACCATCCATTTTATCGTGGGATTAAAAGTTTTAGAATGATCTATGATCATGGTGAAGAAATCATGCATCCTCATGAAAACTCAACCTTTATATCATCTTTATGTAGGCTCCATAGAGGTGTAACCATGGTGTAAGAGTAAAGGTTGAAAACCATTGATATTTATTTTTTATTTTTTATGCAGGATTAAATATTAAAAGAAAGTTTAAAACTACATTTGTGATCTTCAATGAAGTTGGGGAATATGATGGAGCTAGGATCACACTTACCTGGAGGTATATATCCTATAGAACCCTTGAGACCATATGTAGAGGTTGTAGTAGACAACTGATTCAACATTAGTGTTCTTGCTAACCCAAAGTCTCCTACTTTTGCAGTCATGTCCTCATCTAATATCACATTGCTTGGCTTTATATCACAATGCACCACTGGAGCTTCACAGTCATGGTGCAGGTAATCCAATGCGCTCGCGACATCTATCGCCACATTCAACCTCTCCATTCCATTCATAATTAATACTACTGCATCTTCCTCATCATCATCACTTGATCTTGTTCTTCTTCTCCCTCTAATCCAATCCTCCAAGCTCCCATTACTCAACAATTCATACACCAAAGCTCGAAACTCCGAGTTAGTCCTAGAATCAACACTTGAGCAAGATGTAATCAGTTTTACAAGATTTCGGTGTCTAACGTTCCTCAGAGCCTCACATTCAGCAAAGAAGCTTTTTGAAGCTCCAACCTGACCAAGGTTCAAAACTTTCACTGCAACTCCAATTCCTCCCCAAATTGTTCCCTTGTAAACTGATCCAAAGCTCCCACTTCCAATAAGATTTTTCTCTTCGAAATTCTCTGTTCCTGCTCGAAGTTCTTCGTAAGAAACCATTTGATGCTTTCCTTTAAACAACTCCTCATCATCCTTTCCCTTCTTATTCCTCACCATGCCTCCCGGCGCCACTTTTCTTCGGTACATTAAAAAGATGCAAACAAACAAACCCACCAAAATGCAGAACGTGATTGAAGCTATAACAATAGGGACTATTACTCGAGTTGCGAATGATTTTTTTCTTCGACAGACCCATGATGATGAAGAAACACAAAGCTTTGAGTTACCTTGGACATGAACTCTAGAGAGATTTCTAAAAACACCATTAGTTGGAAGTTTTCCTTCTAGGTTATTGAAAGACAGGTTCAAGAATTGGAGGGCTTGGAGGTTTTGGAGCTCATTTGGAATGGGACCCGATAGCTGGTTCGAGGAGAGATCTAGAGTTTCCAATCCTTTAACTGATCCTAATGTAGAAGGAATGCGGCCGGAGAATGAATTACCCGCCATGAATAGTTCCTCCAAGCTCTCACATTCATCGATCGAATCAGGAATACTTCCAGATAAGCTGTTATGGGAGATATCAATAGTGACTAGGTTCTCCATGTTGCTAATTTCTGGAGGCAAAGGTCCATTTAGAGAGTTCCTGGATAGGTTCAGGAGAGTAAGAGTTGACAGCCCTGAAAGTACTTGTCTGGGAATGCTTCCACTTAACCTATTTCTTGATAGATCCATGGAAAGAAGGCCTTGAAAATTACCTAAACTATTTGGTATGCTTCCTACAAGTTCATTTCCAAACAATTCAAGCTTATTGAGTTTTCTTAGACTTCCTAGTGAGGATGGAATTTCGCCTGAAATTTTGTTTCCAGCCAAACCCAACATCTGTAGATTCTCAAGTTGGCTGATTTCTGGTGGAATTTCACCGGAAATCGAATTATGGCTTAAGTTTAGAAGAGCCAAGTTGGTAAGGCGACCAATCGAAGTGGGTATTTTTCCGTTGAGCCTATTCCCACCCAAGTATAATTTGGTGAGACTTTTGGCTGAGAGATTGAAGCCAATGGATTCTGGAATCACACCCTCAAAAAGATTTCCATCCAAAGCAAGAAATTCAAGATGGGGACTATTACTAAAAGAAGCAACAAAATTCAATGAGCCTTCGATGCGATTGTACCCAATATTATACATTCGGAGGCTGCGTAAATTCTCTAGTCCTGGTGGAACTGATCCCTCCAGTAAATTATCGGCCATCCGAATGATTTGGATGTTGGTGAGGTTATGTAATGAACCAGGAATTCCTCCTGTAAACTTATTGATGCAGAAATTGAATTCGATAAGTTTAGGGAGCTTTTCGCCGATATCACTTGGGATTTCACCCCACAGTCGGTTAGAAGGCAAAGCAAAATACACGAGAGAGGAAAGGTTGTATAACGATGGAGGAATGGTTCCGGTGAGATTGTTAATGGAAAGCCTCAGTTCTTTTAAATTTTGAAGACGACCCAAGTCGTCTGGTATCGGACCACCAATAGAATTGGTGCCCAAGTCTAGAGTGGTCAGCGAGGATATGTTTCCAATGGAAGGTGGGATTGTACCCGAAATTCTGTTTTGGTTCAACTTGAGAACTTGGAGTTTAGAGAGAGATTGGCCGAGCTCAGGAGGAATAAAACCAGAGACTTGATTTCCCATCAAGTCGAGGACTACGAGGTCTAAGCACTTGCTTATGTCGGGCGGGATTTGGCCTTGGATGTTGTTATTGCTCATGTTTAGCCTACGCAAGCCAGACAGTTTACCAATTTGATTGGGAAGAGTTCCGGAGAATTTGTTGTTAGGCAGGTGAAGAGATTGAAGGAATGAGAGATTACCAAGGTAAGGACTTAAGGTGCCTGATAACCCGAGGCCCTCGAGGTCAAGACCCACTACTCTAAGTACTCTTTGCTGCTGATTATTATTGATCATTCCGCAATTGACTCCGGTCCAGTTGCAGGCACTACTCAGGTTATTTTGATTCCATGAAGATAGAGTATTTGAAGGGTCTGTTATCAGAGACTTGAATGAGAGTAGAGCCTCTTGGTCTACTGTAATCAGAGAGGCTGAATTTGCAAATTGAAAAATTGAGTTTTGGGAAGAGAGAAGAAGAAGAACTGAAATAGCAAAACAAAGGGTATTGCTGATCACTTGAGGGAAACCCATAGTTGAAGAGAGAAGGATGATGAGATGAGGGATCAACAAGTAGCCCTGGTCCTTTATATAGGAAGGTTGGATTTGTCTGTATGCCCTTGATGCCTTAATTGCCCTGCTACTTGGGTAATTTTGCTTAAAGTCTTCACTCCTTTCTCTTTCAAAGAGTCCTTAGTCGTCTGTCTTGCTCAGTCTTGAGTCTTGGTTTCAGACTTTTGGGCATTGAAATCTGAAAATCAGTTGTTGGATGTGAGCTAGATTTAACGGTACCACAGTGCCAATGACTCCTCGGATCATCTACTGCGATTTTTAAGTACAATTTATGTGGGCTTTCAGTTATTTTGACTTATTGACTCACGTTTGACTGTGGGCAAATAAGACCCCCTACAGTGTAATTAGTTGGTACTTAATTAGTAAATGATTCGAATTTTGTTCACAATTAATTTTTGAAAGTGATCAAACAAACATATTTTGACACGTCTTACTGTTGAAAGAATGATCAAACAAACAACACCAAAATTGTTTAATTGGTTGGTCAGTGAAGTTTGATCAAAGTTTAGGAGGACATGTCTTATTGGTGAAATGAGTATTGCTCAATCTAAAAACGGTGATGTTAGGGTTACCGAAAAGCCTACAGAATTTTCTACCAAAGGCATAATCTGTCGTGGATGCATATCACTTTAGAATGGATGCGAATCACGAGGGTAAGTGAAAAATAGTTCCACTGTCAGATTAGCTTTCCGTAAAAAAGTTTGTAGGATTTTGTTGTAAGTTTAGCATTATCCATCTAAAAATGCCTAATCGTTGCCTAGTATGTTTGTCTGTCTCACATGAAGTCGATCTAACGGCTAATTTTCACATTATGATCGTCCTCTCACCATATAAAAGCTGATTTTTCTGTGAAAATGATTTACATGGCGATGAGAACATCACCATCATAAATCAGCATTTTGATCATTTTCAACATTCACAATACTTCTTCTGTTATTTCTACTTAGAGTCCTCCTATAACTGATCAGTTTAAGATTAATTTTGATGTTTCTGTTATCACTAAGAATGAAAGCTCAGGTATTGGGATTGTGCTACGTAACAACTTGGGTATGTGCAGGGGGGTGAACTGATACCATGTAGAGCTGGATCAGCGGAAGAAACTGAAGGTCTTGCAGCTCTAGCAGCTGTCTCTTTGGCTAAAGACCTTAATATTTTGAATGTTACTTTTGAAGGAGATGCTCTCTCTATTATTTCTGCCTTACAACTTAAGGAAGACCATCACTATATTGTCATCACTGTTGGTCTGTTACTATGACCTATGGGATCCACATATAGATGAATCAATGGCTAATTTTTTTTGTGAAGATGTTCTCCTCAGCATGTTTATCATTCTCACAAAAAATTAGCTAATTCTAAAACTTGTAACCCCATCAACAATTGATGCAATTTAATGGTAAAAATGAATGATTAAATCACTGTTAGTTTTCAAAAAACTGGATCACTACATTGCCAATTTTAGAATGAGCTGATTTTTTGTGAGGATGTTTTCCTCATTATGTAGATCATCCTCACAAAAAATCAGCGCTTGGTTCATTTGTATATGGGCTCCACAAGCTATAGTAACTTAAAAATGTCACAGTGATGGCAATATAATGAGGGCACCGGACCGCTCCCTGTTTGTAATTCTCTTTTGAGTATAAATAGGAACTTCCAAAGTTTAAAAATTTTAAAATAAACTCATTTGAATTGTACGTCAAGTCATACATTCATTTCGAATTTAGTTAAATTTTTTTGACTGAATATTCATTTTAAAAATCTGACTCAACCAAGAGGTAAAATTATTCAAAGAACTCCCGTGCAACAAGTGCACCATTAAAACAGCTTTCCCCGTTGAAGAGAGAAGGTTGATGAGATGAGGGATCAACAAGTAGCTCTAGTCATTTTTATAGGAAGGTTGGATTTGTCTGTATGCCCTTGATGCCTTAATTGCCCGGCTACTTGGGTAATTTTGCTAGAAGTCTTCACTCCTTTCTCTTTCAAAGAGTCCTTAGTCGTCTGTCTTGCTCAGTCTTGAGTCTTGGTTTCAGACTTTTGGGCATTGAAATCTGAAAATCAGTTGTTGGATGTGAGCTAGATTTAACGGTACCACAGTGCCAATGACTCCTCGGATCATCTACTGCGATTTTTAAGTACAATTTATGTGGGCCTTCAGTTATTTTGACTTATTGACTCTCGTTTGACTGTGGGTCAAATAAGACCCCCTGCCGTGTAATTGGTTGGTTGGTACTTAATTAGTAAAGGGGTTTTGGAAAAAAAAAAGTCCCTGTAAAAAAAGTCATAATGATTTTAATCCTTGTTTTATAAATTTAGTCCTTATTTTTGGACATAAAAGTCATAAAAATAGGGCCTAGATTTATAAAACAAAGACTAAAATTATAATGACTTTTTTTATATGAATTTTTTTTACATTTTCCAACTAGTTAGTAAATGATTCGAATTTTGTTCACAATTAATTTTTGAAAGTGATCAAACAAACATATTTTGACACGTCTTACTGTTGAAAGAATGATCAAACAAACAACACCAAAATTGTTTAATTGGTTGGTCAGTGAAGTTTGATCAAAGTTTAGGAGGACATGTCTTATTGGTGAAATGAGTTCGCTATGTTTGTAACCTCAGCTGCTGCTGTTCCATTCATATATATATATATATATATATGTGTTAATTATAAAAATAAAAAAAAATTTATTTTCATGTGACACCAACAATAGATTCACGCAATTATATCGGGCATTTTTAGATTACATAATTAGGTCTTTCAAAATATATGAGTACCACCAATTAAAGCCAAGAGCTTTCTGCACGTGTGCTGCAAATATTTTTTTTTCATACTGTGTTTGTTCTTTATGCTAAGATTATACCTAAGAAATGCATTAAGCGTAACAAATTATTTTTTTCTCTTTTAACATTAGCTTTACTTTTACACGCTATTTACATTACCGTGCTTCATATGTGAACCATAAGAAGAAGAGGCAAGTAATTTTCAAAAGGTGATGATCATGATTCATGACATTTGATTTGAATTTTCTTTAAACAGTATCTGTTGATGTCGGGTCGCAATGAATTAGGGTAGATTTTCCTATGCTGAAGTAGACTTTGAGTCACTTCTTCAGTGGATACAAGATTTCCACGCAACGCACCCCAACTCTACTTGTTCTGCTGACCGTAGTGCTTGTTTAATGGACATTGAATATATTTTTCTACTAATAAGCTTGCTTTGTTCCTTACGTTTGAGTTTACGTCCAAAAACCACATGTATATGTATTAGTGATGTATGTAAGGGAGCGGTCCCGGTGCCATGACCTATGGGACCCACATACAGATGAATCAATGGCTAATTTTTTTTGTGAAGATGTTCCCCTCAGCATGTCTGTCATTCTTACAAAAAATTAGCTAATTCTAAAACTTGTAACCCCATCAACCATTGATGCAATTTAATGGTAAAAATGAATGATTAAGTCACCGTTAATTTTTAAAAAACTGGATCACTACATTGCCAATTTTAGAATGAGCTAATTTTTTATGAGGGTGTTTTCCTCACCATGTAGATCATCCTCATAAAAAATCAGCGCTTGGTTCATCTGTATGTGGACTCCACAAGCCATAGTAACTTAAAAATGTCACAGTGATGGCAATATAGTGAGGGCACAGGAACCGCTCCCTGTTTGTAATTCTCTTTTGAGTATAAATAGGAACTTCCAAAGTTTAGAAATTTTAAAATAAACTCATTTGAATTGTACATCAAGTCATACATTCATTTCGAATTTAGTTAAATTTTTTGACTGAATATTCATTTTAAAAATCTGACTCAACCAAGAGGTAAAATTATTCAAACAACTACCGTGCAACAAATGCACCATTAAAACAGCTTTCCCCGTTGGCCACCACTCATCAAACTGTGGGTATAGAAAGATCCGATCGTTTGAGAGGTGGCCAATGGCGAAAGCCGATTTGTACACCTCCATCAAAAGCGAGATGTATACCACCAAAAAACACTCCCATTAGAAATCGAATATAGCTGACCAATCAACGGACCAATTAAAACAACACTTCTTTTACTGTCGATTTTCAACAAACAAATGATCAGGTTAGAAGTTTAGAATGAGATGATTTTTTGTGAAGAGATAACAAAAAAAAAAATCAGGGCCACAAGAAGCAAGTTTGAAAATCATATCAAAGAAAAACAGCGTATGTTCATCCATACTATTCTAGGAAATATCATTTATATATAGACATAAATTTAGCTCTCTTTTTTCTACAAGTACCTTTTTTTAGTATATTGCTGTTGCTGCTGCTGTTGTTGTTGTTGGCTATTCTTTCTTCTTCTCTCTGTTGTAAGCTTTGAGGAGATCAAGGCCGAGAAAGACATTGAGCAAGTTCATTCCTGTCATTCCTAAGAGGGCGAGTGGAAGCTCTACGCCTTTACCGAACTTGTTAGCATCTCTGATAAGCTTGATGGTGATGAGAATGTGAGACCCAAGCCTTGCTAGGAAGAATGTCACCCAACTCAGCACCCATTCCATCTTCACTATATTGCTCTTTGCGTCACGCACTCCAGCCATCCGCCTCACTTTCCTCACATGCAGAAAGATAGAATGCAACTGCCATGCATATAATTATTCGCACAACCATCAGCTATTGATCATAATACACTCGTACGTATACACCGGGTTGAGATCTGTTTAAACCCCTTTTTGTTTACACTGGTCTATTGGGGCAACATGAAGATGATCCAATGGCTAATTTTCGTGAAAAATTTTAACCAACTTTTGATGGGAGATAAAAGTTCTAGAACAATCTATGGTTTTTTTTTTTGGATGAGGATAATCTGCATGGAGAGAATATCATCCTCACAAAAACAAGCCCTTGGATCATCTCCATGTGAGCTCCATAGCCCAGTGTAACCAAGGTGTAAGAATTAGTGGTACAAACAAATTCTGACCAATACGTCTCTCAAAAGCGAATGCATGCACATTCCAGCATTTTTTTTTTGCAATGTGACATGGATAATATTGCTGCGCAGAAAACCAAGGAGAACAGACATAATAGAAAGCAAGAAACAAGTCCAACTACATACCAAAGTTCTTTGGGACAACAAGATATAAGAATCATTAGTTTTGCCAAAAAGTTTAGCTCCGGCCTCCAATTATGTCCCAGGATTATATCATGTGCACAAGTTAAAAGATGCGTTCTTTGGCAGTTCAAGTAGTTGCAGTGAAAGTGACTAATCATTTAATCTGAAAGGCATGCCTTCGAAGATTTGAACCATCAAAGACAGCAAACTCTATTGGCTGCTAAACTCATTCTTGAAACTATTATAAGTAGCCGCTAAAACTGAGAAACTCTTTGAAGCGGGGGGCAGTTGAAGTGGGTTCTTTTTATTTTTTACATTTCGATAGATTTATTTGCAACTCCATCGTAGTTGATTATTAAGATCAAGTTCACGGATGAAATGGATGACCTAACGCCAGTTCTCCAATTTAATGATCTGTGAGTTTTATAATTAACGATCCTAAAGAAAGAAACAGGAATCAGTACACTTAAAATAATTCAAGAGATGACAAAGACATTACCTCACAGATGAGGGTGAGAATAAGGTAGTTGATGGTCACATTCCGGTAAAGTGCAAGTGTAAAACAAACCAGGAGTAGCAGGTGGTGTACAAGAATTGAAGGAATCCAACCACTATAGAGATGGTACTGAAGCATATCCCACTGATCATATGCAAAGTAACCGCAAGAGAAGCACAATGCAGGGTACGCCCCAGGCCATGTGCCACCAAACAACTGCGAGTGCTCAAAAATCTCCCCAGGACTCTTTGCTGCCAACTGATTAAGCAGAATGAAAACAACTGCACATTACATGAACATATATGTCAAACAATTCCACTTAGCAACAAGAAAGAAGCTGAAAATACTAATGCAAATCATAGTTCTTAGTTCGCTGTTTTTAGAGCTGTTAATCATTCTGCGGGATAACCAAATTAGCATACTAGTCCATTAAAAACAAAATTTAATACAGAACAGTATTCAGTTACATCATGTTCTGTTGACCAAGAAAAAGATTATGGTTCCCTGATCGTGAATTATAGAAGGTACAGACATAGACCCTTGTTTATAATCCCTGCAAACAAAATATAGTCCAAGAATAAGTATTTCACCGTCTTTAAGCAAGTGATAATGTCTTGAAATTTCTTCAAGTTATGTCACCTCAACACTTTTTAAGTGAGAAAAAATATTTTTAAGTACTTGACTGAAATTCCTCCTGGTCAGACGAGTATGAATAAGATTGGATGGCTGAAAAGTCAAAAGTCCATGCTGATGACAGGGTTGTGGAATAGTATGGAGCCACATGTTATTACCAATGTCTAATTTCTTAGGGCAAGTACTATGCTATACCTCAAAAATTTGGTACAAAAAGTCTGAATTGGCAATTAGAGGGAGGGGCAAGCACTAAGGGGTTGCACCAAATTTTGAGGTCGCGAAAAACAAAGTGGAGGGCGTCAAACCCAATATGGGGCGACAATGGGACTCATGGGCGACAGTCCCTCTGTCGCCCAAATTTTTTTTAAAAATTTTTTTTTTAATTTTTTTTGTTTTCAAAGTTTATTTTTGTTGTATGAAGGTTTTCTTATGTTTCGAAACACCAAACCTATGGGGACCATTTGGATACGATTCAATAGCAGATATTCGGTGTGATTGTTCTCCTCACCATGTAGATCATCCTTACAAAAAATCATCACATTTGAAAACTTCTAGCCCCATCATAAGTTGACTCTTTTCCTCACCGTTAACTTTCAATCAAATTTCGATCAACTTTTGAAAGGGTTAGAAGTTTTATAATTGAATAATTTTTTGTGAGGATGATCTACATGGTGAGAAGAACAACCTCACCACATATCAAGTATTGGATCATATCCAAGTGGGCCCCATAGGCTTGGTGTTTCGAAACACATAAAAACCTTTATACAACAAAAACAAGCTTTGAAAACCTAAAAAAAAAAAGTTTTAAAACAAAAAAAAGGTGGGCGACAGAGGGAGTGTCGCCCCACACTCCCTTTGTCGCCAAACCAATTTTTTTTAAAAAAAATTGGCGACAAAGGGATTGTAGCCATTCACTCCCTTTGTCGCCCTCTACTCCGTCTAGCGCCCTCTATGTCCCTCTGTCGAACCCTGTTTCCTCTATTCTCAGCCTCAAATATGGATAGATTTGAGGCTGAGGTATAAGTTTGAGGGATAACTCCCACCTTAGTACTTGATTTATCCCTCAAACCTCTCCAATATGGAGGTTTGAGGCTGCCATAGTACTTGCCCTTAATACAGCGAAAAAATATGGGACTCTTTAAAGGAAATATATCCCAATAAAGCAATGTTTTCCAAGATATATGATGTATTTGAAGTAATGTTCAATACAAAGTAAGGTGAATAAGTCAGTCTCTTAATAAAAATTACAACACCATGAAGAGACTCTGGGAGACTTGCCAGCATATCAGCCCTACCCACAGAATTTGGAGAAACTGAAGCAATAGAGGCAGTTTCAAGTAGCACTACTACTATATGGCTTGAACTCTGAAGCTCTCTAATGCAGCTCAAGTGTATTCTTGATTACAGCTAAAGAGCATGGGACTTCATCCCAGACATCTAAGAAATCATCTGCATTGGTTTCTACTGGTGGAAATTGTGGTGGTGGTGGTGATATTGTCGAACTCAAACTGCGTGTTATAATAGTCAATATTATTTAACGAATTTAAATATCTCTTTATAATATTTCATTAACAGAGGCACTTTTCTGCTTTATAATATTTTAGACGTTTTATTATTTTTCAAAACATTTTTTCTACGTTTTACACTAATTCACACATCTCAAGATTAGACCACAACGGATCATTCCAGATCATTTGGTGCTACCTTTAACACTTTATTTTGTACCCTAAGATAGTCAGATCAGAAACGAGATGGGTCAGAAACAATCCCAGTACTGATCCTGAGACTTGAAACCACTATCTTAGGTATATGGGATTGTCATTCTCGTAGTCTATGAGAATGACGTTGTCCTAGCCACAAGTGATTGGATCAGGAACCATATTTGTAAAAGCTTCAACATTAAAACCTGTGCACCTTTCATACACCTGAGGTTGGTTCTTTGCGGCATTAGATGAGAGATCACTAGGGAATGGATCACCTGTAATTACTGGCTGGATTGATTGTTTGTCATGGTTGCGCCCAGTTTTCATAAATAGTTTTTAGCTATAGACATCATCGTAAGATTCATAACTCATTGGCATTTATTATCCAAGATGAAACAACCTAATGATCTCTTACAGGATGCTGGTAACAACACAGTCAACAGTCCTAATGAAAGCAACACTAAACTGCCGCATGTACTTGACAACTGATACTCTTCACTTAACCTACCTTACATGAGTGCTGAGGAGGACTATGCACACTCCTCAAACTTTCATTAGATCCATCGATATAAGGTTTATCCATGTAAATACTTACTGAAATGCAGACTGGATGTAATTTAATTATGATCATTAATCCACCTAAGCCTGTTTCACAAGTTTTTGAACGTAATTTGGTGACATAAAGGAGAATAACATATTTTCCACTTGCTCTAGTATCGAAGAGAAGTGCTAAGTTTGGCTCACATTTAGTCTGAAACTATATGGGTTTTAGACTTCTAGGTTTCTTAAATGAGCTTAAGACTGAGATTCTCTTCCCATATTGATCAATGGTGACAACCATGTAACCACTCATTTTGCAGCCTATCTATTTTTCCATGAGTAGACCAAGCATATAGATGTTGATTGCCACTACATACAAAGAAAGGTCCTTATCAATGAAATTACAATTACTTACTCCTAATCTTTCAGTTAGTTGCTTGCATTATAACACCACATTCAACAAATCTATCAATGCTTGGAATATGAATGGTAGATCTTGAGGGGGATTACAGTAAAGTTAGAGATGTCATCAACATTTGGATACTATAGGATTGGGAAATATGAATGTTGTAAGCATAGTTTAAAATTTCAAATGTTTTGTTTCAGTTTTGTAAGTTATGGGAACAAAACAGTTTAGGTTTACTTGACTTTTTTCGCTATAATTCAGGAAAGTCATGGAATGTATCGTAATGTTTCAGAATGTTTCGGTCCAAATGCCTGGGTGCCTCAACTAGTAGGAACATTCTGTCAGAACAAGATTTTAAACCTTGACCATATGTACCAGTCTTCCTTTTAACCACAAGGCATAAAAATATTTATCAATTCTCACACTCATATGTATAATAGGCCAATAGCATCGAGCCTAGAGTGATTATAAGCTCTCTCTTCCTCAATCTTTTCTCCTCTATTCTTCCTTCTTCCACAAATTTATACACAAGTTGTGCATAATTTCATAATTAACCATGATGATTTTGGTCATGATACTAGATTGCACTTGTTGACCACAAGCTTCTTATTGCTAGCTTTTGCGATCTGAATGCAAGCCACTTGCAACATGAGATTCAAGCAACATTTCTACCCACAGCCCAGAAAGTTTACAGCAAAAATTAGTTATTATTAGTTTCTATTTTCAATGTTTACAAAGTTTATTACAACATAGATACTAAATTAAGTGTAGCAAAGCTCAGAATCTGGTAATTATTTCTCCACAGTAATAGCATATAAACAATAATGTTATGATAAATACGAACAGCGGTAAGCAAATGTCATGAAATGATTTCAGTTAGTTGTTGTCTTTTGTTTTACTGTAGTTCTAGTAGAACTGTGACTCGTTATGAGTGATCACACCTGGTCTGGAGCATAGTAGAGTGGAGTGATGTTCTTACATATTCTCTAAAGAGCTTAGATGCTAATTCCCTTATCTCAAATTTCCACAATTTTTCTCTTGATTTTGTTCCATCCTCTACTCTCTATAATTTTTATATACAAAATCTTAGATCATCCACACCCAGCCTATAGCTTATTTTATCNAGTGTGCATAATTCTATACTCTCAATTCCAAACAAACATTTCTCTTAATTCTGAAATCTAAACTCAATAAATTCATTAGGATGGTCCCAATTTTTTAAGCCCTAACCTAAAACCCACTCACTAGTTCAATAAGTAAAAAAAAAAAAAACTAAACCCCACTACAAGACATAAAGTTAGCTGCCCCAAAATTTACAACAGAACCATATTTGAGGTCATTGTTCCATGTTTTAGAGCTTTCAAAACCCATTCCCATCCTAATGTACTCTTCCAGTTTTCCACAGAAGCGTGCTAACAGAAGAAAAAAAGATCAACTCAATTATCAAAAAAAGACTCATTTCTCCTCTCAACAACAACAGTAGTATTCTGATACAGTTATAAATATCTTCTCTATTTGCTTTTAAATTCAATAATTGTTCCACCAATTCAGATGTAAGGGTTCAAATCAAGCACACTGAATATGATAGTCACCTCATGGTTACAAAAATTCACAGATTAATATCAACACAGCATGCCTCATTTGAACAAATCTTGAAAGCGAAAAACCAATAGAGAGAGAGAGAGA
>MVGT01000436.1:1338987-1396411 GCA_002174775.1 Macleaya cordata
TAAAAATTTCTGAAGATAATATTTGATAGTCTCAACAGCCTCCGTAGGATTAGCTAAATGATTATCAAAAATCAATTTGCATCGCACTTTCCATATTATCCACGAAGTAACAGCACAAACAGAACTCCAAGAGGGGTATTCATCAGGCCAGTTTGTAGGATTAACCCACCAAAGAAGAAACCACTCTTTAATGTTATCACAGTTCAAGAAATGGGTAGACATGTTGTAGGGGAGACCAAACCAAACACTTCTAGTAAAAGTGCAAGAGACAAAAAGATGAAAAAGTGTTTCTGTAGCTCTACCACAAAGGGGACAAAGATAATCATTGGTATATAAGATTTGATTTAATCTGGCCTTAACAGGTATGATATCATTGGCACATTTCCAAACAAAAATTTTGATTCTAGGCAGAACATCCATTTCCCAAATAGAAGACCAAAGTTTAGATTCCAAAATATTATTGGTAGAAGTTATTATTTTGTTAAGTTCTGTAATACCAAGTACTTCTGCTCATGCTTTCGTTGAGGGATTCTATAGGCTTTCCGCATTTCACAATAATTAAGAAAACCCATGAATTGAATTGACAAACAAACCACAAGATGAACGGTTCACCACTTTCCCTAAAAAAAATACGACAATTTCATCTTGGAACCTATATTCAATTTTACTTGCTTGATTTCTCTATCTCTGATTTTTTGACATTTTAAATTAGAGAAAGATGAAGACAAATGATGGGTTTTTCTTCTATAACCCTAATTTTTTTTTGAAAAGAATATGCAACCCTAAAATTTTAACTCTCTCTCCTGTTAGAGTGTTATTGTATTGGGTTCTATTATTAGTCCTACATTACTTATGAGTCCTTATAGTGTGTAAGACCTCCATCTATAAGAGGATTGCTTATGTATTGTGTAATGTATCCAAAATACTTCTAGTAATACTTTTGATATTCTATCATAGTATTAGAGCTACAAGTACTCTAAAGACTAAAGAGTGTAGTCGATTCTGAGTGAAGTTTTTCGGCGGCGGTAGCCGTCGCTACCATCTCCGGGTGCTTGTTTATTTATTTTTTATGAGTTTTATTTTTTAGCTATTTTTTGCTGCTATTTTTAGTTTCTAGCTGCATCTGCTACTCATTAAGCCACAATGGAGCCACATAAAGGCCATTTAAGTCCCAAAAGAGGCAAAAACCGAAAAAAAAAATAAAAATAAAAACCCTCTTGACCCTCCTAAATAGACCATTTGTGGGTGATTGTGAGTGGGGGACAAACAAAAAAAAAAGACAAAAATAAAAAATTTGGATGTTCTCCACGGGTTTATGGTGATGATGAGTGCATGTGGGTGATGGGTTTGTACATTGATAATTTTATATTATTAAACAAGATGGGAGTGTAAGAAGAATATTTACCATTAGTCATTATGATGTACCCATATGCATAAGAATGGCATGGTGTGCACATGACCATGGGAACATACATTTACTCTCCAGCAGCAGAAGTGTAAGCAGTAGTTTAAAAAAAAATTATAGGCAAGTGAAACACAAGGCATCTCCAGTATAATCCTCATCATCAACTCCCTCATTTACAAGCGGCCTACTTTATCTTTCGGTTGGAATGCACTTTCTTAATTGATGCACACCCTCTTCTATTCAGTAGATGCGTCTGTCGCACTTTCATAAGTAAATAGAAGGAGATGGATATGATTGGTAGGTCTTCAAAAAAAAAAAAAAAAATCGATGCTCTCCCATATATAATTTCATCTTTGATGTCGAGATAACGTAAAACCCAGTTTGCAATTTGGTAGACGAAACAACCAGCAACAACAGAGAGAAGCTCTACACTCTTGTTGAAGACAATCTCTGTAAAATTACAGAGACGAACCAAAGAAGCAGAGCATCCACGAAGAAAACTCTTGTACCCTCGTTCTTCTTAATATTACTAGTATTTCTCTGGCTCTGGCTCTGGCTTTGGCTCTGGTTCTAGTTTTCCACTCTTGCCATTTTTCTCATCCTCCTTTTTTATGTACAGGGCAGGGCAGGGCCCTTTGCCTTACTTCTTCATCCACACCCACTGGACCACATGGATACAATCAAGGGATGATTTTATTTTGCATATGCATTTACCCTGAATTTTCACCCACTAAATTAATCTGTTTTGCTTTTACATTTACCAGGAATTTTCGCCCACTAAATTAATCTGCTGATGTTTGAATAAAATTTAGAGAGAGAATAAGAAGTGCATTCAATTTATTTTATCATCCAGCCATTTATCGCCTCAACCCCTAATTTTTCCCGTCTCGATAACTTTTCCAATGGTAGCACGGATTCATTGAATACTGATTTAGGCGGATGACTTCTATCAAAAGGCCGGGGGGATAGGATCCATCTGCTATTTCTCTCTCCATTTTTTTTTAGAGAGATAATTCAAGACACATGGTCAGCTCATTCTAAGAATTCTTAACCCCATTAAAAGTTCTTTACAAATCACATTTACTGCAAAGTGTACTGCAACCTTATTGCAAAGGCTATTTAAGAGGGTATTTGCGTTAATTTAGAAACGATGCAAATCACGAGAGGTGTAAAATTATTTGGAAACCGTGGTATTTCAAGTATTGTTTTTTTTTGTAGGGTATATTTGGTAGGCCAAATTTGGCTTTTACCCTTGCACCACTGTGGATGGCCTTAGAAGTTCAAAATGGGTTGAATTTTTTAATTTCATGCTCTACTCAATAAAAAGATCACTTTAATTAAAATTCAATGAGCACTTCGACACTGACCTGGAATTCTCATCTACTAACGTTATCTGGTAACGTGTCGCCAATTAAATTTAGAGAGAGAATGAGAAAAACATTTTATTCACCTTTTCTTCAAATTTAATTAGAGAAATGTTAGTAAGTAAATTTAATGTGTGAAATTTACAATTAAGTTTAGGTAAATTTAATGTGGGAAAGACAGAACAGGACAGCCAATGCCATACATTGTGTGCCACCGCTCACATTCTTGGACGTGGAATGTCCCAAGACCAAGAGTATATATCCTCTCACGTAAGGTACTGCCAAAAAAATAATAATAGTTAATGTCTAGAGTCGTGCTACTCCAAGGGGAGTGGTCGGGGAGTTGGGACTTAGGTGTTCCAACTGCAATTTACCATGGACCTCGTGACACCAGAAAAATGGTGTGGAATTCGACACCAAAGGGTTTGGGCCCATTCTATTGTCCAATTTTTTGGGATAATATTATGCTTATCATATAAAATATTTATATAAAAAATCGGTAGATTCTAAAAATTCAAACCCTCTCAAAGTTCAATTTAATGTAATTTAAGATAATAACATGATTCATAATTTTTATCTCTACTATTTTAAAGCTGCGCAACATGGATTAAAAAAATTAGATAATCTTGACCCGCATATTTATGTGCATAATACAAGGTTTATTGGAAAATAACACATGAGGTTTAAAGACTCGTACGAAAATGAAGGGGCCTCACAAAGAGTCCATTTGCCTAAATACTTCCACCTAGCTTTTATATGTTCTACTTGTATTAGATGACCACAAGGGCGCCGTGCAGGCGCCACGAGAGCGATACCACCATAGACGTTTCGCCTTTTGAGGTGAAGTCACGCACATTGGTTTCACTTCATTTTAGGGGGGTTGATCGAGATGAGAAGGATTGGAGGCCAAGAGAAGAAAGGACACCTGGGGAGGGCACTAGAACGCCATCACCTGGAGGAAGGGCACCACTACAACAGGGCGCCATTCCCCAGGGCGCCCCTCCCCCACCAGGACAGTCCTCACGAGAGAAAGGGACACCAAGAGAGAGAGTCTGAGCGATACCGTTAGGGTATCTCTCGTACCAATCATGAGGATCCCTGCCAGAAGAAACCACCCTGACACCTGACGAAGTGGCCCCCTGGCCACGTGTCAAGAATATCCTCTAATCTCGTCTCTTTCCTAAAAGAGGAAGAGATAAAAGGGGGTCGAAGGGGAAAGACCCCCAGGTGACCCCAAGAGGGTAGGACTATAAATACCCGTAGAGGGGAAGGCCTTAGGGAGGCAGAAAAGGAGGAACTGCTCTCTCTCTCTCTCTCTAAGGATATTCTGATCTTCTTCCTCATCCAATCGTCTCTCGTCTTGTGAGACCTCCCCTGAAAGAAGTGACAGTCCTTTAAGAATCGCTGAGTCATTCAGTCAGATTCGAGGTAACCTTCATTAAGCATTCCACAATAACTCCCACCCAAATTTACCCCTCTCGTACACTACTTAGCTTATATCAACTTGTAGGGTCCTATACGAAGATTATCAAAGGGGCCCTTTCTTTTTCTTTTTTGTGATGATCTCCTTATCGTTTGGATCATCTCTACATAGGCACTACTAGTAGGTGTACACAAAGTGTAAGAATAAGTGAAGATCAATAGAGTTTATGTTTTAAAATCTACAAAAATTCCCACATGTAAAGAAAATTACAACATTTTTGGACATATTGAAAATTGGCAAGCAAACACTTCAATATGGAATTCATTTGGCTAATTTGGAGCCGATATTTTTTGGTGGAAAAACATAATATATAGAAGAAAATTAGGCCAAAGCCCCTGTTACATAAGTCCAAAGATAGAAGTTCAAACACAAAGGAGGGAGGATCAGTAAGCCAGAGAGCCATGGTTGTGGATGCTTTAGCATGAGATGCTAAAGCGTCGGCAACCGTGTTGGCCTCCCTATAGGTAAAGCTGAAATTAACAGAAGTAAAACTAGATAATAACATAAGAGCATCAGTAAGATGAGCTTGAGAACGCCATCCAAGAGTAGAACGGTCTCCATTAAGATGCCGAATGATTGAGTGAGCATCTCCTTCGATGATGATACGAGGAATCTTCATGTCTTTTGCCCACAGAACTGCTTCAAGCGTAGCCAATCCTTCAGCCTCTTCAGCACTAGTCGCTCGACATGGCATGAACTTCGCTGCCCTACACACTCCCAAACAATCAGGTAAAACCAATCCTATACCTGCAACAATATCCTTAGTGATAAAAGAGGCATCAAAGTTAAGTTTAAGAGTTCCTATATCAGGAGGTATCCAATGTTGGTGAAGTGATCTATTACTAGGTATAGAACTAATTAAAGGTAAAGAAACAACAGTATTGGACGAGTATTGTTTTATATATTTATTAATCTTCACACTAGTTTGCATAGGGGATTCATAAGATTTGTCAACAATAACTTTACACCTAATCTTCCAAATAAACCAACAGTAAGTAGCACATAAGGCATCCCAGTCAGGCAAGGAATCATTCCAACCTAAAGGAGGCTTAAACCAACTTAATATCCAATCATTTATATGTAAAAAATCATTATGGAGAAAAGGCGGAAAAGGGGAGAGAAACCAAACTGCTCGGGTATAGGAGCAATCAATGAGCAAGTGTTTTATAGATTCATTACTACAATGACAAAGAGGGCAAGATAAGTCAGTCAGACCTATAATAGAAGCTATTTTATCTTTGGTTGGAAGCATATTATGAAGGCATTTGTAAACAAACAAACAAACCCTAGGTGAAGAATTAATTTTCCAAACCTGAGCCCAATTGAACGAAGAGAGATAAGGATTATGATGAGAAGAATTTGATTCACTGAGTTTGTTATAAAGGGATTTAACAGTGAATAGGCCAGACTTATCTAAACTCCACCTAATGTGGTCAGATCTAAGAGGAGATGGTCTAATACAAAGAATATTATTAATAGTCGAAGAAGAAAAATATTTTTTAAGGACAACAAGGTTCCACTGGGAACCACAAGGCAGAATAAGATCATTAACTTTTTGGGGGAGATCAATCATAACAGAATGGCCAGGAGGAGTGAGAGGGGCTAAAGGAGGCATAATGCCTTCAATCCAAGGATCAGTCCAAATACTAATGTGAGAGCCATCCCCCACTTCCCAAATATAATATTTTTTGATATTAGAGAGGCCCTTACGAATACAATTCCATATCCAGGAGCCTGTTTTATTAATATTAATAGAAA
The DNA here is from genome assembly GCA_002174775.1 of Macleaya cordata. Lineage (NCBI taxonomy): Eukaryota > Viridiplantae > Streptophyta > Magnoliopsida > Ranunculales > Papaveraceae > Macleaya > Macleaya cordata. The sequence continues at coordinate 1,344,998 of MVGT01000436.1, forward strand.
GAGGGTGACCATTAGGAAAATACTTATTTTTAAGAATACAAGCCCAGAGGAGATTGGGATGGTTGATTAATCTCCAACCAATACGAGAGAGTTGGGCAGAATTGTTAAGGTTTATATCGAGAAACCCTAACCCTCCTTCCTTAACAGGCTTACATAAGGAGAGCCAAGATTTGAAGTATAAACCTTTAGGTTTCTCTAATTTTCCCCACCAAAAGTCCCTTTGAATATTAGAGAGAGAAGAAATAAACGTTTTTGGGAGAGAGAAGCAAGCCATTTGGTGAATGGGAACACCAGTAAGAACAACTTTGACCAAAGTCGAGCGACCAGCTTGCGAGAGGAGCTTTCCTTTCCAATTTTTCAAGCGATTTTGAAAATTTAAGAGAATAGGTTCAAAACATTTAACTTTAGACTTATCAATGTAAAGAGGAACACCAAGATATTTGTCTTTGATGTCGATATTTTGAACTTTGAGAATTTTAGTAATCATACGTTTAAATTTAGTAGGGAGATTGGGACTAAAGAAAATACCAGATTTTTGAAAATTAATAAGCTGGCCAGAAGCAGAACCAAAATCAGATAGGAGATCCAATAAGTTCCTAGCTTCAACAAGATTTGCCCTAGAGAAAATAAGGCAATCATCTGCAAAGAGAAGATGAGAAATAGAAGGACTATTCCTGGTAACTTTCATGCCATAAATAAGTTTTTTACTTTCAGCAGATAAGATTAATCTAGACAACGCCTCCATGCAGATTAGAAAAAGAGAAGGAGATAGGGGATCTCCTTGTCTTAATCCTCTAGTGGGGGCGAAACTAACACCAGGAGAACCATTAATGAGCACAGAGACTTGGGTCGTACTAATACATTGGAAGATAAGGTCACACCAGTGTTCAGAGAAGCCCATTTTCTTCATGATTTGGATCAAGAAATTCCATTCAACTCTATCAAAGGCTTTGGACAAATCAATTTTAAGACCCATAAGACCGGAAGACCCTTTTTTCTTCTTCATAGTGTGAATGGCTTCATGAGCCAAAATAATATTATCAAAGATTTGTCTATTAGGCATAAAAGCCGATTGGAAGGGAGAAATGATTTTATCTAAAAAAGGTCTCATTCTATTAGCAAGGGTTTTAGAAATAATTTTATAGAGTATTGCATAAACTGATAGGCAGGAAGTCAGAAGCAACTTGATGACAATCAATTTTCGGAATTAAGGTAATAAAGGTGCTATTAAGTTCTTTAAGAATAAACCTAGAACGAAAGAAGTCTTTAACCATAGTAATAGTATTACCTCCAATAAGATCCCACTGATGCTGGAAAAAAAGACCTGGAAAGCCATCAGGACCAGGGGATTTGGAGGGATGCATAGAGGAGACAATTAAGAAAATTTCTTCTGAAGAAGGATAGGCAGTTAGACACTCGTTATTTGCAATAGAAATATTGCAAGGTATGAGGTCTAAGATAGTATCAAAAAGAGTTTGGGAGCCAATACCAGAAGACTGAGCAATCGAGGAAAAATGAGAGGATAGGATATTTTCAATCCCAATCGAGTCAAATATATCCTCACCATTAGGTCCTTTAAGGGAATCAATACGATTTCGCCTTCTACGATTAACAGCAGTCGAATGAAAATACGCAGTGTTACGATCTCCACAAGCCACTATTTGGTCTCCAGATTTTTTATTCCAGAAGGCTTCATGTTGAAGATAAAGAGCCTCCAGATCAGAAATATGGAGAGCAATAGTAGCATCAAAGGAACCAGAACTATTAGTAGAGTGGATATCTCTAATCGTAGAGTTAAGAGAGTGAATTTTAGTCTTAATATGCCCAAAAACATCACGATTCCAAATTTTAACATGAGATTTAATCATACGAAGACCACTAGCTAATTGGAAAGCAGCAGACCCCGGAGAATGAAGAGGCCAAGCTGCATGGATCGAATCCACACATGACTCTTCCTTTAACCAGAGATTAAAAAATTTAAACGGTTTAGGCTTAGAAAGTAAAACATAAGAAGTAGACAATAATAATGGAGCATGATCAGAGCCAATAATTGGAAGATGATAAACAACAGAATTAGGAAATAAATTTGACCAATCATAATTAGCTAATCCTCTATCTAGACGTTCTTGGATTTTAGCCCATCCAAGCTGCCCATTACACCAGGTAAAAGTAGGGCCTAAGAAACCTAAATCATGTAAACCAACCTGATCTATAATAAATTTGATGTCTCTAATATCACAAAAGTTAAAGACAGTACCACCTTTCTTCTCCGCGGCATCAAAAATAGAGTTAAGGTCACCAATAAGTAGCCAAGGTTGAGTAACTTGGGAAGCCATTCGATCCATTCTAATAGGGTTCCCATAGAAGCAAGTGAGGATCCATTCTGTATCAACATCTCCATTTTTCATAGTGATCATAGAGTTTATCATGTGGCGACTAGAATGGAGGACTTCTAGGGAGAGATTATCATTCCAGGCTAGACATAAGCCTCCAGATTTACCAATAGCAGGGACAGTTAAAAGGTTATAGAAATTATAAGAGTGTAAAAGCTTAGAAATAGCTAAGTCAGAAGCTTTGGTTTCCGAGAGGAAAATAATATCCAGTTGTTCTTTCAAAACAAGAGATTTCAAGTGAGATCTAGTAAGCTTTTTACCAGAGCCTTGGCAATTCCAACTAAGAAGCTTCATAGCAAACCAAAACAGTAGTAAAAATACCAAAATAAGGAGCAAAGGAAGGCAGAATAAGCAGAAGGAGGAAATAAGGAAAGAAAAGAGAGGAGGTAAGGAGGCATACCTGGTCCGTAGATGGTACCGGAGTCAGCAAAATAGTGGTCGAGTCTGGAGAAGCAGTGAGATGATCGCGATGGGTTTCTTCAGAAAATACTCCAGGAACACTAAATTCTGAGAGATTAGAGTCTTGTGCAGACAGAGAGGCTATTACAGTACTCAAGGAGGACCCAGGGAGAGGATCAGAACTCAGGAAACGCGGAAGAGTCTGCCCAATTTCTCCATTAGCCTCCAGCAAAGGATTCAATAGTTGGCCATTGTTAATAAGCATAATATTCTCGTTAATCTCAGCCACAGGAATAAGCTGATGAGGAGCCGTAAAAACAGGATTTAAATCTAGATTAACAGGGCGTTGAGAGAGAAAGTTATCAGAAGGTTGAGTGGGTAACTCCATAAATGATAGATCAGGAGCATGCAACACTGGATTACCCACTTCAAACTGGAACATAGGAACATATTCTCTATCTTTACCAAGAATAGAAGTATTGTTAGCCCAAGCATGCCCAGAAGGGAACCCACAGTTCATGGGGGGCTCAATCTGGCCCAAGTCATAGAGGTTCTTGACCGAAGGAGACCTGGTCCTAGGACGTTTCCCTAGGACAGAGGTACTACAGGCAAGCTTAGCTCGATCTTGGTCCCTCAGCACCCCTCTATCACCTTCATCCTCATTTGAGGAGGCAATCCTCCTTCGAGGATGAAAGCGAATCACAAAGTCCTCATCCGATTCACGAACAGAAGAATCGGAAGAGGTAAAAATAGCCCCAGAAGCATTAACAGTAGTTGTAACAGAGGCAAGGAAATCAACACAAGCCCTTTGGAGGTGACCAATCTTATGGCAAAAATCACAAACCTTCATAGGAAGAGCTTCATATTCAAAATCAATCCACACAAAACAACCATTGATTCTTCTAGCATGAGTACGTACCTCTTTTGAGCGGCAGAGAGACATCAATACGTACCTTAACCCGAATAGGGTTGTCATCAAAAGGAACCCAGAAAAAGGTTCGATCTTAAGAACTTCACCAGCCCAAGAAGCAATTTGTTTAGGAACAGATCGATTGAGATGCTCAGGCAACAGATTATGCATTTTGATCCAGAAATATTCTTCACGAATTAGAACCGCCTCAAAATCTATTTCCGGATCCCACCTTTGTAACATCAGGAGGTCACCATAAACGTTCCTCGTACCTTCATTGAGAACCCAGAACATATCCTCCCTATTCTCAAACCTAAATAAGAAAAGTTCATCTTCTACCTTCAGAGTGTAGATTTTAGACTGAAGATCCCATAAATACCGAACAACATGTTTAACTTCTACCGCACTCCATGAACCATTGACTAGAAATTTACCAATAAGACTATTCCTCCAAAAGGACTGTGCTTGACGAAGATCCGCAAGATCAATATCCACAGTTTGGTTGATCTTCATCCGGATCTAGATTGAGATTAGCAGCAAAGTGGTGTGCAAGATGTTCCATAACCGAAAGATCCAAGAGGAAAAGAAAGACAGACAAAAGAAGACAAGACGAGAATTTGCAGATGATGAAGAGAACCTGCAGAGAGATAAAACCGACAGATCTAACTCCAAAGGTCTAACCTGAACTTTAAACCTTTGGAAGGGAAGAAGAGACAAAACAGAAAATTCCACCGCAAGATCAAAGAAAAGATTTAGCCGATTGCCAGAGATATTCATCCAGAGAAAGACAACAGAAAACCAAAGCATGATGATGATACTGAAACTTGATTTGATTGCTCCGGCGATAGAACCCAGAAAGTTGAAACCCATCGAATCGTTCCACCGACCCCAAGAAAACATAACATATGAGCTGACTCAGTCCAACCCAGTCCCAGACCTCCCACCAACCCAGAGAGACTACTCGCTTTTCATTCTTGCTCTATTGTTCATTTACTGACACCTTAACTTTTAATAAGTTTCTTTCTTTGCTTTGATTTGGAGCCGATATGAAACCGCATTAAAATGGTATATATTTTATATAAATTAAGGTTCCTGTTATCCAAAGGCTAAACAACCAATGTAGCCACCCATATCCAAGTTAACACAAGTAAAATTAAGTTTGATAAAAAAAAAACCTTAGTTTTTATATAGTTTGTTCATAGTTGGTCAGATTTAAAAACGATGAAAAAGATGAACAAAAATGACATCAATGAGAATTTTTTGAAAATATCTTGATTGTTTGACATTTTTAGGACGTATAACTATAGCCATCCCATATTCATTTCAGATATTTTTTTGATAGCCCTAAGGGCAAGGCCAGTGCGCACTGTTAAACCTCAAGTCCAGCGATTTTTTTAAGGCTAGTGAGCACCCTTATACTTCAAACCCCTCACCTGGTCCGGTAGTTTGATGGAGAGTGTAGGGGTTAAGGGTTCCCACAGATAAGTTCTACGATGACACAATTAAAAATAAATAAAATAAGGAAATCGCTTAACTCATCTGCGACGCACCTTTTTTTAATTCATAAAATAATAAAAATAATAATTTTAATTAGTAAGATAATTTTTTTTAAAAAGTGTCTGCGATCGCAGAAATTACTTGCGATAAATTACATTTTGCCATTAGCCTCGGGACTCTGTTATACCTCAAACCCACCTTACTTGTCGGTGGGTTTGAGGTAGGTGAGTGGCCTTGCCCTAATCGTATCCAACCCCTAACAAAATCATGCCCCACATATAACACCCAACGTAAATTAAATGAGGCGGCCGAATTCAGGGTAGGGAATGTGTTCCCCAGTCCTACCTTTTCTTGGTGGGTATTTCTCATCTTTCCTTGTCTTCGCCATATCTCTGATTAAACCTCTTCATACCCATCTCATTAAGTGTGGATCTTCACCGGGACTTAGCCTATGGGATTTTTGGACATCCCTACTTGTGTTTTACCCACCTTAGCTCTAGTTTGGAATTGCTACAGCTTTTAAATAAAAGTACTTTCAGCTTGTCTTATAACCAGCTCTAGAGCATCTTCAACCGGGCTCTTAAATTTGGGCTCTAAAATAGAATCTGGCTCTATTTTTTAGAGCCCAACAATGTTTGTCCTCCAACCATAGGGCTCTAAATTTGGCTCTAAATTTTTTTCCTCCAAAAATAGTTTCCCACCAAAAATAATTTCCCACCAAAATTCTCAATCCTACACAAACTATCTCAATTATTCACATTATCCCTCCAAAATTTCCCTCCAAAAATTATTATCTACATCAAATTCATTCCCATCTTTCTATTATAAAACTAGCACCATTTCATCTACAAGTACAAGAGAATATTTGATTTGAGTGAGTAGTGTAGTGAAAAAAAAAAAAAAAAGAAGAGAGAAATGAAGTGAAAAAAAAAATTGAATTTTAAATTATTAAATAATTGTCAATTGGAGGGATATATAATCAAAATGTCAAAAATATGAAAAAATACACTTTTGTTAAAGTTTGTGGTAAAGATGTAAATATTTTTTAGGATATGATTGTCAAAATAATTGATTCAATATATGACATAAGGTTACAATTAGAATTCTAAAATATGAATAGTGCTGGACTCTATAATTAGAAGGGCTCCAAATATGGAGCCCTTCTTTGAGTTTTAGAGCCCAGGCTCTATATATAGAGCCCAGTTTTTTTTTTTTATAGATAAACACACATATATAGACATTAAACAGGAACAACAGAAGCCGTGATTACATGACTAGAGTCTTTTGAAAGTAAATCATACACAAATGAAGGGGGATCAACAGCTGTGATTTCGGTTGATAGTGCTTTAGCCATGGATGCTAAAGCATCATCAACCGAATTGGCTGTCCGAGAGCAAAAGGAAAAAGAGCACGAAGTAAAGGAAGAGGTTAAGTTGATCGCATCAGTGATATAAGCCTTGGTGCGCCAACCAATATTACAATTACTAGAGTTTAGAGATGAAATAATAAGCTGGGCATCTCCTTCAAAAGTGATAGATGAGTAACCTAATTCAAGAGCCCATTTGATCGCTGAAAGGGCTGCTAAACCTTCCGCCTCTTCAGCTGAATGAGATCTTGAGGGAATGAGTCTAACCCCCTGCACATACCAAAGCTGTCACGAAGCACAATTCCAATTCCAATAGTTTCAGATTTAGAGATAAAGGAAGCATCGAAATTCATTTTAAAATGGCCATTTGGAGGATGGATCCATTGAGTGCATATAGGTATCCTGGACTGAACATTGTTGATCCTATTATTCATCTGATTTATTGTATAAGTCTGGATATATCTGGTAATAGAGTTGAAAGTATGAAATGGATTTGCTATATGGTTATCAAAAATGACACTACACCTAGTTTTCCAGATAAACCAAAAGTATGTTGCACAAGTTGCAGCCCATTCACCCATATCATCAGTAATCCAACCACAAGGAGGAGTAAACCAAGAAGATATCCACTCCAAAAAAGATGAAGGGGTAGGAAGACTGATGAAAGGAGAGCAATGACCTGCAAACCAAACAGCTCGAGTGAAAGTGCAAGATAAAAATAGATGTTCCAGGCTTTCATTATGAGTTTTACATAAGGGACAAATCACATCATTAGTATTCAACAAAGTATTTAATTTATTTTTGGTAGGGAGCATATTTTGGGCACATTTATAAATGAACAGTTTAATTCGAGGAGAGGTTTTCATTTTCCAAATAATATTACTAAAGGGAATTAAAGAGACAGAGAGATGAGAGGGATTGATAAGCTCATCATAGAGAGATTGGACCGAGAAGGAGCCTGATTTAGAGAGAGACCACCTAAGAGTGTCTACTCTATTGTGAGAGAGAGTGATTTGAGTAATTTTTCCTTTAATATCAGAAGTAAAATAGAAATCAAGGATTTCTAGATTCCAAATAAGATTATCAGCATTAATAAGTTGATCTACTGATTTAATGGGGGGAGCATTATCAGGCCAAGAAATATATAAAGCCTGGTTGGAGTATGATTTATGGGCTGGGGCTCTATAACCGGTTGGAGATGCCCTTAGAAAACAACTTCTCCTCTACTCATAAAAGTGCTATGAAAATATGGTTGCTTCTAACATATATAAACATTTTCATTTCACTTTACCAATATAAATTGGTGGCCTAAAAAGGTTTCAAGGCCCAAACTATATTTGTGTTAAATAAAAAAAAATCGTAATAACGGAAAATAATATTTATTTTTTCGTTTTTTTAATAAAATAACGGCTGTTAATTAACCGTCATTGGACTCGTTATTATATAATGGCGTTACAGTTATAAACGGCCGTTCTTTAAACATTGGCTCCAATTATCATGGTCTTTTGTGAATCGTCACCACGGGACAGGACATAACGTTCTTTTTTGGAAGAAGGAAGGGGGATGGGGAGTCTGCCGATGCCCTCCCGGTTTCCGATTTCAAGAAATGGTTCGACCCCTGTCTACCTAGTTACGACGGCCGCTGCTCTCCGCCTCGGCGAGCTGCTCCACCTTCCCAGCCGCAACCACAATCTAGGGCTAGGTCTTTTCCTTCGCTCCTCTTTCAAGGTACTATCTCTCTCTGATTAGAGGAATCAAAATTTGAAGAATTTGATGAAAATGACTAACATACAGGGTTTCATTAGGGTTTTAACTAATAAATAATCTTCTTCTATTTGGAATCTTAAATTTTAAACTGATCAGGGATTCAGACTTCTATTAAAAATCTTCTTCCTTCACTCTTAACTAGGAAGATTTTGTTTTCAAATTGGTCATGAATCCTTGATTAATGGGATCTTTGGATTATTCGATTTTGAGTTGACAACTTTCAGTTGGGTACTGCTTTGATTCACCTGGTAAAGTAATCCGTTCATATGGTCAAGATTTTGGCATTTCCTAGAGCTCTGGGGAAGGGCTCAACAATGTCGAGCCCTAATTCGCTAATGACTAGGGGCAGAAGATGAGATGCAATTCCAGGAATTCCTCTCAAGGTTGCGCTATGTTCAGGGCATGTTTTTTGCAATTTTTTTTTTTGGCTACATGCCTACATAACATTAATGAAGAGGTTTTGGTGTATATGTAATTTCTCTACTAAGCATAGACCTAGCGATTCTTCTGGCCTCGGACTTGCAGGAGTTAGTGTCGCAGTATTATATGGAATCTGATCCCAATGATAGTATTTCAGGTTAATATTGGTTTAGTTTCATTACTTTTTATTTGGTAATGTGGTTACATCCTTCATGCTCAATTTAATCAAAATTATATTAAATGAGTATCTAAAAACTAGAACAATATTGGAAGAAGACCACATAAATAGGCTCATCTTGCATCATTTGAAAAGTTCCTGGTCAACATAATAATATGTCAAACACATTTGTTTGCCTGCTTTGTTTTTCCCTTTGGTCCTTATTTTTGTCCTAATCAACAGGGATTCTCTTATTTTGGTCATGTGCCTGGGTTAAAGGATGTCTGGCGTGAAAGAGCACTTTTATTCAAGGGTGCTAATTTCCTTGCATTGTCACACGGTGCTTTCTCAGCAACATGTTCATCTTGCCTATGTTTTTTTAGTGGGAAAGAAACTGAAAACCACAGTGTAGATGAGGGGAATTCATATTTGGAGACGCCCAGAAGAAATTCCTTCAATAGAAGACAATGGACAAATGTCCTACTAGCACTTAATGTCCTGTAAGTTTCTTTTTCATGGAAAGGGATGAAACTTTTATCAACACGCTTTGTGATCGTGATATCTTCTCTTTCTGAGCATTCTCTTTTTCTTTTTTCTTTTTTATGCTGTGGATCTATTTAGTACCAAGTGCACTTTGGTGTTCACATGGAATTTTATTTTAAATCATGGTATGAGAAATGCAATTATTAATAGCCTTTAATTGTTTTACAAGGAATGATAAGGAGCAACAAACTTAAAGAATGGCTCCAATGGAATCCTTGTAAAGGACAAAACTCTTGACCTACAACCGATACCTCAATTCCCACTCTTTTTGATCCGAGTTCTTCTTCTTCTTCTTCTTCTTCTTCTTCGTTTTTTTCCCTCCATCGTTTATAGTATACATTGTCTCTTTTAAGTTTTACCAATCTAACTTGCTACAAAAACATCTCTTTTTTGTATCATCTTTTCTTTAGTCCATTTTCCTTTATCTAGAAGTGGTAGTATAATTATCTAGGGTTGCATAAATACTCCCTGCTCCCTTTTCGTGATTGTGTCTGAACCATAGATATAAACTAGCAAGTCTTTTGTGAAGGCGGTGACATGTTAGAGTACTTCGCTGCCCAGTGTAGTACTTGTGAGAACATGCCATGAATAATATTTCCTGACAGTGCTTTTGAGAATTGTACACTATGAATAGTGTTTTTTGAATAAGGTCACTCTCAAACAGGAGGCTATTGATCCAATGTATTCTCTCTAACACTTTCCATTGTTATCTTCTTTCTTCTTGGATCGTTTTTGAGGTTCCTTGAAGCCAAGCTAGTCCTTGTTAAGATCAATGCCTTGAATGTTGAAACTATGAAGCATAAGGTATCCAGAAAACATTTAAAGCATGGGTCTGTATTATATCCTTCTGCTGCCTTGATTAGAGACTGCTGGCAGGAGTTAGGCATTTTGTGTCATTGTCCTTCTTCTGGAATCTACACTGCCTCTTTCCTTTTGTCTATTGAGTCATCCTATTACCCTGGAAATGGTGCTTGTAGGCTCAGTTAGGCTTCAACTTTAGTTACTAGTTGAAACAGATAGTGATGCTGCAGCAAATTTTCATCTTGTACAATGAAATTCTGTAACCTAGGCCCTGCTTGGTATTCCATGAACATTTGTTGTCATATTGCCTGCTTGGTATTCCGTGAACATTTGTATTTGCAAATACTTTCAGTGTTTCTCAAATTTGCAGGCGTTTGGAACATTGTAAATGGTTGATCATGCATGGATTTAGAAAAATATAAGCAATATGACTACAAATGATTGCATCAATGAAATTACTGCAAAATATGGAGAAGTCTTGGAATAGGTTTTGAATTAAAATATAATTATAGAAGTTAAGAAAATGAAAATTTCTTTACCAAGCATAGATAGTCTAGATTTTTCTGAATATTTGTTAATGCTGAAATTTTACATGTGAAAAATTAAACAAAGCAAATTTTCATGGTTTACCAGGCGCAAGGAAGAGTTTAGAATAAGTACCACTTAAAAAAGAGACGAATACTATAATATAGTTATGATGACAACTGAGTTTGAAAAAACTGATTGTGACTTGCTAGAGTGTTTTTCTTCAAATGGTTGATACAGTTGCTGAACTGAAGGGAGTTTTTATTTATTTATTTATTTTATATTATCCTTTTATGAGCTCGTGTAGTCACATCCTTTTGAATTCTTCCCTTGTTCCGATAAAAAAAATGTCTTATTTGAAATTTGATGATGTTCTGTACACAGAGTTTATGTTGCACAACTTGCAACTCAGGGGAAGCTGATATTATGGGGAGCAAAGGTTTGAATAAACTGAAACTAAATCTTTTAGGCTTTCATATGGATTAGTTCACTTTGTAGGCTCATCTAAGTTGCATCAACTTATTATGAATACAGATTAACAGCCTGATCGACAAAGGACAGTTTTGGAGGTTGGCCACGTCATCGTTACTACATGCAAATATTGGGCATCTGATGGTTTGCTCATAAACTTTGCACCCTCAAACTTGATGTTACAGCTGCTTTATACACTGGTTATCTAAAATAGTGCATTGCTTCTTTTTTTTTTTTTTCAGGTCAATTGCTATTCTTTAAACTCCATCGGTCCTACCGTGGAGAGTATTGTTGGCCCAAGGAGATTTCTTGCAGTTTATTTTGCTTCTGCAGTAGCAAGTAACAGCTCAAATACCTGCCATAATATAGATGATTTCGTTTATGTCTATACCAGCATCTACAATGTCGTTACTACTCTGATTCATGAGTTTTAAGAAAATCAGGTTCATCAATGAGTTACTGGTTCTGCAAAGCACCTGCCGTTGGTGCTTCAGGGGCCATTTTTGGACTAGTAAGTTTTCTTGAATTCATTTTGTTTGTAGCTAAATATTTATAGTTGTAACTCGCCAATGAAAACAAAACTCTTATCAATTTCATATTTATTTCAGATATAACGGTACTGCCAGAGATAAGTAGTTGGAGGTTGGTTTAAAAATTAAACATATTGAAAATATTGTCATAAACAAATTAATTAAGCACTGTAAACAATCACAGCATATAATTTCCGGTGGTATGAAGCTATTCCGAAAAATCAACTTAAAAACTTGCAGAGTTACGTACACCTTATTGATCTCTTGGTCCTAAAAATTATATCTTGTATGTTCTGATGCTTCCCTAGTGCTTCACTTTTCTATTGAAAGATTGGACTCCTACAGTTGGCCAAAAGGTTTAATAAGCATCAGTTGTCACTATATCTATAAACTTTAGGACTCTTGTACTTAGTTCTTTTCCTCTTACCTCCTATGATTGTTAAACTTTTTATTGCATGATCAGGTTGGGTCCTTCGCTGTGTTTCTCTTGAGGCATAGAAGTATCGTTGGGAATAGGAAACAAAATTTACGGCATATAGCAGAAGTGATTGTCCTAAACATGGTACGTTGCTTCTTCCCGAGTCAGAACAGCTTAATTAAGCCTTACTTTTATGTCAAATGATTAACAAAGTTTAGAGTTAGTGTATTTCCTGAGGTTTTGGTGAGTGGTGAATTATCTAATTTTTTAAAACTTTGGAAAACATGTTAAACTAAACATAAAAAGTACGTATGAGTAAAAAACCACACTTGGATATAGTATAGGAATAGAAATACACCAGATGACCATCATAGTTTTAGTAGAGATTAAAAAGAAAGTAAGCGACACAGTGTTTGCTGTTTTCTAGCTATGAAGCAGCAATTAAGGTCAAGTTCATGACTTAGCTAAGGCGCAGACCATATTGACTGACTCACCTGAGTCTTTACTCGTTTTTATAGCTGAGTCCACAAAATGTTTTATTTGTTTTCAACCTGGCTAGAAATTTCAAATGAATGACCGCGATGATCTTGTATTGCTTGCAGGTTATTGGGCTACTATCTAAAGGCATCGATAACTGGGGCCACGTAAGTGTAAACAACATGTATATTTTAAAGCGTAAGGGTTTTTGGGTGTCATCCAGCTCTACCTGGTTCTAGCTCGGATTAAATTGAGTAGAAGGCCCTCTTAGCCCTAGGGTCGGTTCTACCTGATTCTCCTAGGGCGGTGCTAGTCTGGAAATGCCTACAAAGGTGTTTCGAGCCTCAAATTTCCCAATAAACAATAAATAAGTAACATTTTTTTTAGGTTTCCCATTATGGCATGTTTCTCTAGCATATGTAAGCACTGACCTCGCAAATCTGGATTCTCAATCTAACTGAGAAACCTATGGATTGGTCATCTCAGACTCAGAATATCTGTTTGCATTTGTTTCATGTACTGTTATGTTTATTCTGAGATGTGATTAACTTTTGCAGCTAGGAGGATTGCTCGGAGGAGCTGCGACGTCATGGCTCGTGGGCCCTGCATGGACATATGAAGGTAGAACCAACAATGGGAGATCAATATTTGCTGACAGGGCTCCAATTTTCTATCTGATCAGTAGGAGGGAATGAACATTCTCTCTCTTGTTTCTTCCATAAGAAGATGCAGCCAGTTCAGATGAAGTACTGAGGCCTTAACTAAGTAAGACATGTAACTTATCATATGCATTTTTACCTTTACATATTATTACTATTATTGTTAGGGTGCGGATATTCCCTCCCTACATTTTACCCCATCCACCCAACATTTTACAACATATGTAAATCCGACAGGCCAAAATTTAACAAACGGTCCTTTGGTTCTGGAAATTAGACAAGCTATTTTTTTTTTTTGTCCTTGCTATCTTAATAACCGTTGGATTGGAGTGTAGACATTGTACATCAATTAGTACTCTGAATAGTGGTATGGAGCCATTGGAATTGCATACCTGTTTGTAGAATTGCTAGTTCTGATTCTTCGGAAGGGTATGAGGGTAGTGAGACCCACAAAACTATCCAAGTGGGAAGTAGATCACTGATCCCAAATTTTGTATGCCTATGAAATCATTCAGAATTTCTAACACCATCAAGATAAAAAATTAATGGTAAAAAAAAAAATGTCTAAAATTTGCAGATTTTTAAGGGCTGATTTGAAGGGGTTAGAGATTGAACTGGCTGATTTTTTTGAGATCATCATCAAATTTCAGTCTGAGCCCCATGGCTATTTGTTCGGTGTGTAAGAAAAAATGTGAAAGGTTAAAGTTAAACCATTTTCCTTTTCTTTTTTTGGGTTGGTACCAAATATGGGGAGCATTTTTCAGGGACAGTGTGTAATCCAATCCGATTGGGAGGCGACTACGCATCAGTAACCAAAACCGTCGTGCTCGCCTCTTTGGAACATTTTCTAATTAGGTGTTCTGTTCCTGATTTACTTAAGTAACACAGAGCGAGAACAAGAGTAAGAGTGAAAGCGTCTGAGCGGCTAATTAAAAAATATTTCTAGTTCTGAAATATCTCCTCGGGGTACTAATTGATGTACAATGTCTACAAACAGGTATGCAATTCCAATATTTCCATACCACTATTCAGAGTACTAATTGATGTACAATGTCTACACTCCAATCCAACGGTTATTAAGATAGCAAGGACAAATCCTGCCGTCTGGAACCGACTCAATAAAAAATTGAAATTTTGTGAGCTAGTGGATATGTATGTAGAGATCATTTCATTTCCACTTATAAATAATATATTGTTTGAAGCCGCCACCAATCCAATTGCTAGGAATAGGTTCCACTTTGAATTACAATAATAGAGAGCACTTTTGTTTTTATGTCATTTAATAAGGGAAGCATCAGAATTCAGAAGACCCAACACCTTCCCCCTTAATTATTTATTTATTTATTTTTTTTCCATTTTCAAAACAGAAAGAAAGAGCTAGAGAAGAGAAAGAGCGAGTAATGGCCACCGTCTCATCATCAGGGAGTGGTGGTGGAGGTGGCGGTGGTGTTGATGCGAGTGATCATCGGTATGATGAACCACTACTGAACAGTACTAGTACCACTAGTAAATTGGTTGAAGGGGTGGTGGATTACAGAGGAGAACCAATAATGAAAGGATCAAAATTAGGTGGGTGGAGAAGTGCATCACTACTAATTGGGGTTGAAATATGTGAGATGTTCGCTTACTATGGAGTCGCTTCAAACCTCATCACTTACCTCACCGGTCCTCTACGCCAATCCACCACCACTGCTGCCGAGAACATCAACGCTTGGCATGGTGTTGTTATGATGCTTCCTCTCCTCGGCGCCTTTGTTGCCGACTCTTTTCTTGGCCGATTTCGTACCATTTTATTTTCCTCTCTCCTCTACGTCCTGGTTCGTCTTTCTCTCTCTCTCTCTCTCTCTCTCTCTCTCTAATTATTACACAACATTTACACCACCACTTTGGGTGGCGTTACCAATTAGATTTATTTTCTAAAAATTATTTAAACAGACCCTTTCTAAAAATCAGCAGCTTAGATCATCTACATGTGAATCCCGTCCCCGAACTATATTCAAAATGAATTATTTGTGTATATACAACTTTTGAGCTGCTGGTAACAATACAATAATACTGTAATTTGTTCAGGGACTCGGATTGTTAACTCTATCAACTGTACTTCCTTCTCTAAAGCCACCAGTTTGCCCTAATAACACAGCTGAGAACAACACTTGCCCTTCTCCTTCTACTTTTCAACTCTTGTTCTTCTTTTCTTCTTTGTATCTAGTTGCATTTGGGAGGGCTGGTTACAAGCCATGTACAGAAGCTTTTGGGGCTAACCAATTTGATGGAAAAAACCCAGAGGAATGCAAGTCCTTGAGCTCATTCTTCAATTGGTGGGCTCTTGGGTTATGTCTTGGTAGCAGTATTTCTCACTTGCTCTTGAACTACATTCAAGATAACTTGAGTTGGGGTCTCGGATTTGGCATTCCATGCATCTCCATGGCAGCTGCATTACTTGTTTTCTTGCTCGGAACAAAGACTTATCGCTATAGCGTGAAAGAGGATAAAGAAAACCCATTGTTGAGCATTGCCCAAGTATTTTTTGTAGCCGCGAAGAATTGGAGAATGAAGTCATCGTTGGCGAGTACCCATGAGGTGGAAATCGGAATGCCCCATCATATTCGTGTTGGCGCTCACCAATTCAAGTAAGATAAATGAATGACCTTTTGCTCTTCATTTTGAAATATGATGGAACATACGATTGAATTTTGTTAATTTATCTCCTTAATTTTCTTTGATTACAAACATATATAGGTTTTTGGACAAAGCTTTGATTGATATGTCAAATGATCCAGTCGGTTCAAGAAAACACGGCAGGTCATGTAGTATTAGTCAAGTTGAAGATGCGAAAGCGGTATTACGATTGGTTCCAATATGGTTTACATGTTTGATATATGCTGTTGTTTTCGCTCAATCCTCGACTTTCTTCACTAAGCAAGGCAACACCATGGATAGATCAATAGGACCAAATTTTCAGATACCAGCTGCCTCACTTCAAATCTTCATTAGCTTATCTATTGTTCTCTTCATTATAATCTACGACCGTCTCTTTGTTCCTTTCGCCCGAGCTTTTACTGGTAAACCTAATGGCATAACAATGCTTCAGAGAATAGGTGCTGGCATGTTTTTATCTACAATATCTATGGTTGTAGCAGCTGTAATTGAGAAGAGAAGGCTTCAAATTGCTTTAGATTCAGGGTTGATCGACACGCCGAAAAGAACAGTTCCCATGAGTGTATGGTGGTTGGTTCCTCAGTACGTCTTGTTCGGTCTTGCTGATGCATTCACCATGGTTGGTTTGCAAGAATTCTTCTATGATCAGGTTCCAGATGAGTTGAGAAGTGTTGGTATCTCGCTTTTCTCTAGTATTTTCGGCATAGGAAGCTTCTTAAGTGGCTTCCTCATCTCTGTTATTGAGAACTTAACTAGTGCTAACGATCTGTATAGCTGGTTTTCAGACAATCTCAATCGGGCGCATCTGGATTACTTCTATTGGCTTCTTGCTGCACTTAGTGCAGTAGAGTTTGCTGCTTACTTATATTTTTCAAAATCTTATTTATATAAAAGGGGAGCTTAAATGTGAGCCTTCACCATAGTTTGTCTGCAAGAATTCTTCTGTGATAAGGTTCCAAATGGGTTGGTCATTGTGGGTGTCTCAGCTAAGAAAGCAAATTTTTTTTTTTTACTTTTTGGTTGAAATTTTCTGATTTTTTTGGATTTAATTTTTTTTTGACCATCACATTGGGGTTGTTCATAACTTGGATTTAGTATGGATAAGTAGACACCACTTTTTTTAACACCATGTATACACTGCTTTTGTAGGGGATGATCCATAAACTATTTTTTTATGATAATATATATTGTACTCGTTATGTAGATCATCCTCAACTAAAGTAATTTGAATTTTTAAACTTTTGAGCCAATTAAAAGTAAATTATAATTTAGCGGTAAAATAGATAGTTCATTATCGTTATAATTTCAACCAATAGTTATAGGTGAAATTTTAGAATGAGATGATTTTTAGCAACCCTTATATAATCTCTATGGGCCCACAGAGATGCATCTAGTATCCATAGGTCCTCTTAATTTAATTATCTAAATGCAAATAAAATAAAAATAAAAATTTGAAAGTTCAAATCCTTCTACCCTAGGCTGATCTATGATTCTATATCTCCTGATGTAAGCAAACACCGCGCCAAATAGCATCCACAATCGAAAATAGAAACTAATTAATTGGGTGTTTGATAGTATTTCTTGTCCATTTTAAACTTTTTTCTATAGCTTATCTAAGGTATTATTTAAATTAATTGAAAATGATAAATGAGAAATTCTACTTCTCCCACCTACACTAAATGTTAGGTTCACTTGGAGATGATCTAATGAATGAATAATACAATAATGTAATTTTTTTAAAGATAATTTATATAAGGAGAGAAAAAAAATAATCAAAGATTATTTTTAAGTAGCCCCATGATTCGGTGTAAATCGAGTGTAACCACTAAATGGGGTGTTAAAAGAAAAAAGTGGGTGCTAACAGGTAAGTAGAACTTTCCAATGATATATCTAACCCAACTCTACCCTTTTGGAGAGAAAAGAAACTTTCCATCTCCCTTCTTTCTTTCTTCTTTCTTCTGTGAATAGTCATTGACTAAGACTGGAGGGTTGACTTTTGAAGGCACAATGGGTCTAATTAGGACCTAGACTCCAATGTTCCAAGTTTTCTTGTCAATATCAATTGTTGACCCAATTAAAATAAACGTGGATCAAATGACAAATATAAATGGAGGGGGAGATTTTACGTTCACCCCAATTTTTTGTTTCAAATACACTATTTATTCTTACATTCCGTTAACATTTTTATTTATGGGATTCATGTAGAAATGATCAAAAGACTGGCCTTTTGTGAAGAAGATCTCACAGAAGGCCTTGTCGTTGAAGATTTATCTGATCCTAGAAGGAGATGCCCAACAACTTATATCTTATGGAAGCGGTTTTGGTGCCATCATTGTTACTATGGTATGTGGAGATGATGTACTGATAAGTTAGTTAAAATGGCCAGACGGTCTAGTCGAACTTCTTATTGGGGTGGATCTCCTCCTTCCCCTATTATCAAACTATATGATCTGGACTAGACCTGGCAAGCTGACCCGTGACCCGTCAACCCTACCCTAACCCGGCCCACCAAACCTACCATAATTCGACCCGTTACTAAACAAGTTAGGGTTAGAGTTGAGCATTCCCGACTCATTACTCAAAAATCTCGTTAGGGTTAGGGTCGACCCTAACCCGTTTCTTTGTTTTATATAAAAAATGTTAAACAAGTCAGGATTAGGGTTTGAAAACTGACCCATTTAATAAACGAATCAAGATTAGGGTTGACCAATCATGACCCGGTAACCCGCCAACTCACCTAGGGTCGACCATAACCGTAACCCGTTGCCAAGTCTAATCTGGACTTATGTAATCTCTCTTTATCTACATATAGTTCGAGTTTTCTTATATAAAAAAAAGATCTCACTAGCATGTGGATCATTTTTACAACACTATATCATTTTAAAAATTGTAAGAGTAAAGCTACTCTTTCCTCCCAAGTAGTCCTCCATGCAATTCCCGCATGATGTACCAACTCTTAAATGTGCAATTTCTAGATGCCCCCACATCAATGCGAGAATTACATGGGAGACATTTATGATGAGCTGAAAAACATTTCCAAATTTTTTAAACCCAATAAAAATTTTAGAAAAATTTATGGTAAAATAGATAGTTTAAGGAGCTTTAAGCCCTGCTTGGTACACCGTGAATATTCGCATTCTTGTAGGTGCTAATTAAAATTCTATAAATTAGAAAAAATAAATAAAAAATTTTAGATTGTTTATTTTGTAAACTCATTGCAAATTCCACTAAATATTTGTTATTAGATGCCCTCATCAATCACCTACAAACACATGATAAATTGTGATTTTTCACATTTGCGAATATTCCCAGTGTACCAAACATAGCCTTAAATTACAATCGGACTTGAAAATTTGAAAATGATTTTAAAAAGATGTGAATTTGAAAATTTAAAAGGATATGAATTTGTTCGAAAGATGATCTAAATAGTAAATTATCATCTCACACAAGACAACCCTCAAACATCCCTAGTTGGCCACGCTTGAAGGGGTGTAACGAGAGTGTAAAAATATGTTGGTGTTAAAACAAAACAGTGGTACAACCGCACAAAACGACCACTCCTTTGTTACAAGTGGCACAAGGGGGAAGCTAGAAACTGTCGCTGTCACTTCTGTTGCAATTTTCCCTATTAAATTACTATTTTGACCCTGGCATGCTCCACAGTTAAAAGTGGTTTGTTTTGCTTAATTATTCTGTTATTAGCTTTTCTTCTTTTTCTCTCTCTCCCTAAAACTCTGCACTCAAAGACGGACACACAGGGATTTGCACAAGAGATGGAGAGGAGGGTTTTACTAGTCTGTATTACTGTGGGTTTCCTAGGGATTGTTGCTGCTGCTTTGGGTTTTGTTGCAGAAGATAAGAGGATCAAGGTATCTCTCTATGCTTTGGGTTTTGCTTCCCTTGATTACAGTAGTTCAGTTCCTCTCCTCAAATGGGGTTTCTTTTTTTTGATCTTTGTTGCTTTAAGCATTTTTTTACTTTGTACCTGAGCATCTCCATCTCTCTCTCTCAATGTAATACAGTGAAAAAGGATCACTTCTCTATATCTGTTCTTTCAGAGAGATAATAATAAAAAAAAAATATTAAGGGTATTGGAGTTCAGTTACTTCAGTAATGGGTTTTGGGGTTTGCTTATTTAGCCAAGAGATCAGTTGGATTATTATCATGTTTTATTTTGTTTCTTGGAACTTGGAAACCCTTTGCAGAAAGTACTTGGGGTTTTTATGGTTTCAGAATATGCTGCACTTGATTTTCCTAATTAAATCAAACTTTTGCAGTGCTCTCCTGTAATATGTTTTAAGATTTGTTGTAGTCTTTGACAATTTCAGTTCATTTTAATGTCTTACTTCGGTTTTCTTCATGTCTCTGTATAGTGGGGATTGGTCATTCTGGCCAAGGGTGGTTTTTGTTCCATGTATGTTGAAGTAGTGATTCAAGATGGTGTCTTTATTAATATTCACAAACTGCTCAATTGACAAAAAGGCCATAACGATTCAATTGGATTACATGGTATTAGAGAAATCGATCATAACTTATTGTATGTTCCATATGGTTTCTAAATGCTATTTATCATGGATTCTTCTAAATGCATGAAGAATTTATGGTGGATGCAATGCATGTTGAGTTCCAAAACTTAATACAAATTGTATTGCCCCTTCCTAATAAGCTTTTCCTACTGAAGAAATATATACCCTGCTAGACTTATTTGTATAATTGGTTTATCTGCCCTATGTTTACGATAACATGTTAAGGAAAATTTGTGAGAAACGGATTAGGGAGAAAATTTTCTCTAGTACCTTTCTAATTCCTAGAAGCCCAATAAATGACATTATAGGATTCACCCCCAACTAGAGCCTTCTCCAAGTTGAGTATTCTGGTACATCACGCCCTTTACAGCCTTCTCCAAGTTGAATATTCTGGTACATCTTTAAGTAGTCCAATTACTTCAGTTCTATTTGAATCATCCTCTAACGATGGAAAAAGAAAAGGTATAAGATTCTTCTGTTAAAATTACAGAAAACACTAATTGTTCGGAGGATGCATTTTCGAAGTGAGTAGCTATCAATTTTTGTTACGTCTTAGGAGGACATCACTCGTATGGAAACGAAGGGAGTGAAGGAGAAGACTCGAATGACCGTGCTCCGATCGGTAAAGACGTTACCTATATTAAAACCTTTGAACTCATTAGATGAAGAAATTTATAGTGTTCTGTCATCCCTCTATGATGGATTTTCAAAAATCCTTACCTTATAAGTTATTGCACTTATCTTCAAAAATCCTTTTGTTCCTTTTCTTATTTGTGTTGTGTCATCCCTCTATGATGGATTTTCCCATTCTAAGTTGTACCAAAAGGGTCAGGTTCCTAATGAGCTATTGTAAAGGGTTGAGGGTTGAGGGTTGAGACAGGGCATCGAAAAGGTGGACTTGCAAATCATGAAGGACTAGGGCAGTAGAAGAGAATGAAGGAATAGAGTGTCATGGACAAGATGAAGGATAATGCAAGAGGAAGGAACTAGGAATATCTCAGAGGCATTCTATGTGTGTTACATGGTTACACCAACAAAAACAAATTCTAAAGCAGATTTATGGATTATGGGACTATCCACAAAACATATCAACCAAAATTTGATGTATTTGCGTCTAGTGTTTTCTTCTTCTTTTTTTGGCCCTCAAGAAGATTGTAATAGTTTGAGCTATTAGGATCATCCATTTGGGTCAATTTTCCCTAAAATGATACTCCCGCCTGCTTCATACCATAGTTAATCTCCTTTAAGGGAATGCTATTTTGTACACCTGACGACTGGATGATATACGTATTGTACACCCATTAGTCCCTAGTCCCTATATGAGGAATACACTATATTTTGCTTCGATTTAAAAAAAATGAAAAATAAAAAACTATAGTTATTGTGTTATTGTTACTGGGGAGGAAGAGCTAGAAAGAACCATCTCGTAAAAGTCAGGAAGCCAACAAAACTGATGGAAAACTGTATGTCCTTTTGGTAACAGCATGTTTTGCATTTGTAATGTGGTTTGAGATGTGACTACTTCCTAACCTTGCAGGTTTCTGAGGTTCAGTTCACAGCTCCTGGCAAATGCACATACCCAAGGAGCCCCGCTTTAGCTCTTGGGTTGACTGCATCAGTGGCTCTTATGATTGCTCAAGTAACTATTAATGTTTCAGCTGGGTGTATATGCTGCAAAAGATATCCACATCCTACAAACTCTGATTGGACATTGGCATTGCTTTCCTATGTCTTTTCCTGGTAATATATCTCAACCTACTGAACCGTTTTCTTTATATCGGTATACTGAATCTCATGTTTAATTTCATAGCCTTTTTTTTGTAGTGGGTAAAGAATGATATATTAAATGAATGATAATGGCTATTGTTCTAGTTCTTTGGAAAGTTGCATAAAAAAATATGGTTTGAGAAATTGGATTTTCAACTGCTGAAATTCACCATGAACCGTGATCCAAATTTGAATAATGATGAATGGCCATGTAAACTAATATCACCAAAATTGATGTACTCTGATTTCTCTGGTCCTGTGGGCTTGTATTATTTGTAGCTGTCATTATAGTGTTCTGTTGAATACAAAATTCAGATATGACACTGATACAACATTTGAAATTGAAGTATTAAACATGGGTATGGCCGCCATCATGAAGTATCCCGGTAACATAGGCTGATTGTTTATCCATTGGAAACATATTCTTAAGATTCTTTTCAATAACAAACTCGTGTCTTAATTTGACAATGGTTTACTTTGGTACATGTTGAAGGCAGGTCACCTTGAGTCACATTTGGTCACTGTGTGATCAAATGTTTTTGTTAAGTTGTAGCTCTCTTTTTCAACTTAAATGCCCAACCTCAGGTCCATTTGTTTCTCAAAAAAAAAAAGAAAAAAAAGAAAAGGAGAAAAAAGAAGAGAAGGGTTCTTATCTGCACATGCCTGGTTCTGCAGCTCTAGGTGGGTAAGAAATTGTTCTCAAACAACTTACAGCCCTTTATTCTTGTAATATAAAGTTTGGCGTAGGAATTGTTTTTTTCAGAGCATACTCATCTCTTCCGGAGCACCAGATATGTTTTCTCCCCATTTTGCATCCTCCAGGGCACATTTCACTTCTTTCAGTGAAGTGAGAAGGAATGAAACATATTTGGTGCTTTGAAGGTGGTAAATTGTGCTTTCTAAAGAACTCTATTAGTAAGTAATTCTTGCATTAACGTAGTAGAGACCAAGGGGTCTTCTAATTGCCCTTTTTATTATCTACCAAAAAAATTGCCCTTTTTTTTATTTATTTTATTCTATGAGGATTTGTGTGACATTTTACATGATACACGAAGTCCTTCAACTACATATCCCCCATGTATAGCTTCCACTTTTACCAAACCAAAAGAAAAGATCTAATGTTCACCACTTTCACATATTACTATATTCGAAATAACATTCCTATTTGTTTTAGTACTTGTGATTTTTATCACTTTGGAATCTGTTCTCCAGTTTACACATACGCAATCACCAACTTTTATGTATTTTTGTCTTGTGAAATAGTATGAAGTTTAGAGAATGGAACCGATACATAAGCTACTTATCCAAGTCCAAAAGTACCATAAAAACTTCCCTTGATAGAATTTTCACTGCCAAGTGTGTTAAGCTTTTAACAGTAAATTGGTGATGGTAGAAATAAAATACTTCCCTGCTGTTTCCAGATGCAGAACTTTCGTGCTCTATCATTTTATAGAAGTGGCATGTGAAAAATGGAGACCCAAGGGTTATGATTGGGTTCCGTCTTGTATATTTTTTCTTTTTCTTTTTCTCTCTCTCTCTCCCATCTTTCCCGTTCCCATTTGGATTGCCAATCTCGTGTAAATTCTTTTTCTCTTGGCAGTTTTTATTAAATTTTGCTTATCAAAGAAAATGTCATCATGGTGCAGGTTCACATTCGTCATAGCTTTTCTCCTGTTACTGACAGGATCTGCATTGAATGATCAACACGGTGAAGAGAGCATGTATTTTGGCAACTTCTGCTATGTGGTAAAGCCTGGGGTTTTTGCAGGAGGTGCCCTTTTGACCATTGCAAGTGTTACCCTTGGGATCATCTATTATCTCACCATATCTTCATTCAAAAACAGGGACCAATGGGGAGGTCCTGTCCATACAAATCAAGGAGGTATCGCAATGGCCCAACCCCAGGTCCCACCTCAAATGACCGAGCAACCAATTTTTGTTCCAGAAGACACATATAATAGGCGGCAATTCCCGTGATAGAACTTTACCCACCACCACTTTCTGGGAAAATTGGAAGTTTGTATATGCTTTACAGTACCAATTAATTGATCTCAGTTGAATATGGGGGTTTCCCCTCTGGGTTTGCTTTGTTTTGCCAACATCCAAATCTAATGGCAAAGTAAACCAATAGTTGTACTAAGTACTCTCAGTTCTTCTGTTTGGTTGAATGGGATAATGTAGAGGTGCAGCAGCAAGAAGAACACTTTGGGTTTATTATGTAACATTGCTTTCTGTTTCTCTTTGAATTTGATCTGGTTGTTTCAAGATGAAAAGAAAAGCACAAGGTTACATAACCTGCTGTTGTTAGTTATTATTCTCAAATGTTTTTGCACCTGTTGATTATTGCTACATTGACCCAAATATTATGTTTATATGATAGCAAAATGTTAGATTTGTATAAGTTTTGGAATAAGTAGTATTCATCAACATTGTCTCGGCAGACCTGATTCACTGAAAGAGTTCACCCTTTCATATTTTTTTTTTTTCACAAATAAAACGTTTTGCGAGGTCAATAGTAATAATCCCTTTGAAGTAGCTGGTTTTTGCTCACTTGTTTGAGTTAACGGCATCAATGAAATATGAATACAAGAAGTAGCCAAAATAGTAGCCAACAAAAAAGAAGAGAGAAGGAGAACAAATAATTTCATTGAATGAAGAATATGAATACAAGAAGAAGCCTGCTCCAAAGGAGAAACACAAAAGCTTGAAGAAGATAACTTAATTCCATAGAATGAAGAATATGATTTACAAAATGAATACAAGAAGTAGCCAAAATTGTACAACCAAATACAAAAACCAATGTATTCCTGCTTGCGCATTAGCAGTAGCGTTGGCAAACATATATAAGCAAAAGTTCAGTGCTTTCTGCTGAACTCAAAAAAGAAAAATACAAGTAACTTTCAAAACTTTTGAAACCAGTCTGAGAAAAATGACTGTAAAAAGAACCCACTTGAAAACAATCTCCAGAGCTTAAAAAATCCCAAATCAAAAACAAAACACTCATACAACAAAAAACCATGAAAGAATGAAGGTTGTTAAGAGAACCACCAACTCAAGACATCAAAAAATATGAAAATTAAAGAAGCATCCCCTGGCCACATTTACAGCACTGTAGATATGGTAGTAGAGTCTCGGAACGGATACTGTATGGATATTACTGACACCAAACAGATACTGTTATGGATATTATAAGTCACATTTACAGATTCCGCACCCAATTCGAAGTATCAGGGTTTCATGATACAGCATTTTATCTGCACGAACAAGCAAAAAAGAGAAGATTAGTGTTAGTAAAGAAGACCAACCTGATTAAAGTATATAAGAGTCACTAGAGAAGACAAAGGGAGGGGGGACTTAATATATATCACCTACCTCACAAATTACAGTAGAACAATAAGCTGTTCGATTTTCCATTCTTCTTTAGTTTACCGGATACGATTCAAATTAGCAAACGGCTCTGGATTGGCTTTTGGTGCAGGTTTAGCCACTTCAGGAGTCCCAAATACATTCCAAAATCTCAGAGTTTCATCCCCTGCTGCAGATGCTACAGTACATCCATCTGGGCTCTACACAATTTACAGAGACAAGATTTCCAAACAGTAAGCAAATGATAAGCATTCAACATAAAAGCCCCATTTAAATTCAAATTTTTTTAAATCAATACCTGAGCCATGAAGAGAACTCTGGAAGTATGACCAGTAAGCTCAGCCATCTTAACCATTGAGGGGTACTTCCAAAGAGTCAATTGGTTCTGAGTAAAACCATGAGAGCTCAAAAGCTCTCTTTCATTCTTGTTCCAAAGCAAAGAACAGACTTGTGAACCAGTATCCACAGAATTCAAGCAAGCTCCAGTGTGGGTGTTCCAGAATTTTATACATCTATCACCTCCACCTCCACCAGAAGCAAGTAAATTAGACTGGAAAGGACACCAAGCAAGGGCCTTTACGGCTGCAGTGTGATCTTCGAGCCGGTGAAGCCATTGAGTAGGAGAATTTGAAGAAGCAACGGATCGATCCCAAATATGAAGAAGGTTATCATTCCCACCACTTGCTAGTTGCTGCCCAGATGCAGACCATTTTAATCCACAGACTTCTTGATGGTGCCCTCTGTATGTTTCTACAATGTGGGATCTGATTCTCACATCGTTGTTGATAATAAGACCATCCATTCCTCCCGTTGTAAGAATGTGATTGTTCCAATCAAGGGCACCAACACGAGATCCATGGCCACCTCGGAGAGTTCTCAATTGTCTGTTAGAAGTAGTATCCCACAGTTGAACTTCAGAGTTGTTTAATCCAACAGCTATGTGACGTCCATCAGGAGCCCAACTAACACTGGTAACAGGGCCAGTATCATCATCAACGGTCATGAGTTCAGAAGTTGATGAATCTGTAGCATCCCACAAGTAGACTGTGTTTCCAAGAGCAATTGCAAGGACATTGCTGCTACCCCAGTCGAGCAAATTCAAGTAGTAATCATCAACAAGCTCAGGTGCATCTAATGTCCTCTCAGATGTCTGTAAATGATATTAATAAAAAAAAATCAGAATCATTTAGAAATTGAAAAATACATGCAACAATAGGAATCCAACATAGAAATTGAAGAATCAAGAATGAAAAAAGGGAGGGAACTTGAGGATTCCATAATTAAATTGGTGCCCAATACAGAATTTGTAGAAGAATGAAACAAGACTCACTTGAGGAATGGATCTTCGAGGCTTTGTTGGTTTCGTTTGTTGAACAGAAGAGGAAGCTTCAGGGAACAACGATTCAGCAGGTGTTGGTGGCTTGTTCTTGAAAGCCAAGATTCTGGTTCTGTTCATGTTGAAAGTCTCCGCAAGTTGTTTCCTGTAAGCCTCTTTCGATGGAGAACTCGCAACTGGGTTTTCCTTACCTTTCCTGGCTTCCGTTAGCATGTAGTGAGCATAGTCGAAGTCCATTGCAGATCGGTTAGGGATGAATCTGTCCAACTGCAATTTCCAAAGAATCCCCAGAAATGAGATCAGAGCTATGCTAAAAGCTTAATGAATCTAATAAGAACCCACAAAAATTAGATCATAAAAGCTAGAAAAGATCAAGAAAACCCATATTTGAAATTTTGAAATAAATGTTATATCTAATACCAGGAAACATCCAGATCACTACAACATAACGAATCCTATAAGAACCCACAAATCCCAGATCATATAAACAAAACTAATCAGTAGAAGCAGTAAAGGTAGAAAAAATAAAAAAAACCCTATCCCCCAAACCCAGGGAAAAAACAGATTACAACACCATAATGAATCTAATAAACTCAGAATTCAGATCATATATGCAAACTACTCAGTACGACCAGAAAACCTAGGAAAAATTAAGAAACCCTAGATTTTGATAAACCCTATCTCAAAACCAAGAAAAAACCCAAATTGCAACAGCATAATAAATCTAATAAGAACCCATAAAAACTCAGAAATCAGGACAACCAGAAAACCTAGGAAAAAATTAAGAAACCCTAAAGATTGATTCGATAAATCCTATATCAGAACCCAGGAAAAAAACCCAGATTACAAGAAAACCAATATATATAATAAGCCAAAGAAAAAAAAAATCAAAGAAGACCCATATTAATGAAAATCAAAGATACGAAGAAAGGGTTTCTGAAAGGATTGATCGACATACGTTTTCCCTGGAGTTTCTCCTGTGGAGGATCTGTTCTTGCAATGGGTTTCGAGATTGGCTCTTGTTTGAAGAAGTGAAAGATCCTCCTGCATCCATGATATTAACAAGAAAAAAAAAAAAGCAACAAAACAAAACAAATAGAGAACGAAAAGAGAGCCTGCAAAACAGAAGAACAGATCAAGCAAGAAAAAAATAACAAAATTGAATAAAATCAAAATATATATAAAATATACAGTAATTTAATAGCAATATAGAAAGCAAGAAATGTTAATCGCGTTTGTTGATTTGAACTTAGAGCGTCGTTCAGATAGCGTTTGTAGAGAGAGAGAGAGAGAGAGAGAGAGAGAGAGAGAGAGAGAGAGTTGTGAAGAGAGTGGGGTCTAACGGTCCCTATTTGTATACATTTTAAACGAATAGTCCACCTCGATGTTATAAAAAAAGGGTTTTGAAAAAGGAAAGTGTATTAACGGCTATATTGGTTGGTAGGAGAGCCGTTGTGGCTGAGTTGGACCAAAATGCCCTCAAAGAAACTATTAAAATTGCTCACTTAAACCCTAAACCCTAATTTTGGACTAAAGTCTTAAATTGACCTACTAAGCAAGTCGGTTCCAATTCTAGTACTCAAATGATGGAATGGTTTTGATTTGGTTCTCTTTGATTTTCGTTCTTAGGTATTTTTAAGCTTGGGTCAGGATCTAAGATGCTATGTTTCAACGAAGAAATTCTTCATCTTTGATTTCAATCATCAATGGTTTAGGTTTACTGATAATTTATACAGTTAAAGAAAAAATCCTCGGATGTCAATCCTACATAGTGATGATTCAAGAGTTGATTTTAGATATGAAGAGCATATCCTCACAAAAAATTTAGATGACTAGATCATCCTCACAAAATATTAGCCTTTAGATTATTGTCATATTGACCCTGTAAGCAAGTGTAAGCAAAGTACATGAATAAGGAAGACAAAATTTATAAAAAAAATTGGTGGGGTGAAACTTGCAAAAAAGTTGGATGAAAAAAAAAAAAAAAAAACACAGAGAGGCTGACTATAACGGCAAAAAATGAGTCACATTGCAGGAGACTCTGAACTCTAAACGTACCGTTCGAAGTTCTATTGAAAGGCTTCCACACCGTTAGTTTTTTCCACACACTGCAAAGCTTTTTGAAACAGGTCGTGCTAAAAATTAGCAACTAATTTCAAGTTGTAGTATTCTAAGTTTTGCAAATCTAAAATTGCAGAGTAAATTATAGCACCGTATTTAAATATTGCATTTAAAAGTAGATTTGGCAACGAGTCGGGTTAGAGTCGACTCTAGGTAAGTTAGCGTGTCAAGATTATCAAACCCTAACCTGACTAGTTTGGTATTTTCTTATTTAAAACAAATAAACGAGTCAAAGTCGACCTTAACCCTAACAGAGTTGAAAGGGAAACGGGTGAATCTTAATCCTGACTTGTTTAGCTAATGGGTCGAGTTAGAGTAGGATTGACGGGTCACGGTTCATATTGCAAGGTCTAATTAAAAGCTACTTGCAAGTCTCAAATTGCACAATTTTAAGTTTATGCAATGAATATTGCATTTAAGTTGCATTATTCTAACCTTTGCAAATTTTAAATTACGTACTACGTATATTGTAAAGCTTCTGCAATTGAAATCGTGTTTTATGACTTATTTTCCAATTGGTTTTCTATTAATCGTCCGAGAAGAACCATTAAAAATCTCAAAACCGAAGAGATTTCACCTCTCTCTCTCTCTCTCTCTCTCTCTCTCTCTCTCTCTCCGCCGTACGTATCATTTTCACCAAAAATCACACTGCGTTGAAATTTCTAACCCCGGCAAAATTATCCTCGAAAATCTCACAAGTAACACTTAAATTTTGACCACGTAGATGAGGGGATTGGAAGTTTCATAACAGTATGGTTTTTGCCTTTTTGGTGAGGATGATCCTCACGCTTAAAAAAAAAATTATCCTCTTTGTTTGATGAATTCTGACATGAATAACCACTGATCGTTGGCAATATGTACCCCTAGGTTCGGCTTAGTACACCACTTCACTCCACAGCATTTTTACCTGCAAATGACCATGAACATATACCACTAATCCCGCCGAGAACCCAAAAAAAGTAGACGCACTCCTTATATTTGTAGAATACCAAGCAGGGCCTATTGATTACTTGCGAATTCGAGAAAAGAAATGTAAATCAGAGAATCAACATTACATGAATTTTGTATGAAGCATGTTGGTAAAACAAAATCCATGGGATGTACAGAAATTATACTCGAACTTGATTAAAACGGAAAAAAAATCAGAATTATCCACGATCATTATCAAAAATTAGTCTTTCTTTGACTGATTCACAATTTTACAACAACAACAACCAAAAGAAGTATTTATGTCTCAGAAGTCGGACTGACCGAGAAAAATTGCAGATCAAGGACTCAGACAGCAATAACGAATACAATGCTCTTCTCTCCTTTCTTCTTCTCCTATACATGAATAGCGCCTTTTGAGGGCCATTTACAGATACGGTGCCTTTTCATAGTCTCAGACCACTCTTCTGGTTACTGGGAAGAAGTCTTTAAACTTGTAACATGGAAGAAGGAAAAAAAATTAAATTAAATTAAATTAGTTGACTATATATAAAATTTTAAAGAAAATAAATACTGGCAAAACAATACAAACAGGAGAAAGAAAAATCTGTAAAAGGAGGAGGTGCTAAGTGTAACGGCACCTGTTTCGAAATCCTATTCATCAACGACAATAAAAGCTTGGGATTCCCCTGAGAAAGAAAGAAATAGAGAAATTAGAATTCTTTCTCAGTAGAATTAAAGAGAAAATGGACAAGCTCTTCAAGCCATGCAGCCTGAAATTCTTCAAGTTAGAAAAGTATGGTTCTTACTGTGATGGCTATTTTTCATCATAACATGGAATGTTCGGGTCCCATTCTAAGACACATCAAATCTACTCAAATACATATAAAACATAAACATCATAGGGATAATTTTGTTTTTATTTTCTATTCTTTTAAACCGCAAAGAAAAAGGTAATTTTGAATTTATATCATTTTTTTTTTCTCATCACAGTTGACATAATTATATAAATGGAAACTAAATTAAGGATCTTATATCTCCGCTAAGTTACCTTATATTTAACTAAGGATCTAATATTAAAGATTCTATCATGGTTGACGTGCAAGTGCCCTTGGCTAGTTAACTGAGCATGAGGCAGCACAGATCCCAGAAAATTTATACCAGACTCTATGTAGTAGCATATCATGTACAGATAAAAATCTAGATGGATAACCAAAATGTTCTAAGAATCCCAAGGCAAATTAGATGAGTTTTGCCTCTAAGTAACCAATATAAATTAATTCATCGTCACTTGTAGTGTCATCCAAACAATCGTCATCTTCAGGGTCTGTTTCTACATCCACCCAGTCATCCTCTTCATCCACCAAGTGAGGAAAACCAGGGCTTCAGAAAAGAAACCACATTCATAAGTAAAGTAGGGTAGGCTAGAGAAGACTTACTAGAATTGATCAAAAGCATTGAGGAAATGGAGCCTGAGTGAGACGCATTAAAATAAGTTACTAGGGATTTTGGGGAAAAAATAAAGATTTTTACAGATTTGGAGGTGGATGCCTCAACCTCAAGTATCTCGAGGCTTGCGCCTTCCTATGTAGAGGTATAAGCCTCTTGGACGAAGACTGAGGCGTAAGCCCCAACCCTCGCCTCGAGGCATACACATCAAACGCCTCAAAATGCGCCTTTTTATACGCTGGGTATCATCTGCTATTAGGCATGGAAAGACATTATAGGAAAGAGAGAAAAAAACAAACTAATTTTAGAAAATAATAACAATAACCGTTTCAGGAGTACTCAAGCCACTACAGAAAGAGGATGTGCAAAGTCTCCTACTGGATGGGCTCTAAATTGGGAGTCCTTTTGCAGTTATGAGAGGGAACTGTATTATTTAATATACATAGAGAATTTTCAACGGTTGTTTCTCATGAGCTTACCAGCCTCCATGTCGTGAGAAATAGTCATTATCAAGTGACACAGCAAGAGCAACAGCCACGGCTCTCTCGGATAGAGTCAGTGGGCGTTTGACCTCCAACTCTTGGATCTGAAACACAAGCAGCAAAAAATGAGAGTAAATAGACTTGTAATGGAAAGTTGTAAATAAGATTCACAAACCAGCGTATGAAAATTTACCGAAGAGGCAGGCTCAGTCATAGAGCTTGGATCAGCATGCCCAAATCTGATTACATACTGACCAGCATCAGTGAATAGCTGCAACGGTGCAACCAAACAACTAAAAAATTAGATTTTTGAAAAAATCTTACCTCAACACACCAATAAGACATATAACCTTAGGCACTTATCTACTAAAACCAAGGAGATGGAAATATGGAATCAGGTTTCTTTGGTTCGGATCCTCACTCATTTGCAAAGGATTGTTAAGGTACAACTTTCCTATGTATGCATATGTTGCAAAAGTATACATGGAAATGAAGACACGCTGCACCTCAAAAACATTAATATCTATGTAACTTGCTTATGTGTCCTGATGTATTGTCAACATGAAAGCATCTCATGACGCTTAGTCCACAGGAATGAGGAGGTGCATTTTAATAAGTGTGCAAGATTTAGGTATGTACTATGAAAATTGTTTAACAGATGAGCAGTTATGCTGGTGCGCAATTTTTCTGGACATTGTCCCAAGTTAAAGTTGTAAAAAAACAAAAAAAAAAACAAAAGGAAGATACCACGAACGAATTACATGCTAATTCTTCTTTTAGACAAAACCGTCACAAAGTTTCTAACGGAACGAGTTTGACAACCTGATGCTTCAACATTCCTTACTGGTACCAGATATTGCATGGTTACTTCAAAACATCATTTTCCATTTCCGACTGCATTGTATTGTAGAACCTTTAACTCTAAAAAATTAATATAATAACTTTACTGTAAGAAACTCTGCAAATTCAGTGAATAGAAAGAAAAAACATACTTAGCCTGAAAAAGATAAGAAATAAAGTACAGTATCAATACCCTGAATAGGATAACTTATTTCAATTCATATCCTGGGTTTTGGGGAACAAAGAATTTCCCTTGTGTATTGGTTATTGTTATTTGGTGCAGTTCCTGCAACGAATACCAGTGCCACATCTTCGAGGAACAAGTACTCAATAAACAAATAGCAATTTGCTAAAAGTAAATTAATAATAATTATAACAACCATTAAAATTGTAGTCAGTAAGGTTTTGCAGTTCCTCTATGTTTTTTACCGTAAAATTTTGAGCTTAAGAATGTTATAGAGATTCTTATAACATACCCTCTAATCTAGTTTTAAAATTTTCAATTATGAACAGTATGATTTATTGACAAAATGATGGTAGCAACCAACAGTAATGTCGGGGGATCTCTATGATACTCAATATTGACATCGGCCCTCTTGGATGTTTCCAACAAAGGAGCGCTTCTTTAATTATAAGCCCAATGGTGGGGCTGTTATCCTCAACAGGAATAGCATTGATTCAACTTCCAAATAGTATGAATATATCACCATAAGTACCAATAACAAAAAACTTCTAATGTCAAGTAAGACTCTGACATCTTTTCTTCATAACAAGAAAACAGAAGTGTACTATTTTGAAACACAATATGTACCAATAAGTTCATAGACAAACAATTGAGAAACCAAGTTGACTTTTTTGGTTGGAGCAGGTGGTCCGAATTACTAGGCCAATCGGGTCCAGGATATGATAAGTCACAGGGTACAGCAGACATGAAAAGTGAGCCCTGTAGCATGGGTTGAACCACTGACTTACCCATAGAGTGGGCATATCTCACCAAATAGTACATAAAGAGTTTTCTAGTGAAAAACAATTAGACGATGGCCAACTTTGCAGCTTTTTTGAGTTATGTCATATGAAAAGTAGTAAATAACTAAATATGGAACATTGAAAAAAGAAAAAAGGGACAACCTCAAAGCCTAAACCCCTCCAATCACGATCAACCTCAGCTAGCACATTTCCATCAATATCCTTTAAGGTAAAGGTCCAGTTCCAAAAACCAGGATTTTCAACCACTGCAAACTGCTTTTTCCTACAGAAAAGGGGAGGAAAACACCATCATGGAGAAAGATTATAAGTTCAACTATGTTAGGTACAAATTCATTCATTCATTCCAGAAAGCCCAAATCTAATAGAAAGATATAACACTATTCTGTTCTTTTTTGTTTATCACTAAAGATATAACATTAATTCCTTCCTAGAAAACATTCTAATAAATGTCCAACATGCAACTTAGATTACCCCAAGTACAAATCGTAAACTCTCCTCCAAAGATGCCATCGTCTGTGAACCACACCAACCTCCTAAATAGAAAAGAAAAGTATGAAATCATTAAAAGCAGATTACCTTGTACCTGAAAGCCATGCTACACTATCAGACATCAGCTACAATGACCTGGGAATGTCAAATTGATAAATAGATATAATACATACCTTACCGTCTATTTCTGCATAAATTGTGCTGTTTATCCACCAAAATGGTCTGCGAACCTAAACACAACAGTAAATAAACCCTGAAGCTTCAAAAGCAACATATCCAAAAGATAACTAATCAAATCTATATACTAATCTACTTAAAGGAGAAGAATGTACAGAATGCTCACCCGAAAAAGCTCAGTACCCATGGTATCAGTAACGTAAGCAATGAAAGGGCGCCTTGTGCGAAGAATCTGCAGAAGTTGTAAAGTTAGCTCCCACACTTCAGCAACAAGGAGAAAATTGAAAGAGGAAAACAAGACAATCATCATTTGTCACACATGACTAGAAATTTTTCATTATGTTATGTGCTGGGGTGTTCAGAAAGGGTGAATCAATCAAATCTTGAGGTCTAAGCTACACGTAGTTAGAGATTTGCAAGGCTACATGGAAACACCTAATACAGCCGTCATCTGTACTGAAGGAATTTCAAGAGTTCAAGATGGAAAACTTGGATATAAATGGGGCTTGTAATACGCAGCAGGTAATTTAATTTTAATCCATAAGAATTTCATAAACTTCTGTTGTTCCTCTTTTGATAAGCCGTTTCTTTGTTACCAAGGAACATATGCGTTTTCTAGAGACGGAAAGTTTGTACTTTAAAATGATGGAAAGTGAGTAAGGGGCAAATACTTATTAACAAAATAACGGAAGTAAAAATGTTTTGAAACCACACCAAATAGCATACCTGCCTATAAATGATATGACTCTGCTCCCGAATAAAACCCACTGGCTGGAAAAGAAAAACCAAAGTGTATCAAAAACTTTCTAGAGTTAAATAAGGAAACTTGGTACTTTTATTGTTCCATACTTAAATACAACAACATATAGATGATGAAGAGATAGAGTGGTCACATACTGATTCAGGGTAGCAAGCATCTACTATTGCATAACGGTTCTCCTACAATTACAAAAATAACAATATAGTTAGTGAAAGGGAAAAATTGGAACTTGCAGAGACCAATGATGCCCAAAGAATTAGTTGAAGTCTAAAGGAGCAGCAGAATGACAAGTCAATCTGAAATTTTAGTGATGCAGAGAAATTCAAAAATCCAATCTCAAAGACAAATACTGTTACCATAACCAGACGGCCACGATAAATTCAGGTGCACATGCAAGAAAATAGAAAGAAATTTATAAATACAAATCACCTGCTCAAAACCAAGCACAAGATTTGCCCACTCTATATCTCTTGTTATGAGCAGATTGGACCTAGCAAGAAGCGGAGCAACCATGACCTGAAAATTCAAAAAATGAAAAGAAATAAACAAATAATATCTGATTAGACATAAGAAATATCATTGATTGAGATGGGATGAACTTTATATAATATTAAATCTGTACACAATAAGAAACTATGGAACATAAAAATGATAGTCGTATCCTTTCTGACAACTTTTTGCCATATTCAAAAACGGATTTGCAAATAGAAATGCAAAAGTATGGATATTTAAAACTCATTGGCTAACCTTGCTTATAAACTCATATTTTCAATTCCTTTCACCTAAAACATTAAAAAGAAATAAGGCATCCAACATGGTACACAAATGACAAAGATAGTGGTGAATTCCGTAAAAAGATTTATGGATTTATATTCCAATCTTTTTTTCCGCATTTCTTCAACCATTCCAAGGGTAATTGGTAATTATTGAAATTGAGGACAGATATAACAACAACAGTACATAAAGTTGAACAACTATATGGTGAGTAGCTATGTTTGTCGTAACAACGATCATGTTGGAAAGAACTAGGAAACTGATAGCTAATGGTCCAAATTTAGTCACCTCTTCTGGGGATGCTGGCTCTAAAAAGCCAGTGGGTGATTGGCTAAGAGGTGGTTGTGCAGGAACTGTTTTAGATGCACTAGAAGACCACCATTCAAGTGGCAGTTTGAAAGAACGTTGATTCCCAAATCCGGTGCCACTACTTCGAAATTGTCGCACTACTCTCGGCCTTCTTTTGCGTCTGGAATTTTTCCTTTTCCTGTCTGCAACCCACAGCTTTACAAACCAGTCTCTACTTAAGATGGGATCACCTTGATCACTCCAAAAACGTCGGATTATATTCTGAGGGGTGAAACTTGAAGTCACAAGATTTCCCTTGCAGGCCGAATCTAGCGAGAATAAATTTTCTGTACACGATCTTTCTTTAAGACATTTAGTGCGTGCTCCTGAGTTAGCCTGCTGTAAGAAAAATGCGAGAGAAAGACATCTTCTGTGAGTCTTCAAGCATCTATACATTCAAAAAATTCAGTTTATAAATATCAATCTGATAAGTAACTACCGTGTTACAACATAATGGACCGAATCTGGAAGTCTCCCCAATGGGTCGACCATGCTTCTGAAAGTAATACAAGCCTTTTATCCACTTCATCTATTTGTTTTGCCACGATGAGGAATCACCTGCACAAACAAAATCTAAGATGAAGATGTAAAGAACAAAAAAAAAAAAACCTAAAAAATCTAACAGGGGCAATTTTCTACTTGCACAATCTGTGCAATATCACAAACCCAGAACTGAAACCTAGTTAGAAAATGAGACACACCTAGAACTGAAACCTAAGAAGAATTAAAAGATGCAAGTTGGGTTAGAAGAATTAGTAATACCAATATGGCAGAAAGATTCTAATAAGCTTGGTTGATGCATGAAACATTTGTTCCTCATCAAGAACATGATCGAGACACACCTAGAACTAAAACCTAGTTCGTAATTTTGTGTGGGTTATGATGAAATTATTAGAAGTTACATCGGAATAGATGATTCGATTATCTTGAAGTTGAACCAACTTAATTAATAGAAGATGCAATTCAGAATCTTAGTTCGAATAGTTTCTAACATGAACAAGAAAAATACAATGTTGCCCCAGAGAATGTTGATCATGATCAAAGAAAAAAAAAACATTTTTGAAACATTAATGCATCTTTAAAAGAAAATACCTACAGGTGAAAGATTGCATACCAATCAAATACGCACTTGAAAGCGATAATCTTTAGAGAGAGATGGGAGTGAAATTTCTGAAATTTCAATGAGAATGGTGAGGCAGAGAAAGGGATTTGAAAAAAATGATAAAACTTTTTTTTGATCAGAAAATCATTTCATGAAACATCAATTCATAATCTTTAAACTAAAATACAGAAAGAAAATACGTACATACAGGTGAAAGAGATGACTGATTGATCGATCAAACACAAACACGCACTTGTTGAAGACGATAATCTTCTAGTTCTAGAGAGAGAAAGAGAAATTTTAGAGAGAGAGAGAGAGAGAGAGAGAGAGAGAGAAATTTCAGAGAGATTAATCAAAGGATTCGAGAAAGTACGAAAGACGAAAGAGAGAGAAATAATGAATATAAATTCTCCTCTTCAGTTCTAAATGAAGAGTTTTGGTAGAATAACACTCACCAGTAGATCGAAGAAAGTGGTGTATCGGAATTAAGGAGGCGATTTTATTCACCCACCGGCTACTGGTGACATAAAACACACATAATTCCAGCCGTCGGATTATGTTACTAGGTCAAAGTATACTAGAGTTGACCAGACCATGATTGACGACTTAGACGGTATAACATCTGACGGCTGGGAGTTTGTGTTTTATTTCACCCACGAGTGACACAAATTATAGTCACCACCATTAATGGTAGGAATGGCAAAAATCCCCACGTATCAGGGTCCCCGCAGGGATCCACCCCTAATGGGGCGGAGATGGGGGGAAAAATTGCATCCCCCCTTGGAGACGGGGCGGGGACGGGGATCACATTCCCCACCTGTTTCCGCCCTGTTTAGTGAATGTATATAATTAATTATAAATTTATTTAAATAATGTTGTATACTTATTTTTATCATACAAGTATATATGTATTTCAATTATTTTTACATTATTTATTATATTTTATTAATTTTAATTTTTAAAAATATTATTTTAAATATAAATTTTGTTAAAATTTTTTGCTAGGGATGTGATTTGAGGTGGAAATGGGGACCCGTGGGGAAATCGGCCCCTACAGAGGATTCACAATCCCCGCCCCGCCCCGAATAGTGATGGGGATGGGGATGGGAGAGGCAAATCCGACCCCGCCCCGTCCTGTTGCCATCCTTAATGTATTACAGACCTGGCAATAGGGATATGGTTGACCAGGTTGATGGGTTAAGATTGGTCAACCCTAATTATTAAACGGGTTAATTTTTTAAATCTTAACTCTAACTTGTTTAATATTTTTTCATATAAAACAAGGAAAGAGTCGACCCTAACCCTAACAAGATTCTTAAGTAATAGATTAGGAATGCTAAATCATAACGCTAACTTATTTACAAAAGAGTCGAGTTAGAGTAGGGTTGGCGGGAAAGTTTAGAAAAGTTGAAGACAATGATCTAGTCACTGACAATCTATGTCCCTGGTCCAAGTTTAATCACTATATTAATTAGTTAGCATTTTTCCTTTTTCTTTTTTTTCCTTTATAACCATTTATTTTAATTCGCGTCAATACACTTTTTTTTTATATTATTTTGAACATTTTGTATTGAACACTTTTACTTTAAGTAGAGTAAAATCTACAAATCATAGATGGATCTTATTGGCACCACAACTCTGCACAATTAAATTATTTTCGATGATCCAAAATCATATGAAAATAGCATTTACTATATTATTTTATATTAAAAATATATAATTTTAATTTTTAAGCATGGTTCGCCGACTCAGACTCGGTGGTCGACTCGGTGGTGACCAAGTCCGAGTCAGGGCCGAGTCGCCCTGAGTCAGGGTTGAGGCAAAAAAAAAAGAAAATTATAAAAACCCCGAGTCAACCAAGTTAAATCGACCGAGTCAGACCGATTTGGGCCGAGTCAGACACTGTTGTTATTGTTTTGTGCCAATTAGCTGATATGACTCTGCCGAGTCAACCTTACCAAGTCGGACGAGTTGACCGAGTTAAGGCCGAGTCGAGACTGACTCGGCCGAGTCGAACCGAGTCAATAACCAACCGATCCTCGTGTTGGATAGTTAGGCAGGTCTCCACCGAGTCCGATCCGAGTCGGTCGAGTTACGCCTAACTCGGCCGAGTCGGCGAACCATGTTTTAAGCAACACAAGCCTTCTTTCTTTTTTCTTTTTTTGAACACAAAAAAAAACTAGCTAATTTAGGGTTTGCTTAGCATTCTTTTTATAGTGGACGTACACTACACGCTTCTTTCTCATAATAAAGATCAGCCATGGAAAACCTAATTTAGGGATAGCATTCTTTTTAGTTGGAACTTCCTTTGTTCTGGTTTTGGTTACTTCTAAAGTTTTTGGTGGTCTTCAATTGTTTTAAAAAAACTAATTTATTCACCAGTGATGCTAGCTAGGCTTACCGAAAAACCTATAGAATTTTCTGCGGAAAGTAAAATCTATGGAGCCGAAGTAAAATCTATGGTGAATGCATGGACGCGAATCATGAGGGTATGTAGAGTAATAATGCTAGAAGTACTTCGAGGTTGATTCCTAGGATGACTCCCAGGATGAAGTGGCAAGATCTGCTTGTGTAAAGTTGATTTTTTACTTTTTCAAGTTTGAAGCAGATCCTGCCACCTCATCCAGGAGTCATCCTGAAGGTCAACCTGGGAGTACTTCTAGCATTATTCATGTGAAAAATAGTTCTACGGTGGAATTAACTTTGGGTAAAAATTTTTGTAGGATTTTATTGTGTAAGTTTAGCACATTATCCTTACTAACATACGTCCATTATAAATTAATTATGTTATGACGCATAAGGTCATATGGGGTTATGTGGCTGGCCCACAATAGTTATAGCATGCGTATGGCCACGTATTTTATATGTGTCACATGAGGGTGCATCCCTCTCATGCACCCTCTCCTATATATATATATATATATGTGTGTGTTGTATCCCTTCTATTACACAGAGAGACGATCAAGTTAAGTTGAGATAGTAAGTTTGTAAGTTTACAGAGAGATAAGTTATATGTTGAAATAGAGAGTTATGTATGGATGAGATTATATATATATATATATATAAGAGCTCTCCCACTTCTCTTCTGCTTGTATTTATATTGTGTGTCTTAAGAATCATAACACGTTATCAACACGAGTCTCTACCACTCTCCAGATCGAGACCTCGACATTTTGTGATCAATCCGAAGCTTCTGGGCATCTCACAAAATTAGAAAGGTATACTTGTGTTGTTTTACTTTCAATGCCGAATCTAACGAAGCTTGAGTTTGTTGCTTTAGATATCACTGGAAACAACTATCTTTCCTGCCTATTTTGAGGAAGTTGAGTTCATTTACATATTTTGGGAGTTGAGTGAGCGAGCGAAGGGAAGACTCACTCTTAGTTTATTGTGTTAATAGAAAAATTACTTAAATTTCTCTTTGATACTACTACGTACTTATGTAGTTGATTACTACCATACATCAATGTTTGAAAGACGCAAGATTTTTAATGTGTTTATTATGTTGTTGCTTGGTCCTTCCCATAGTAACCAGAGCGCGGAGCGGGAACGGGAGCGGGAGCGTCGGAGCGCCAAATTTAAAAATGCCTAAGGCTCAGAGCGCCTTCGGAACGCCTAACTTACTCACACGTAGTTGAAGTTTTAATTAACTACCATTGACTAGATCATGATTAACTAGATTATTAAATAAATTTTTATTAACAAAATCATTGAATAGTTAGTAAAACAATTTTTAAATTTTATTAAGTATTTTTTGTAATAATATTCTATTTTTAAAAAATTAT
Source organism: Macleaya cordata (assembly GCA_002174775.1). NCBI lineage: Eukaryota > Viridiplantae > Streptophyta > Magnoliopsida > Ranunculales > Papaveraceae > Macleaya > Macleaya cordata. The sequence continues at coordinate 1,386,225 of MVGT01000436.1, forward strand.
TATTTTCTATATTTATTATTTGTTACCTATAAAGTATACTATATATATAATAACTAAAATTTATTGTTTCTCATATTAATTATATTTTATTATAGAAAAAATAAATTTTTACTGTCCAAAAAGTAAGTGAGAAACACAACCATATAACGTGTGCTTTAAGGGCACTTAATAAGGTTATTTTTGAACGAGTTTTTTACAAGTTAGACGTCTTCAAATCAGCTGATTTTTTTTATATAATATTATCATTATTTATAAGATGTCCACAAAAAATCAGCTCAATCAGAGATATCTAACCCTCCAAACAAATCACTAAAAATGCCAGCCGTCCATTCACACTATAAAGTCTAATTTAAGTGTTTGCAGTGATATAAGTCTCCGATTGAGCTGATTTTTTTAAAATATGATTCAAAGAGTATAAATAAACATACATGCAAAAAAATTAGTCCATTTGGACAAACTTAACCAAAAAAAAAATAGACATTTGAAAATATTTTGTTGATTAGGCGCTCCCAAAAAATGGAACCGCGCTCCGAAAATTCACAAACCGCGCTCCGACAATTATCGAACCGCACTCCAATAATTCTCGAACCGCGGATAGAAGGCGCTTCCGCGCCCAAAACGCGAATACGCGATTTGGGAGCGGGAGCGCCAGTATGTTTGGGCGTTTTTGGTTACTATGGTCCTTCCTTGTCTTTGAGGCATATATAAGAAGAAGGGGTAATGTGGTATTGGTTTTTTTGGATTGAGTATACTCCTATTATGAGAGTTCTTCCCAGATATTTATAACTGACCTTGGGTGAAGTGGCAGGTGTTTATAATGGAAGGAAGGCAATGGAAGTGCCCCAACTGGTCGATGATGATAATAGCTGAAGATGGTAAAAAATGGTGGAAGAGAGCTAATTTATAATGTTTGGGTCCCAACGGCTATTTATATCGTAGCTATTGGATCATGGCTTTGTCGGATGGACTTTAAGTGAAGTCACATGACTTTACAAACATGTGAACAAGTCACGTTCTAACGTCTGAATTTTAAAATATTAATTAATTAATTATTTTTGGACGGTCAACTCCATCAATGGTTAGTTGAGGACCCAGACTCAAAGTTGGATAATCTCAGGACTCAAACCCAATTGTTGGTTATAACCTAGGACCCTTACACTAATTAACCCTTACAAGTTATAGATGGATCTTATTAGCCACAATTACACACTTTATCCTTGATGATCTAAAATCATAAGAAAAATAGCATTTTATTATCTTATCTTACATTAAAATATAATTTTAATCACTGCCCTTTTTTTTTTGCCTGCATTTTTTACAATCACAATCCAAGTAATACTCCCAGATACACATAATGCTCGTGTTTGAGGCACGCCTATTGCCCATGCAGAAGAATGCTATTTTATACACCCACTTTACAAGTGAGTACACAAACTTGGCTGGCTTTCAAGTTTCAGCAAACATTTTACCGAGCATGGGAGTTCTACGTGGAAGAACAATATTTCAGAATGTGGAGATTTCTTGCTGTTTAACTCGGAGCAAGAAACAGAATGTGGCCATCCTGTAGCAGAATTTACTTCTAAAAATGAAAAGAGAGAAAATTAAGTTTATCCAATCAAGAAGGCAGTGTGAAGTGCCAAAGAACATCTTCCCATCATTCTTATTTTTTTTTTTTTGAATCCAAAATTGTTGATTGGGCTCTTCCCATCATTCTTATTAAGGTCAATGAATTAGTCCCACCATGTAACTCGAAAGAAAATGTTATTTGAACCGGAGAAACAATTGTACAGAAGCAACGAATATTTCGCCCAACTCAATAAACAAATAAATGTTCATACAACAGCAACGAAATGGATGTAAAACAAGGGGGAAAAAAAATTTACTTTTCGTTGTCAGAAGATGATAAATGAAGCAATTGACGAGTGTCGGATAGGGAGAATTTGGGTGGAAGTTTCATGAGTGGTTGATCATCACTCAACTTTAGCCATGCCATTCCCAGCGCATATCCTAATGCACGTGAAACCGAAACAGCCACTGCATTCCCAATCTGACGATATCTGCCAAGTAAAACGAATGTATAGATATGTAGTTTGTAAATCAAATACGAAAAACATTTGGATGAGAATGATAGATGGAGATCAAATAATTGCCAAATGAAATAGTGAGTCTCATCTCATAGATATGTTGAGTTGTAAGGTGGGTGAGCAACACCACAGAATCCTAATCGGTGAGGTGCAAGTGCAAAGTGCTTTGGGGTGCACTTCAAAATGTGGATTGTTGTTCTCATTACCCCCACAAGGTTGTTCATTGTAGTATGAAAAAACAATTGAGCTATGGGTGGGTTTTCATTCCTAATTTATCGTGTCTGAAGTTCTAAATTTCCTCCATGACTATAGTAAACAATTTAAAGTTCCACGAGAGGTTCAGAACACTTTTTGTGGAAAAATATATTTTCTACCTAACCCAACTATAACTGATGTCAAAGTCTAACCTTGCAAATAGAAATAAAAAGGAGCAAGAAAACGTACTTTTTCTTCACTGTCCCATGGAACCTATAATAATCAGGAAACCCTTGCAACCTTGCACACTCGCGTACAGTAATGATCCGATCTTGCTCAGGATGTAAAACAGCCTACAGGATTAAAAAGCGTACAACGAAATTCAGGATAAGTAACTAGTAACTGCGAACAAATTTACAGTAAAATCATACCAGGGCATGGCATTCTGGCACAGTAATTACAGTTGGCACTGTCTCGTCCCACCATAACCGTGCAAAAGGTCTACATGATTCAAAAGCAACAAATGTCAATCATAACAAAACCTTCCACCACAAGGCCATGACTGAAACACATACAGGATAATGCAGGGCAATCAAAAATTCAAAATATTACCTTGTCTCAAACAAGACCCAGGGTGTTTGGTAACGGACAGAAAAGTTTAAAGAAGTAAACACAAATAAGTAACTTTTCCAAAGGTTAAAACCTAAAATTCGACTTCTTTTTGTAGTCAAAAAAGAAAGAGATGCTTCTTGCTACACAAAGTGAACATTAAGTGAACATTAGTCTCTTTTAACCCACTACTATCATCGCACCACCACTTTAAGTGAACATTAGTCTCTTTTATATGTACCCCATTGGGTAGGTACAACATTTATCTTATTTATAATTTATTTTGAGAGAGCTATCTACACTCCACAGTAGCACAGTAATTTTGAGCGTTTTTGTGCTTATTTGCATTTCCCAGAATAAAAATGCATATTTCTTAATGATTCATTATAGCAAACATGGTTCCAAAAGGCATGAGCTTACCTTTTAGACTTCCCTTGACCTAAAGTCATAGCATAGTTCGGAACCTATATGTAAACCAAAGAGAAAATAGAAGATAAATGGAAAGAAAGTATCAGTCAGAATTATAAAACGGAACCATATGTAAAAGAACAAACAATCTTGAACATATTCAAATGCACACATGCATTTCACTTGCAAATCAAAACAAACTAAAAATGATAGAGACCACTAAGTAATTCTCCAGAAGCAAATCTAACTTCTAGATGATTTGAAAGATATATATGACTGAGAAATTAGAATGTGAGATAGATGAGGCATAAAATGAGAGGACCAAAAAAAATCACGTTACTCTGGAATATGGTGTATTCCCTTATGCGAAAATGCATGTGCCATGATTCAGGCTTGTTTTAAATGGAAGCAAGCTACCAAAGAAAATTTCAACAGTTACAATGGTTCCCAACTTTAGCACAACATGAAAAAAAATGAAGAATTACAATGAGGACTTCATAAGGTCATCCACATCGGTTCAAGGCTAAAAGCCAAATTTGGTAAGCCTAGATTTTCGAGTTACACATCAGTGGTTTTAATGTTTGTTAAAAAAATAATAATAAAAAACTAAAAAAAGGATACATTTGTCAATTTAAAAAAAATCGAAAATGCCAAGCGGTGTCCCTGGGGGCCGCCTGGCATCAGAAGACGCCACCTGGCATTTTCAAAAAGTTTTTTTCTTCTTTTCATAAATGATGCATGTGTCCTTTCCCATAAAACCTAAAACAATCCAATGGTTAAATCTCAACCTATAAAAAATATATATATATATTTTTNTTCTTTTGCATTTTTACACTGCACCACTACATAACATTTTCTGGAAATTTAGAAAATGTTACTGCTGTGGATGCCCTAAGAGATATCTAATTAGTGAATTGGGCATGGCATATACTCCCCAAAAAGTTTCTAAGTTCACGTAACAGATTCATAGCTCAGCTTCTTTGTCCACCAATTAATGATTTTCTGACATCCATTTCTCTCATACAAACCCCAATATCTGCAATCTGATCTTTTCTTAAGAGGAAACCTGGGGAGTTGCTAACTTTTACCTGTCTCATGTGTGGTCATGCCAATAATGCAATGGCAAACTTCTGCGGATCATAACCCCATGTAGCGTAACCCTTATCTTTCTGAACCAACAGACCGAAAATCAACTTATAGTTGATTCCTAACTATCTAAGCTTTCTTTAAAACTCACTTGGATATTCATAAATGCAAAATGAAAAATAACTCAACAGTGAGGAATCATATACTAGGCTGTCTTTTAGTGTATAGATTCAAAGCATCCACTCATGGGATCAGTTAGTCCGAAAAAGTGTGCCAAATGACAACCTGATGACTTAGGTTATGGTGCATCCTCCCCATTTCATATTGTGAAGTCCACTTCAACTAGTTTATTAGTTTGAGACTATACATCATAAAAATGACATGGAGTATTATGAAATTGGTTGTGGTCACATAAATACAAGAAACCCTCAAATGGCTCCTTGCAGTAAGGTAAACCAGACCGAGCTAGGTTCAGACCAGTAAATTATCCATTGGTCAAAGATCTTTACAAACCAAAGTGAATTAAGCAAGGTTGCAGCAAGCTGTTAGTTCCGAGCTGCTCCTAGGCCTCAACCCAGCTTGGCCTTGACATATGCCCCAATTGCAAACTGGGTATAGTGGTTCATAAGTAAATCTTACTTAGTATTTTAAAATTTTCTTCTCCAAAGTTACATGGATACAGAATAAGTTCCCAATGCTTCATAAGAGTATTTGGAGTCTCCATGAGGTTATATTTCCTAAGGTAAATGTTGCATCCTAGATGAACTAAAACAGAGTCTAAACTCAACATCCTAAATCTTGATATTGAACTAGCTCTCAAGATCGTACAATCGTCTGGAACAGGAAGAAGGGTGCCAATATAGTGTAGGCTTGGAACTAAAGTATGTATAGCACTTACAATGACAATAAAATGGTGTACAACACATGAAAAAATTAGAAAGTGAGTACCATGTACAAAGAGAAAAGTAGGAAGAAAATATTCAATGGAAACGCAAATCAAATCAATTTACAAACAAGCAGAAAACTTGCATGGGCGCCAAAAGTCTAAAAGAAAAAAAAGACAAATCAAACCAAATCTCTCACCAGTGGCTTTCCAGATGGCAAAAGTATCCGCTCCATGTTTGGGTCCAATTGAACAACGTTGTCAGGTCCAACAATTACACCAGGAAGGTCCCTAAAGTTTGCTCCCTATAAATTGCAAAAGGTAAGATATAACAGAAAAGGCTCAACAGATCAATATATAGTAATAGATTGTTTCCTGTATAGCCAACCTTTCTCCGCGGGATTTGACAAACTCGCAAATAATCATCCTCGCATAATGGAAGAGGCTGATGATCATAAAGTATAGACTTTTTTATGTCCTTTTCATCATTGAGGTTAGAGCACATCATCTCTGCACAATAAAAAAGATGCCTCGTCAAAAACTAGATGTCTCAAAAACCTATATGGACAGACAAGAGTTTGCATTACACTAATATGGCAGGTAAGTCTTTTTGTAATGAGAAAGAAGAACATTTAAGAAAAGAATGTGATAGGATAAGTAAGCTGAATATCTAAACGATAAAAAAAAGGCAGTAAATGCAGTACCGCTGAATAGTGGTACAAAGCGAAAAGAAGAAGTATTAACAAAGAGAAGGGATCAAATGCCCCCGCTAAACCCCAATCACGTGGGACCCACATGGAGTGGATCTAAAGGCTGCTTTTTTGTGAGAATATTCTTCTCACCCTGTACTTCATCATATCTGAAAATCATCCAATTCTAAAATTTCTAACTTCATCAAAAGTTGCAAATTTTTACTAAAATTGAATCTTAAAAAAAGGTAAAATTTTAAGATTTGATAGGATGATTTGAAGGGGTTAGAAGTTTTAGAATGCGTGGATTTTTAGATATGATGATCTACACTGTGAGGAGATCATTGTCACCAAAAATCAGCCCTTAGATCATCTTCCTCTATGTAGTGGGGCACCAATTGGGCATTCTTGGATGGGGATATTTGACCCCTTCTCATTAACAAAAGGGTCTCTTATAGACATCCTATAGAAGGCTAAGAAATCATGTCACAAACTAATGCCAAGTTGTGACCTTCATTGACAACGTAAAGTGTTAAACCAATTGTTGGATATGTAGGTTAGCTCTAACAATGTCGTTATAATTATGAATAACAATATTAGGGAGCTTGAACAAGATTAGAATGACCAGAAAGATGTTTTGGATCTATCCTCTAGTTGGAATTAAGAGGGTTTCAGCTAAAACGACAAGACCATATGGAGGCTCTTTCCCTTGTTATCGGGTTGGTCATTTAGATGAGGAGAAAAAGGCATTTGAGAAGAAAAAAAATGTGATATTGTTGAAATAAATAATCTTGGATATCAAGGTGATTATTTATTTATTTTCCTTCCTTGCTTCATGATTTTAGAGAAGTTCGTAGAAGTTTTGTAGTGCCAAACAATTGTACAAATTCAGACTACTGCCAGCAAAATAAAAAATAAAAAAGCAAGATATTAGCAACCTTTAATCTATTCCGTGCACTAAATCACACAGAAAAGTGCAGATCTCAAAAAAAAAAAAGAACTTGAAACCTATAGTTAAGATGGAAAGCAACAAAAATATTAAATCCATCATATTTTTCACTTTAAAGTAGCTTCAAGATTTGCTCTACAGTAGTGCCGTTTTAGTTTGAAATCACTAAAAACGCACCAAATTTATTTGATCTGATGTATTTTTGAAACTCTGTTTGTGGAGCCTCCTTGTAAGGCATTTGATCACAAGTTTCATGAGCTGTGACCTGAAGTTATTGAAAACATAAAAAATATTATTTGATAGCATAAAACATCATATCAAACAAATTGAAGATAGCGAGAATACATCTGGAAGATCAGAGATAGCATCACGAAGAACAAGTGCTTCTTCTAGCTCGCGTGGTTGGCCTTCGTCGTAAGCAACAATGCAACGCTGAGAGAATAAAGTCTAATTTAGTAGTGATAATAAAGGACTGGATAATTGCAATACCAGGGAAGATAATGCAACACAATCAGTACCTCAAACTCTTGTGGAGCACCATATCTGAAAACCACATCATGCGTAGGAAGTGGAAATTGGGGCAGTTTCTGCATGCTAACAAACAATCACTACATATGTTGAGATTGTAACATAAACCAAAAATGTAAGAAAACTTACCTCCTGGGGATGAGCACCCCATACGAATGTGCGTAACCTAAACTGCGGAAGACCATAACAACCAGCAGCCATAATTCCAACCCTTGCTTGATAGTTCATATGAACCAAACGACTCAAAGCATAACGGCCAAGAGTACCATTAGCAAACCTCAAAATGTCAACAACGTTTTCCATTAGTACATACTTAGGCTTCAAGAAATTTACTATATCCATGAAAACAACTATTTGACGGTTTCTTTCATCATCTAGAGGTGCATCAACATTTCGAAAACGATTATAGCCACTGATCCCTTGGCATGGAGGACCTCCACATACAACATCAACATGTCCCTGGAATTTACAGATTTTCTAAGAAAAAGAAGTTTGTATATAATGCATCATATGTGTTTTGACAAGCAACTACCATAATCAATTCCTAAGGAAATACAACTGTTGAAATATCTCCAACAAATAACACTTACCGGAAGTGGCAGTATCTTCTTTTTAAATCCTTCTCTAACAAAATCCCGTATGTGATCTTGGCACTTACTGAAAAAAGAAAAAGAGATGTATAAATACGTATATATGATTACATAAAGTAAGGATAGACTTCATGATACCTTCAAAGTGGGATACCTTAATTCTTTAATGGGCTCCCATGTATCTTCGCTTGGGCCATAACCTTTCCAACGCACCTAAACAAGATGAATATGAACTAAAACACATGTCTACCAAAAGTTTATCAAATGATCCTAGTTTCACCAACCAAAGCATGGCCCAAAGTTCAGAATGTTTGATACCTTAAAAGCCAACTCGCGCTTGCCTGTTTTATTAGGATCACCATAACAGATATCTACTAGTTTGAGAACTTCAAATTCCCCAGGTGGAATCTTATTATCATCTTGTGGGCTTGTCTTGCATATTCTTGTGATTCTTGAATCAGATTTAGGTAATTTCTCCTTATATTCAACTCTATGCAGTTTGCAAAGTTTTTCCCATCCCTTCAATAAGTCAAGGAAATCTTCTGCCAATTCATTCCTAATCTGTAAAAAGAAGAATAAGTAAATATATCTCAAATATTTCTAGATATACCAACTTGTCCGCAAACCAAGAAATAAATTATATACTTACCTGTGTTCCTGGATGATTTAATCTCAAACTTTCACAGGCAGCTTCATCAGCATCAATGGCCCATTTCTATAAAATGTATGTAGAAAATAGTTGAAAGATCATGAAACAAATGAAAGGCTATTTCAATAGTTTTTCTTATTTGAGGCTTAATTAAAGGGTTAATATCAATGTTTCGGATAAACAGAAGTTATGATTGACAGAGAAATTTACCGTGACAAGATTTATGGGAGAGAGCTTGGCACCGAGACACAACCCAGTTGACATTCCACCACAGCCAGAGTAAAGATCTAATAAGGCTAACTCTGATTTGTCAAGTTGACGACTAGGGTCGTTCTTACGAATTGTCTCAATGCCACTAGATGAGGATAAATCATTGGTCTTCACAGAGTTATCTAAAGCAATAGAGTTACATGAAATTAATTGTGTACAAAATAACGCAACAAAGAATGTTACACACACTGCCACACACACAAAGACACCCTACTTACATGTACAAACAAACAAACAAATTGAATTAAACTAGTTCTGACTTCGGACTTCTGAGATAACTAAACTATGTTCTCAATCAAACAGATTTCCTACCATCCTACTTTTGAAATTAGTCAAATTACTAAGTTCATACCCAAAATAGTATTCCAAAACCTAAAACCATATTTTCCATTATAGTTAAATCATAAAAAATTGAAAAAAAAAAAATCATTGAAACATGCTACTAAACGCCTATGAAATCCAAACCATATAAATCATAGGCAAATTAATATAACTTCATTTATAGTTGTTGTGTTGGAGCCAAAATTTCTGAACTTATTATTTAGTGGAATCTACATATAGTGTTGGATGAACCAAAGAATACAATTTTTTGGGCTTTACTTGATTTTACGGGTCTCCTAAGAGAACATTTCTCCATAGAGCATCCACAATGGTGAAGGGTAAAAATGCATTCTTGTAGGGTATAATTATAAATACCATGCCTGACACCAATTGCAAATTTTATCCACATTGGGTATTTAAAAAAATGGAAATCCAATAAAAAAAAAGGGTTATTATGGGGTTTTTTCAAATAACCCTTGAGAGATCAAGGGTTGAAATGGTTTGTTTTTTTAAATAAAGATGGGCAGAGGCCAGGCCTAAGTGTTGGGCGGCCCTCCTGGCCCACGCCCAACCTTGGGTGGCCTTCCTAGCCCCCACCCCATGTAAAAATGCAAACCGCAATCTAGCTTTGCTAAATATACACAACATGTACCCCCGTATGGAAAAAATAGAAAAACTTTCTCCGTTGTGGTTGTCAAAATTTGGGAATTTCTTCCCACTGTGGATGCTCTTGGGAGTTAAATATTAAGGGTGGTGTTAAAAGAGTTCCTCAAAATGTTTGGGGGATGGACAAGTTAAATAAGCTTTTATACCAAAATCCTTTATCTAAATTATTACTCATTTTTACTAGGGGGTGATGTGGGGGCAAACTAACCTAACACCCATTTTCTCTCTTCACCCCACTAAAATTAAATAGTACACCCCAC